>PVIJ01000959.1:0-232889 GCA_004024925.1 Scalopus aquaticus | reverse complement strand
GGAAGGAAGGAAGGAAGGAAGGAAGGAAGGAAGGAAGGAAGGAAGGAAGGAAGGAAGGAAGGAAAGAGAGGGAGGGAGGGAAGGAGGGAATATTTGCATATTTTTTACTTACTGTCAACCTTTCTGACTGCCGCAGAAGAAAATCTGCACATTATTTAGTCTCATGTAGAGATGGATGCATTTGGTGTATCAAAAGTCATCTTTTCAAGTATCAAAACCTAACCTGAGTGAGCCCTCCAGGCCTCACCTGCAGCTTTGATCCCTGCAGATGTCAGCCCTCCAAGACGGGCCCGCGTGACAGATGCCACCGAGACCACCATCACCATCAGTTGGAGAACCAAGACGGAGACCATCACTGGCTTCCAGGTGGATGCTTACCCAGCAAATAGCCAGACTCCAGTTCAGAGAATCATCCGGCCGGATGTCAGGAGCTACACCATCACAGGTCGGGGGCCCTTGGCGCCGAATCCACCTCTGAGCTGCTGTTCCCAGCACAAATTAACTGAATGGGTGTTCCACCATATATTCCGTTTAAATATATTTTCAACTTCTCATGACCCAGCTTTATTTTTCTAAACCTTATTTTCATGCCGTGATCAGAATAGTCTTTTGCATGAATGCCTGATTTTGTCAAATGGTTGCCAGAAAAATAGCACAGGCTCCCTCCACCAAATTTAATTTTTTATCAGTGTACACTTTCTTATAAAAGAAAAAAGTGTGACATAACTCTTCGAGCCAGAAGAAACTACACAGTGGTGTGTAGTGCTTACCATAAATGTAGATTATAAAGAATAATTAAATTTTTAAAAAGCAAAGCAGCACTACTTTAAAGATCAAACGTATAGTCAGAGAATGCTCAATACCTGAGTCACTTTAGGTCTTACCGAGATTTAAAGTTCTGATTCCACTTGACCAACCAGCAACCAACTGATTACACTAGAGAGAAAACACAGTCCATAGAGGGTCACCCCCCCCCCCCATCCTTCAGGATGGCCACTATTTTGTATTTTAGAAATTGGTTTGATGCATTTTTGTGTCTATCCCTGATTTTCTTTTGAGATGTGATTCTCATGAACATTAAACACCCATGTTGGGCTCTAATTTATTGTTAAATGAAACTACTGGGTTCATATAAATATGAGATGATAGAGGAGCCATGAAAATTGCCAATGAGTTTGCAAATCTTCCTAGGGAATCAAAATCAGCTAAAAATTCATCACCTCTTCCCAAACCCCAGGTTTACAACCAGGCACCGACTACAAGATCTACCTGTACACCCTGAATGACAACGCCCGCAGCTCCCCTGTGGTCATCGACGCCTCTACAGGTAACTACATTCTCTAGTGAAGAAAGAACACTGACGAATTGATGACTAGTCACATGCACATAAGAAACAGATGAGGCTGAAGTGTTTGCATTCTCGGTGAGAGTGAATCATTTTTATAGTTTATACAACCCTCAGATTCTCTGAAGTCTTTGTAAAGGACTGGGAAAGAGCATGGTGATAATCTCTTGGTATTCATTTTCTTAGAGGCCTAATTTTGTTTTCTTCCAGCCATTGATGCACCATCCAACCTGCATTTCCTGGCCACCACTCCCAACTCTTTGCTGTTGTCATGGCAGCCACCCCGGGCCAAGATTACTGGCTACATCATCAAGTACGAAAAGCCTGGGTCCCCACCCAGAGAAGTGGTCCCTCGGCCCCGTCCTGGAGTCACTGAGGCTACTATTACAGGTACCGCTGCTCTCTTGCTGCTCTCTTGCTGCTCTCTCCTTCCTCCCCAGGACACACAGAATGCTCAGCAGATTCCAGCTGTGTCCTGGATGCTCTCCTTTGAGATAGAGAAGCCCTCCTTTTGATCATTTCAAAAAGCACTCTCTGTGTAGCAGTTAGAGAGTACACTACATCTCAAAAGGCATCAATTCATAAAAATGGGACAATTTCAATGCTGTAGTAATGACATGACTCGTCTTTTTATCCAGTCCTAGAAAGACCTTCTTCAAAACAAGCTAGCTGCTTATGATCCTGTCAGTTGATGATCTTGCAGCACTGGCCAGAGTGCCCTCATTATCCAGTTTCACAGAATAGGTCGCCAGGCAAAGTGAATCCTCACTGCCCATATTGGAAAGAATTCCTGAAACGGGAATAAGTGTCCATTCTGATGGGAAAGATCATAGGCTTCTGGTGCATTGTCTTTTCCAAAAGATCAAATTTTTCAACTTATTATTGGGTATCATTTAGAGTTAAAAGTCCTATAGTACACACAGATACCAGAAGGTGCTGTAGCTGCTGCTTTTTGAGAAGTGTTGGCAACAGGAAAGTAGAATCACATATGGGAGGAGTTGAATGGGAGTCTTCAACAGGGACCCACAGGGATGGGTCTCTGTGTTCTGTTGAGCACTTAACCTTCTGTCTACCTCTCCACTGATCCTAGCACTAGAGCCACCCGGTGATTAGGTGTGAGTGGATCCACATATCCCAAATGCAGTGATCTCTCCCCAATGTCTGGTGGCAGTGTACAATGCTGAAAGATTTTCTTGAATTCAAAAAGGCAGTAAGACCACATGTTCAAGACTACTCAGGAAAAGTTAGCACCAAGTGCCAGATGTCAGCATTTGTTAGATCATTAATTTGCAAAGTGGTCATCATCTACAGAGCATTTGGGTGTTTGTGGAAGAAAAGCAAAGTAGAGATTTTGCCTTGAAAGAGGCTGATGGCCAGCTGGAGCGAGGGTGTTTGCTCCCAGTCGTGTCTCCTGTGGAAGTGACTCCTCTTGACCAGTTGAATCCCTGGGTGTCACGGTCTGTCCTCCCTCAGGTCTGGAACCAGGTACGGAGTATACAATTCAAATCATCGCCCTCAAGAACAACCAGAAGAGTGAGCCTCTGATCGGGAGGAAAAAGACAGGTAAAGAGTACCTCTGGGTAACCGGAGATGAGACCAAACTAATCACAAATGACCAGCTTTGCAGTGAATGTGTTCTCTGTGGTTAGATGCACTTTTCATGGAATTTTATCTTCTGACAGCATAGGAACGTGTTATATTTTTGATAGCAGGCATGACCTAACATATCTGTAGAGTTCAGTTTTATTTTTTTCTTAACCTGTGACTATAAAGCCTTCTAAAAAAGGTTTATTCGCCTTCTAAAAAATCCAAACCAAGTATTAACATGTAAATGCTATTCTTCTCTGCCTTCTGTTGAAGTGAAAAATTTTAAAAAAGAAAACAAACTTGGTTTCTGAAACTTGAAATAATGTGTTATTTTTAAATCCATTTTGAATTTAATTTGAAGAAAATGCTAAATATATGCTGATAGGAGAACTTTTAGAATAAACGTACATGTACTTCTGTTTTCAACATTTCAAACTGAAAAGTTGTTAAACTGCTGAAATTCTCATCTTCAGATGCTGATTAGTCTGGGTTCTAGGCTTTACACATGATTCACAAATGAAAGCAAGAAAAAGCTGCACATCGTGGTTCCATTGGATTTAATTTAAGCAGAGGCAGCTTGTACGGGGCTCAGCGGTTCAAAGCTTTGTGCGCATGATCAATTCATACTAACACTTTTTTCGTTCTCAACCATAAAGAAACCTTTGAGAAAAATGATAAAGCTTTCTTTTCGGAAAAAGTGTTTTGTGATCTCAGAATTGCTCATTTTCTGGGGGCTTTGATCGGCTTGATGTACAGATGATGTTGCCTGAATTGATGGTGATTCCTACTGCTAATTCTGGAAGCTTAACACGCTTTGCTTTTTTGGCTCTAACCTCTCTTGGCTAGATGAGCTTCCCCAACTGGTAACCCTTCCACACCCCAATCTTCATGGACCAGAGATCTTGGATGTTCCCTCCACAGTTCAAAAGACCCCTTTCATCACCAATCCTGGGTATGACACTGGAAACGGTATTCAGCTTCCTGGCACTTCTGCTCAGCAGCCCAGTGTCGGACAACAAATGATCTTTGAGGAGCATGGTTTTAGGCGGACCACGCCACCCACAATGGCCACCCCTGTAAGGCATAGGCCAAGACCATATCCGCCGAGTGTAAATGAGGAGATCCAAATTGGTCATGTCCCCAGAGGAGACGTAGACCACCACCTCTACCCCCACGTTCTGGGACTCAATCCAAATGCCTCTACAGGACAAGAAGCTCTCTCTCAGACAACCATCTCTTGGACCCCCTTCCAGGAAAGCTCTGAGTATATCATTTCATGTCATCCAATTGGCATTGATGAAGAACCCTTACAGGTAATTATTCTCTTTACTTCTGGCTGGGCAGCCCACAGAGGAGTCAGCTGAGTGACTGAAGTGACTAGAGCTTTGATGCAAAGTGGCTATACTTCTAAGACCTCCCGGAAAGGTGGCATGTTTGAGTCCTGACTTTTCAAATCTCACCGTGGCTCCACTTTGAGAGAGGTTCCTGATAGTGTCATTAGCTTTTATTTAGTAGAGAGAATGAAGCGATTTCTATTTTTCTCACACATTTGATGCTCCTTTTGTAACACAAAGCACCAATCTAGAAATGAGACAGAAATATTCTGCCTGAATTGACCTTTGTGTGAGAAGGCTGGAACGCCATCCTCACAGTTTGTCCTTGGATCCCATTATCTACAGCGGGTCTACAGAGAAAGCACTAGATGAAGCTGTGCGTATCCACTGTTATAAGTGATTGATTCCCTAAGACTTCTACGCTTTAATTTGTTATGCTGGTATCAATTTTTATTGTGTTCATTTATTTTTAGAAAGTGGCAGAATTTAACATTCTGACTACACTGTGGAAGATTTATGAGCTTAGAAACATGAATTTGAGGATTTGCCAAAGCATTTCCAGGACCCCATGTTGGGGTGAAACACCGCTTTGTGCAGGATAAATACATCTCCACGTGACACAGCAGCCATGTTTCAGGGAAGGGGGTTTGGCCAGGGTTTCCAGAGGACTCACAGGACCTGTGACTAGCGTAGGATGAGACTGTAGAATTACTGATGACTGGGGAATGCTGAAGTAGATTTTTGGCAGGCAAATCTGGCGGGTAGAAATGATGGTCCCTCACCCTTGTTCCATTTCTCTCCTTTGCTGATTGGGACCTTTACACCTTCTTTTTTATTTGTCTCCCTTTGCTTTATTTACACAGTGAGCGTTACCGACCAAAGAATAGGGACACATCATGTCCATTCCTCATTCTAATGCTTTCTCCCTCACTTTGGCTGTGCCAATAATTGCAGTTCCGAGTTCCTGGAACTTCTGTCAGTGCCACTCTGACGGGCCTTACCAGAGGGGCCACCTACAACATCATAGTGGAGGCCCTGAAGGACCATCAGACGCACAAGGTTCGGGAGGAGGTTGTTACCGTGGGCAACTCTGGTATGTGAGCATCTGCGTTACTCAGCACAGCCTCCCTCTGGAAGACACCAGAGATGCTCTTGCTGTTGACTGTTCCTTTGCTGCTGTTGTCTTTTATCTTTGGGAGAAAGAGCTGTGAAGTTAACAAGCAAATGTAAACGCACTGATTTTCCCTCTTCGTATTCAAGAATCTTTATACACGCTCAGTCTCAAATACTGATGTGACGATAGACTGGTGGGGACTTCAGATCTGGCACCCAGCCCTCCGAGTGTGCGAGTGAGCATGTGATAGAGCACCCATGTCTCCTGGCCCTCGCCATCTCACCCTGCTGCTGTCCCTTTGGGTGATTTTTAAGTGTCCACATGGATTACCTGTCTAGGAAATCCCCCATGTGTACCGTTAGAACAGCTGGTTCTGTTTCTCATGTAAACTGCTACCAACATAGCCCATTTCCATCCAAAGAGTCCCATGTTATTTCAATTTTTTATTCTGATTATCTAGATCCAAAACCTCAGTAGCGGTTACAAGGTCATTGACCTTCTTTATAGGACCCAGGAAAATTTTTAAACCTACAGCAGCTGAAGATTCACTAAGAAACGTGGACTAGAAAATAAATCAAAACTATGAATCATGAATCTTGCAGCCAAGGGCTCTGTTTCACATCAGCAGGACACGCTCCGTTCTGTCTCTGCCAAGTGACAGGCTTTATTCCAAGGGTCAGTTACTTAATCTCAGCCTCCCTTCCCGCTTGACATTTGACTGTGCTCTTTTACTTGTATAAACACCTGCGAATGAAGAATCTGGGTAGCTGTGGGGGATGGGAATCACTTTGTGCTTGTATCATGCACACTTTTTGCCTTTTGTGGTCTTGAAGGGAACTTTTGAGAGCACAGAGGTCTTTGTGCTTTTCCACATGGTTGCCGTAAAAAGAATTCATCTTTATAACTTAAGTCAGGTAGAATTTTCACTTCTGGTTATTTTTAGGGTATTGAAACCCCTACTAGCAATTTACAGTCCCTCCATTTTTCTTCCTGACTCTTTATTCCTGGCAGCCCCGTTCTGCTTTTTCTGCCAGGTTCTCCTGCTTTGAGACATTTCAGATTCCTTAGTTTTTCCCAAACTCTATTTTCTTCCAAAGTGACGTCTTTTCAAATATTAGTAACTTCAAATATCTACTGAGCATAATTTTTTGAATTATACCTTGTAAAAAAGAAATACAGACAGTGGGATTTAAACTCACAGTATATTAGCTTTTTTAACTTTAAGAGAATAAAATAAAGCATACTTTATTTGCATAGATTATTTTAAAATAAACTTCCCCAAATCATAAGTACCAAGATCTTCGGCAACATGAAGAAACTCCATTACTTACTCCCAAGTTATCACATCTCATTACTTCCTCCTATTTGGAACAGTTGATTTTATTGACAAGTCTAGGATTTTTGTACTAATACACACAAAAAAAGCAATAATAGTGAAGATCGCAGTATCACAGTATGATGGCCTATAAAAGTGCTAGAATTTTTCATTAAAAGCCAACAATGGCCTCTAGTAATTATTCTTTATTTGGTGAGCACTTTCTAAGTGTTGGCCATGGACCAGTACTTTGAATGCATGACCTCCTGTAATCTCCACAAGACCCCTAGCAGGTAGACACTTGTATCACTACAAATGAGGACTTTTTACATATTATCCCCATAGTACAGATGAGGAAAGTCAGGCAAGGAAATGCTAAGTCACTACCTTAAAATTACTCAGGTAGTACTGGAGAAGCATTTCCAGTCTTGCCTCCCCCTGAAGCTCTTTATTAACTTGAATTGCCTCAACATCTGTTCCACGTTCTATAAACTAGATTTTCCCAGCAGTGATGTTAGTCTTGGAACTAATTGCAAATATGAAAGATGAGCTCTGTGGCAAGTGTCCACTGGCCCATCTAAGCTTTCTATTGGAGCGGTTGATGCTCTGGTCGAACAGATAATGCCCTGAGAGTTTTGTTTTCCATGAAGTCCTTATATATGAAAATTCTGCTTTTCTTATGGGCCAATAAAATGTGTTTTTTTTTTGTTTTTTTTTTTTGCTCTTTCCTCCTTTTTTTCCTGTAGTGGACCAAGGCCTAAACCAGCCTACGGAAGACTTGTGCTTCGACCCCTACACGGTTTCCCATTATGCCATTGGAGAGGAGTGGGAGCGATTGTCTGAATCTGGCTTTAAACTCTCGTGCCAGTGCTTGGGCTTTGGCAGTGGTCATTTCAGATGCGATTCATCTAGTGAGTAGCTTGCTTTGTCCATCTCTTCCAGTCCCACGCATTCGCCCAGTGTGCCAGGCATGCATGTTTGGCAGACACAAGCTCTTCCAAACATGAAGCAACCAGGGCAGACTGCTCGACTCAAAGTAACATTTTGCATCATAGAAAAATGATGGGAAATTTTACTTGTTGAATATCGCTTCATTTCAAAGGTATGCTAACGCGACTGTTCATTAAAAAAAAAGTTCATGGTGGTAATATAATTTTCCCATATTTTTCTGTAAAAATAGATGAATAAAGTTAAATTCTTTGCAATCAGGTCTATTGAAGATTATTAAAGACACAAGGAGCTTCCAAATCTCTTAGTGATGCGTGAGCTCAGAGGTAGACATTTATATTCACATATTCACAAACACCGTCTCTTTCAACACACACCAAATGCACATATATCCTAGTGTATGGACACACTCACATCACACCTGTACACACATCACACATCTGTAACAGTTAGCACAGTCATTTAGAGAGGATAGTTATCAACTTCAGTAGACAGATTTGATTTTCAAATTATAAAGGCATTTTAATATTTTTAATTACTTTTTAGTTACAGTAATTCTAGGAATTTCCTATTAGGCTTTGAGATCTAGTATTAGAATTTATAACCTTTCATTTGTGCTCTGTTTTTAGATATGATTAGGGTTGACTATTGGTTTATTTTTATAGGGTTTTAACCATTTTGACTTGGAAGCAAGCCTCCCATAGATATGTATAGAGATTGCGCTAAGGGAAATAAAACATAATGGATTTTTAAAAAATTTCAGAGTCATTTACTTAACTTGCATATATGAAACAGTTTAATTTAGAATGAAATATAAAACAACTGATTTTTCAACGAAGGTGGAAAGACAGAGCTCTAGCACTATCCTGGAGGTGGAAGTTTTAACATTGGCATCAATTAGGTGGTTTTTCATTTCTGCAAACTGAACTACTTTTGAGTTTCTCTCCCCATATATATATATTTTCTCCCTATACTAAGAAGTACACAGGTGCAGTCCGGGAGCAGAGTTGATTGTAAGTTGATTGATATGATTCGCCTAAGAATCATATAAGTATGATCAAAGAATTCTTACATAAATATGATCAAAGAATTCTTTGCTTAGATGTCATAACTATCTAGTACCTTTTCTTAATGTTTAAGGACAGACTGAATTGTTGATAAATTAAAAGAAGTACTGTATTGTTATGCAGACTTGAGGTGTGATTTTTTTCCATGTAAATCTTTGAGATTAAAATATTATCTTTACTGTAACTAAGATCTATTATAAAGATACATATAATTTGACTATCAGATATTCCTCAAAATCAGTTTTATTTGTAGACATGATACCCACTGATTTATCATTTTACTTGTCTTTGTTTTTTCTTGATAGCAGGTTGACTTTTACTCTCCTCATTTACAAGGGACAGGTTGTGGCGGAAACCACCGGATGGATTTTTGTTCTTTATTTTTTTTTTTTAGTTAATCGAACTACTTTGTACCCAGGATCTCTGCATATCCAAAAAAGTGATTTTTCATCTAGGATCTATTCCTAAAAGGCTATTTAAATCCTACTTTAGTCTTTCACAATTTTAAGCCTTAATGAAAATGCAAATGAAGGTCATTGACTGTTCTTCTGACATGGTGATAGTGGAATAATTGGATCTTAAAATATCCTAGAAAATGTTCCATGGTAAGGGTCATATTGTTAAACCTAACAAAAAAGTGGTTAGGCACAGGATCACGGACTTTTACTTTCCTTGCCCGTCCTCCTAGAATCCTGGGACGTGCCCCATGTGCTCACTGCCCCGTGGGTCACAACACACTGTTAACTCTGCCCTCTGGCTCCCCACCCCGCAGAATGGTGCCACGACAATGGCGTGAACTACAAGATTGGAGAGAAGTGGGATCATCAGGGAGAAAACGGCCAGATGATGAGCTGCACATGTCTTGGAAATGGAAAAGGAGAATTCAAGTGTGATCCTCGTACGTGGCCACAGATCATTTTTAGTGACCCATTCAGTGCTCCCACGTTCATTGCCAAGCTGTAACTCCCATCCCAGAAATGACTGGCGGTGTTACTTTTCCTTGAGGAATGAGCAATGGGTTTTTTAGTCTTTTGATTTGGGAAAGTGGAGACAAGCTTCAAAAATGAACCATGATTTAATGTTATTACAGCACTTAGGCACTTTTCTCACGGGAGTATTTTGATCCTACTCTGCAGAAAAATGGCACAGGAAAGCTTTCGTGGTCTTCAGATTCAGCTTTTAGAATATGGTCTCCCACTTCCCATTGAAGCTTCCTGGTTAATTAGATCTGCTGTTTGGAAATGCTGCCAGAAGATTTAGAAAGCATGAACCTTGTTATGGGTGATTCTCACAAACATGTGGGATTTGAGCTGTGATGATACCATGTTGGGAGAGAAACAAACCCCACCCGTAACTTGGAGTCAGGTTTGTATTAGTCTCAGTTTGACCTGTGCTGACTGTGTCTCCATGTAGATGAGACAACGTGTTACGATGATGGGAAGACTTACCATGTGGGAGAACAGTGGCAGAAGGAGTATCTCGGTGCCATATGCTCTTGCACGTGCTTCGGAGGCCAGAAGGTAAGACCTGATGTGCCAGGCTCCTTGCAATTTCGATAACATAAAGGGGAGGCATCTGCAAAGGTGATTAAGAGTTACACTTCCTATGTGGGTGCTTTATACACCTGTGTGGCAGGGCCCCTCGTGAAAGGTTGAGACCCCTCATTTCCTATTGACTCATAGCTGTTGACTTGGATATCCTGAATACCCTTTCTTAGTTCACCTCCCTGGAAGTCTCTTCCCATACCTTCTATTCTCAGGCTATTGTTCAGCATCTAAAGTGTTAAGTCCTGAGTAACACTGGGCTTCTAATTCCATTCTGATGGACAAAGGCTCCTATGGCATTGTTGGGAAATAATAGTAATAATTAAGAAGATGGAGAAGATTGCTGTCAGTAATGACATATATATCACTTATAATAATCAACACTCCTTTCAGTTATATTTCATATCCTGGGTCTAGGAAAATACCACTTCTTTGTAACGTCTCTCAAGCCAAAGATCAATTCCTGCTTCAGATCTAGCAATGCGCTGAGGAATTGGGACAAAGGGAATGAGAACTGGTTCTTGTTTTTAGTGTTATCATTGGAGATATTAAATTAGCAAACACTGAAAGTCAAACTAATCAAGTAAGGTTCTGAGTAGGTCTGACGGATACAGTTCTCAAGTAACTGGAATAAGCAAGAAAGGTTTCATGGAACAGAGAAACATGAGCTGCCTGGGTGAGCGTCACTGGTTGATGTCTTTGGCATTAGCGGGTTGCAGGTACTCAGGAAATGTGATGGAAAATGGTTTTAAGGAAGATTAATCTGGCATCAGGGAAGAGTTTCCAGATGTCTGGCTCTGCCCGCACCTGGAGATCTGGGACAGCCCAAGAAACTGGTGTGGTCTCATTCTGCCCCTGGTGGCCAGGTGGAGAATCGCTCCCCATCTGATAGAAGCTGTGGGTTCCTTTTCTGTCTCTAACACTTACAAAGATGCTGATCAGAGAACTCAGTGAGAATCCAAGTGCTTGGACTGAAGTGTGAGATAGCACTAGTGTGATAGCAAGAATTTGTTGAGAAGTGGGTCTTGGTCTCACTTCAGCACTTGAAACCTCTCGTATGTGTGCCACCTATTCTGCTATAAAGCAAAGTGCCAAGTGAAACTCTTCAAGACGGGGAAAAATGTAATTTCTCATGGGAAAGGAACATTCATTATTCTGTAAGTAGGGATTTACCCATATTGTAATACGCTTTTAAGTGGAGATCTATGTCTGAAATACCTAAGTAACAGTATAAGAAGGTATTGGTATTATTTAGGGTTCTTGTGGTTGTAAGAGAAAAACTCAAGTCAATGTAGGCAAAACGATGCTCAATTAACTGAGAAGTTGAGATCTCCCAGTTTCAGAGCTGCTCCAGCAATGGCACCCCCAGGCCCAGGCTCTCCTGAGCTCATTCCTTGTTGTGCCTTTGTTCTCCAAAAGGCTCCCTGTGGATGGTGCCAGAGATGGCCTCCATCAGTTCCAGGTTTATCTCCTACCAGCCCTGGAGCAGTGACAAAAGCTTGAGTTTGCTCAACTTCCTAGCAGAAATCTCAGGAGGAACCTCACTGGGCCAGCCGGGTCCTATTTCCACTCTCATCCAGAGAGTGGCCAGATGAAATGCAGCACGTCACTGGGTGTGGCGGTCTGGAGGAGAGGGCAGTGTGGTGCTGGAGGAGCGTGACCAGGAGTCTCTGGTGCCGTGGCAGCCCCAGCCCACCAGGTTTCCGTGACCCTCCTGCTCACTCTGCGTGGCTCCCTCTGGCTCTCAGTTCCTTCCTTTTTATAAAATGAGAGCATCTGCCTTTGTTGTCGAGGTCCCTTTTAAAAGCTTTGGGAGCCCATGAACACTTCTATCATCTAGTAACAGAAGCTTACTGAGGAAGTTGGGACTGGAGTGAACCTTAGCAATTAGGTGGGCTTTGAATGCGAGGGCATTTCAGGAAAAGCCTAGATGGGCACCTGTAAGATAGGAGCAATAAGTCAGAATGTCTTCTCTGTTTCAAATACATGACACCGTCACTGCTTTAGTGAATTGTGGTAATCTCAGTTTACCTATCAGAAACCCCACTAGCGTTTTGCCTTTCCTCTCAGGGCTGGCGCTGTGACAACTGTCACAGACCAGGGGGAGAACCCAGTCCCGAAGGCTCCCCTGGCCATACCTACAACCCCTACTCACCGAGATACCACCAGAGAACAAACACAGTAAGTGTATCTGCAGCATGAACATCCCCCGAAAAGGCAACTGGATATCTGGAGGGACTCTCTTCCGCTAAGTACCTTTCTTCTGAGAGAACTGAAATTTTCCCCTTAATTTTTAGATTTTGTAAACTGTAGTATTTTTTATTAGGTGAGAGATAAAATTGGTTTACAATACTGGATATGATTAGGGGGTATAGGATCACACCTCTTCAAATGCATGTCCCCACACCATACCTACCACCACAGCACCCATAATCGTTCTGCACAGCCCACTGGGCTCCCTTCTCCCTTTACTCAGCACTTCCCCACTCTTTGCACCCCCTCCATTTTTAAAAATCTTTTAAATGTCTTAAGACTTACTCTATCCTGGGCCTCCCTGGTGGCGCAGCTGTTGAGCGCTGCGCTGTGGAGCTGTCGGCAGCGCACGATGCGAGTTTGACGCCCAGCCGGGGAGAATCCCACATGGTGCGGCAGACCTCTCCTGCCTCGCCCGCTGCTCCCCTCAGCAGTGTATTTCTGATCTGCCTGTTCTGCTCCCCACTCTGTCTCTGGTGAGCCCTCTCGCCGCCCCACGCCTCTGGCCTGTACCCCAGCTTGTATGTAAAAAAAAAAAAAAAAAAAAAAAAAGACTTACTCTATCCTGCAACACAATTAGGTTCTAATGTAACCTAGCAATTTGCTGGACAAACTTGAACATCTTTTGTCCGGTCCACTGCTAGGTTTGTGAAGCTATCAATATTCTCCAACCTGTAAGTCACTGTCACAGAACTCTCCCCCCTTTTTTTTTCTGTACACTTTACGGTATCTGCTGCTAATTTTGCTTCTATTTTAACAGAATGTCAACTGCCCGATTGAGTGCTTCATGCCCTTAGATGTACAGGCTGACAGAGAAGATTCTCGAGAGTAATATTTCCAACCCAGAGAAACAAGCATGGATCTCTGCCAAGGTTCATCCAAACTGGAGCAGTGTTAGGAGATCCCAGCATAGAGAGTTTGTTTCTTCCTTCAGCCCTTCGCTCTGGAGTAATTCCTCCAGCTTCCGCTCAGCTCACAGCTTGTCCAAGCATTCACTCTGGGAGTGTTTTGAGACTTTTCTTATAATGCGGGCAGTGCATTGCCTGTTCAGCTCCCACGTATTCAGTACCGCTCAGTATTTTAAATGAAATGATTCTAACTTGTGATCTGGTTTGGGTTCAATAGGGTAGCATACCCACCAACTAAGTTGCAAAATGTATTGAAATGGTAGTACCCAGATTTTAAGTAGGAAAGTTACCCAAACACTTCTGCTTCCACTTAACTGTCTGGCCCGCAATATTGTAGGAACGGCATGTCCTTGTTACTGTGGATTTTAAAATAGCCACAGTACTCACTTTTTCTGAATGATTCTAGTAATTGCCTAGAAATATCTTTCTCTTACCTGTTATTTATCAATTTTTCCCAGTATTTTTATATGGAAAAAATTGTATTGAAGACACTTGGTATGCAGCTGATAAGAGGAATTTGGTATAATTGTGGTTGGTGATTATTTTTTATACTGTACGTGCCAAAGCTTACTACTGTGGAAAGACAACTGTTTAATAAAAGATTTACATTCCACAACTTGAATGTCGTGGCTTCTTTTTTAATACAGTGACATTTGTAGTGGAGTGGGGAGAATAGCAGTTCTTAAGAACTTTTTCTTCTCAATTCAGAAAACATTTAAAAACCTCTTACTGTATAGCTGTCTGATTCTTGGTGACTTAAGAACAAGGTCTTCTAAGTCTGTCACTAGAAAAGCACAGATTCATTTTTGTCATTTTATTTTTTCCATAATGGAGATAGCTGTGTTCACAGACAGAATGAGACATACCCTGGGACCCCAAACCTGCCCGGTCTAAATGAGTTCTGCTATCTGCCATGTCAAGACAAAACATACTCTAGTGCGTAAGACCTTAAATAGAAAGGAACTTCAATACAATTAGTGTACAATAGCAAGAAGAAGAAGAATAGTTTCCAAATCAAGCACCAAAAGTTACTCATTCCCTTGGGGGCAAATGCCCAGCCAAACAGGGTTGGCCCAAAGCAGGACATCTGAGGCCCAAAAGTCTGCTACAAGTCTAAGGCACCTTCTAGTGGGGACCCATAGGAAAAGGGTAAGGGGCCAGGCAAGCCTAAAAGGAAAAGATCAAAATCAAAACCAAGATAAAGGCTGCCATTGTCAGCCTCCCTATGGGTCTCTCACCCACGCCTGTTCCTTTCAAGTGTCTCCTTCCATGTCCTCTAAGTTCCTGGTACAAGTTCAAGGCCAGGGAATAAGCGTGGCTTCTCCTTCACATGTCTTTCTGGTCCATATTCCTTCTCCAGTCTTCTTCCTCCTGCCTCCCCTTCTTCTCCTGCTGCCTCTCAGTCCTTTTTCCCAGTCCTTATTATCTTTGCACTTTGGCAATTCCTAGATTCACCCACCTGCCCAGCTCCATCCTACTTTCCGTGGGGCAGGGAACTTACGCTGTTACAGTTTCATATGTTCTACTTTAACAGATTTAAGTAGACTAAATATTTACTAGCTTGCTAGCTAGCTCTTCAGAATTATAATTGAAGCAATATTTAGTTGTTCCTTCCTAACCATTATAATTTTTCCCTCCCACTTCCTTTCCTTTCTTCACTAAATAGCATTTATTCAAAGTGAGAGCTTGCAAGGAAAATAAGTGATTGGAGAGATTAACTACATGACTAATACAGCATAAAGGAGTTTAGTTTTATGCAAACCTGGTGGTATTGTAACTCAACCAATTTTCCTTTATTCATGTCAGCTGACACTTTCGGGCTAATTCCCCTTGCTGATGAAGTTTGTTTACTGGTGGTCTGCAAAGGTCATCTCCTTTTCAGCTTAACTTTGGGGAAACCACAAAACTGCTATTTAAATCTGGCATCCAGGATATTAAGTAGTGGCACTATAAATAAGTGATTAGTAATTGTTAAAACAAGTAGTAATTCATAATATGTAAGACATAGGAAAGCTTTTGTACACTATTGTGGATGTAGAAAAACATCTCAATAAATACCTGGTTATGAACATTAAGACTATGTAGAGAAAGACATTTCCTCATGGATTATACTTTTTAAAAATCACATTTAAATTGATTTACAGTTTATAAAATGCTTTAACATTTAGCCTCTCCATTTAGGGGGAGGTTTTATTGTCTAATTGTACAGAACAGCTCAGATGAGTTTTCCTTAGCAGAACACAGACCAACATCCAGAATTCTGTTGAAAATCATTAATCCTTCAGCTTTATCAGGCTAATAGTTACCACGATAGCTGTCTTGTATATGTGAAAAAAGGAGGAAAATCAGCAAGTGCAGATCATGATATTAATGACAGTAGGGTAAATAGAGGTTATCAGGTTTTCCCCACTCTCCTGCCATTACCATGTCTGATTGACGCCTATGGGCTTACATGCCTGCCTGATGGTGGCACCTGGAATAGGGTGTGGGGTGCGTGAGTGGGAGCACCTGGGCCTGGAGGCTGAGCATATAAGAGCAGAGTCAGCAGAGAGAGCAGAGAGCAGAGCGTGGCGGCAGAGGACTGTGTGGTGGGGTGCAGCAGAGACCAATGAGGGGACCACAGGAGAACGCCAGCAAGCCCAGTCAGCCTCCTGGCCCCTGGCCTCTCTGCCAGCCCTGTACCTGGATGCCGCTCTACAAATGCTGTAGAAAAACATTAAAAGCCACCGAGGGCTCCAGGACTCGTTTACCTGTCTGCGGGGATCATAGAATATCTGCCCCGTGCCTTCCTGGCACCACAAGCTTCCTCAGGCTACTAGTCACCGCGATAGCTGCCTTGTGTATGTGAAAAAAAGGGGGAAAGTCAGCGAGTGCAGATCGCGACGATATTAATGACTGTCGCATATCCGGGTCACTGCTCACCGGACAGAGAAGACCTGGAAAGCACAAGCTGTGCAGAGGGAGGGCCCTGGAGACATGTGCAAGGCAAGCCCGGAGAATCCGCCGCCCTCCAGCGTCATACGTGAAGACGAGGCCCAGGTAACGCACTGTGAGGACAAGCACCTCACTCCACCCTTACTTGAAGGCCTTTCTGTTGTTACTTTTTATTGAAGTAACTGCATTAAGTTTCAGGTGTGTGTCATTATAGATCAACATCTGTATCTACTACAGTGAGTTCACCTGTAAAGATCTAATTCTTTCCTTTATGCAAATGACCCCTTTTTCTCTATTTACCCTTCTAAGGATCTTTTCATTTAAGACCTAAGGAAAGAGTTCTGTGTTAAATCATATATTTAATTACAAACTTAACACTTCTTGTGCCGGCCATTTTCTGTGCCACCGCACGAATGGTATAGCAGTCAATAAAACACACACAACTCCTGGACTACTGGATATATTTTAATGAAATTTTAAATGCATAGAGATGAAAGCTTCTAGATTGAGTATGATCAAAGAAATAGCTCCTAATAGTTCCAAATAAATCCACTGTGGCGTGAAAAACCGGAGCCTAGATGAACACGTGAATACGTGAATACGGGAGCGGAGCAGAAAAGTGTTAAACTTATTTCCCCCAAAACGAGTTTAAGTAAATCCAGTTGTACTGTATTAATTATTTTTTAAAGAATTATTTATTTATGCATATAAGAACAGGGGTGTAGGCTAGAGGTACAGGAAGTGAGAGGATTCATCAGAGAGTGGGGAGCAGAACAGGCAGATCTACTGAAATACACTGCTGAGGGGAGTAGTGGGTGAGGCAGGAGAGGTCTGCTGTGCCATGTGGGAAGCTCAGGGTTGGACTTGTGCTGCAGTGGCTGTGGATAGCTTCATAGTGCTGAGACTTAACCCCTTTTCCCATCAGGGAGGCCCCTGGACTGTATTAATTAAAGGGGTAACAAGTTCTTTTGACAACTTTGCACTGAAGTGTAAAAACCATAAATTCCACATTTAAGATTTTTTTTTTATTTATACATACAAGCTGGGGTACAGGCCAGAGGCATGGGGCGGCGAGAGGGTTCACCAGAGACAGAGCGGGGAGCAGAATAGGCAGATCAGAAATACACTGCTGAGGGGAGCAGCGGGCAAGGCAGGAGAGGTCTGCCACGCCATGTGGGATTCTCCCTGGCCGGGCGTCGAACTCGCGTTGCCGCTGCCGACAGCTCCACAGCGCAGCGCAGCGCCCAACCACTGCGCCACCGGGGAGGCCCCACATTTAAGATTTTTGAAGTGTTTTCTTCCAGAATGTCTGCTAGATTCTCCAAAGCAATATATTAAATTTACAAAGTAAGCTATTTCAATAGTAAGTCAGTGACTACATTTTAAGAATCAGAACAAACCCAAAAATTTAAATGGTCTTTTATGTTTTGGCATCACAATGCAAAAAATGATAAACTGTCTTTTTGATTCTTTCTCAGTTGAATCATTTACACATGAGAATCGAGAGGATTTCCCAAATTCTTCATAGTTTTTACTGACTCATGTTACTGCTTGCCCTGAGAACTGTCCTAAGCAGGTCAGGATGAAAAGGCATAAATGAAAGGTCAATTGGGATTTAGGCAAGAAATTGCCAATTCAAGAAAAAGCAGATATAATTAGTAAATATATGACTTTTAAAAGAATATCAGAGTTTGGATGCTTTACCTTGCTTTGCTGCACTTGATTTGTAATGAAATTATTGTTGTATATTTTTATTGTTTTCAGCTCTAATGACCTAAATGAATTATGCAAATTAGTCTGCATAATAATATCACTGGAAGTTGGTAAAGCACACTTTCTATGAAAGTGAATAAAAAATGGTCAGGTAGAAATTACAAGTATAGGAAATGACTTTTCTATTTAATTATATTTCCATTGAAAATTCTATTCCATTTCTAGTTACATGAAACTCATTAAAGTGATTAAGAAACATCACATCAGCACATTTAAGTGCTTGAAATTGCTTCCTATTCAGTAAATTCCCATTACTGTGGTAGGGAAAGTGGCAGGCTACAATTAAAAAATCCCATTTTCAGGAGATACATTTCAACCATTAAAAAAAAAAAAAAAAAGCCACTCTGGGAGCTTCTCATGTTTGAGAACATTTAAAGATTACCATAAGGCTGATAAAGCAGATGCAGACCAAAGATGACCTTGCACTGCCGTGGGGTTGTCAGACTAAAAAAGCCTTTTTAAAGATTGGATGGTACTCACATTTGAAATGGAAGTTTTTATCATTGCTACATAGTACCACTTCATATCTTCATTAAATAGAAGAGATTCCATTTGAATTGCTAGCACAAAATCTATATAAATTACAAAGGGAGAAAAGAAAATCCCGTAATAAGAGCAAGAGAAATGACGCTTCAGCTGAAAGCCAAAACCAGGATATTCCTTTTTTAACCTTCCTCCGTAGACTCAGGTGCAAGATATTAAAGCATGTTTTACATTTCGTTGAATTCCTTTTTACTTACTCTTTAGAGACATGTAGGTTTGAAGGATCCTCAGAGCCAAATGTATCTCTAAAATGACTGGTCTGTGGCGCCCTCAAAGACTTGAGATGACCCAGTAACACCGGTGACGTCAGTACCCAGTACACTTGGGAGCAGGAGCCCCCCGTCCTGCAGGCTGCCTGCCACAGGGGCTCCCCTTGCCTAAAACACGTCAAGAGCCACAGATTCCCCCAGTGAGTTCTTCATGCCAAGGTACTTTGGCAACTGCCATTTTGATCCATCCATAAGGCCATGTCGCCTCTGCCAGGAGGCAGTTGGGTAGGACTTCCCATGAAACCTCCTCATCTGTATAATTTTCTGTTTTTAAAAAGCTACTATAACAAAGTTTCTTTAGGGGCTTCTCTGCTGGCTTAGGGGTTAATTAACCTAGGGTTAGTATTCTCACCTATAGGTAAGAAGTGAGGTGTGGAATAGAGATGAAAGGGGGAGGGGAACCATTGTAGGAAGTGTCAATGACTAGAAATTTAATATTGAGAAGTAAGTTTAATGTGATAGAATTACGGTTACCTATTTTTTTTAATATTTATTTTCTAAGTTTGATTTACATAAAAAAAGCAAAGACAGTACAGAATGCTCATATATCCCGTGCCCAATTTCCCTTTATATTAACATATTTTGGTGCATTAATCATGATTAATGAATCAACATTGATATATATTAACTAGACTTCCTACTTTGTTCAGATTTTCTTTAGCATTTATCTAATGTTCTTTTCTGGTTCAAGGACTCTGTCATGGTCACATGGTATTAGTCAGCTTGTCTCCTTAGGCTCCTCCAGGCGGTTTCTCAGACTCCCCTTGTTATAGATGACCTGGACACTTGTAAAGACTCTTGCGAAGGTGTTTTCCACAATGTCCTTCCACCGGGAGATGGCTGTTTTGTCCTAAGTGCTTAACTGCTGGGTTTTAGGCAAATTACCAAAGTGGTCAAGTGCCATTTCCATTAGCAACAGGACTTTGCTGTGGCTGGGCAGGGACTGTCAAGTTTGTTCCTCCCCCAGACATCTATCTCCCCCCTTCCCATATGAAACCCCTTGGACTGAAGTTACTAAGCAGAGTCCACATTTAAGGCCTGGGAGTCACGTTTACCTCCCCGACACTGGAGTGTCTTTATTAACTTGTTTCTCCTCCATTTATTTAATCATTTATTTATATCAGTATGAACTGACAGATATTTTATATTAGATCCCAGCTTTTGTTTCAGGTGATGAGGTCACATTCCCACACCATTATTAAAAATTTATGCACAGACCAGTAAAGAATTGTCCCAATTCTATATGGTCCAAAGTAAAAAGAAATCTGAAAAAGGATTAAAAAGATCCGATAAAACATTTGAATCTTTAAAAATTAGCAACTGTGCCTCCAAAGCTGGGAAGTAACGATGGGGAAGATTTTAGCTCTCCTATGTCTTTTTTTTTTTTTTCCTGCAAGTGCAAAACAGTGATTAGAAAGTGAATTCACTTGTTATTTTGGACAACAGTATTTGCTCCTAATTGAGATATTTTGTGGGACCATTCTTCAGCATATCTGTGTACGCATGGTTAGATAATACAGCATTAAACAGAGCAACAACTGTTCCATTATACCTAAATGTTAACCTTTGTCAAACTAAAGAACGACCGGTAACTTGGGAGAAGATATAACACACAATTTATTAGCCAAAGCTTTATTAAGTATTTATCACTACATAAATAATTCTCAAAACTTAGTGGCTGAACACAACCACCTGTATCTCTGTTGTCTGTGGGTCAGGAATCCACGGGCTCTATGAGCAGTTGTGACGCAGGTCTCTCAAGAGGCTGCAGCAGACAGCCTGCGTGAGGGTGGAAGGACCACGGCTGAAGAGGCTCAGCCCTAAGAGTGGCAGGCAGTGCTGGCGAGATGCTTTGTTCCTTGCAGGGAGCAGCTCACATGTCCTTACAACATGACACTGGTTCACTCACAGGCAACAATCCAAGAAACTACAACTGACGGAGCAGAGCCTCGATGCTAGCCTCAGAAGTCATGCACTTCTCCCTACAGCATTTTATTGGTCACAAAAGTCAGCCTTGTTTCGATGTGGGAAGGTACCACACAGGGCTCGATAATTACTCAATAGGACAGAAGGATGAGCTTTCGAGTTCAGGAAGGTCAATTAAATGCACAGGAAGAGGAGGACTCCTCTGTTAAGATGAAAGATGACAGCCTTTAGCTGGCCTCAGGGGTGACACATGTGATCGCTTGGGACTCCAGCACAGGGCACTCGGCGTACACACATATTGTCCTCACGCAGGAAGGCACTGCCTCCCACCAGGCCCTCCTTTAGGTGTTCAATCTATAAATAGTATATCGGGTGGTTTTCTGGGCACTGATTATTGATTACATTTTTATGCAGCTCCAGAGGGAACATCAGGGCTTGCTGAAACCTATGGAAAAATATCTACTGGTATTATCCTTGTATCAGCCAACAGAAGATTTATTAATTTCTTCTGAGGTTCCAGTTTAGCGAGAATGTTATAATCTGCTGTTTGCTTAGAAAGGTAAACAACAAAGATATTTTAGAACAATAATTAAAAGAAACCCTGAAGAGTAGAATCATTTATGGAAACCAGGGAGGATTTAAGGTGCTGGTGCCATCTGTATGGGTGACTGCCCAGTTTCTTTGGCTTATTTCAGGATTTTTCACACAGGTTATGTTTTGGGGTGAACTAAGCTCCAAGAGGGAGGGATGTTGTGTATTTCCTATACACAAATATATGTATGGGATATACATCACTCTAAAGAGCCAAATTAAATATAACTACCCAACAATACATATGCAAGATTATTAAGATTTAATGTTTTACTATTTGGAAAAAGATGTTTTCAAAATGTCACACATCATTTTCACCTACACATAAACAAACCAGACAATGATGTTTGATGGAATCAATGGTGAAAGAGCCGAAGACTGGTGTGAGCGAGGATTATTCCCAGTTCATCACAAGCCTCAATCACAACCTTGTCGGCAGCAGAGCCAGAAGGGGCAGCAATGTACGCCACACCACTCTGAGGAGACAAAACAGACACTGACTTTCAGAACAAAGTTGTATGCCAAAAACACGCAAAAATCCATATTCCACTTGAAAAAGCCCAAGTTAACAGTGAATTCACACATTACAGATGAATACACTCAGTCAAAAAGGCAAACTAATAGAGTTGTGTCATCCATACATCAAATGGAGAGGTAAGAATGATTCTTTAGCTATTTCTGATGTATCGCACTGCCAGAGCCCGAATATATAACGCACAGAGCTTAAGAGTCACACGCAGCATTTCTGAAATAGTTTCTACATATTGATCAATTCCACAGAAACACATACTGATTCATACATACCCTCTTAGCTCTGTCTACGTTATCCCGGAAAGGAAAGAAGGCATCAGAGCTGACAGAAACTTCACTAAGTTTGTCAACCCATTCCTTCTTCTGAGCCTCAGTTAGTAATTCAGGAACCTGCTCAAACAGAGCCTTCCACTTTTCCAAATCTTCATCCTGGTTGGGAAGGGGGAGAAAGGTTGACACAATCTTTAATACTGTCTGATAAAAATCAGATATCAGAAAACTTGAGGGCACATGGGCACTTTCCCTTAGACTTCTTAATTGTAAATAATGACTCCAAGTTCTTATGTCTAGAATCTCCTTTTTTTTTGATATTTTTAATATTTCATTAAGAAATCTAAGTGTACCAAATAGAGACAATTTACCTTCTAAATCAGTTTATTCCAAATACATTTTGTTTGCTAATCTCTGCATAAGCTATTCTTTTTTAAAGATTTATTTATGCATACAAAATAGGTTTGTAGGCCAGAGGTGTGGGGTGGTGAGAGGATTCAACAGAGACAGTGGGGAGCAGAACAGGCGGATCGACTGAAGTACACTGCTGAGGGGAACAGCGGGTGAGGTAGGAGAGGTCTGCTGCACTATGTGGGCATCTACCTGGCTGGGGATTGAACTTGTGCTGCAGTGGGCGTAGATAGTTTCATAGCGCAGAGACTTAAACCATTGTGGTACTAGGAAGGTCCTCTGCCTAAATTATTAAAAATCAACTAATTTCTATCCCTGTATCAAAGCAAACATGATGGACAGTCTAGAAATACATTTAAACAATTACCAGTCTCAAGTCTACAGTCAGTCTTACATAAATAAAAACATTCATAGTATTTTTTTTCTTTCTTTTGCTTAGAAGAACTGGAGTGTAGGTCAGAGGTGTGTGAGGTGAGAGGATTCACTAGAGACAGAGTAGGGAGCAGAACAGGCAGATTTACTGAAATACACTGCTAAGAGAAGCAGCAGGTGAGACAGGAGAGGTCTGCTGTGCCACGTGGGTCAGCTCCCTGACCAGGGATAGAACTCAGGCCACAGCAGTCATAGAGCTGAGACTTAGCCCCTAGGCTATTAGGGAGGCTACATAGTATTAATATTTTTAAAAGATGCTTCCATTTGGATGATATTTTTGGTTTAAATAGCACTTTTTTATTTTGCTCACATATAAACACTCTTCCAGAACTACTAGGATTTTGCTGGGTAATATTAAACAGAAAAATGTAAGTACTAAGGCAGAAAAGAAAGGTTATTTTAAGTACCTCATGGTTACAAGGCATACTCTTCAATGATGCTTACGTCATGGGTTCCTGTCCCTGAAAAACAACTTCAAGTTGACTTGCTCCCTTGAAAGACCACTGAGGTTTTGATTATCACTTCTCTCTTTTCCTTTCCATCCAGTATTTGTGAAGCAGCTGGTCTGTCTATAAATTAGCTAAATCCCACTCTTTGGGAAGTTACCTGATATTTACATTTCAGTGCTGCCAGAGACCTTTTTCAAAACAGAAGGTATTAGAGAACATGAAATGTAACAAATACATGTGGAGCCGTTACTGGCACCTGCAGAAAATGTGGGGCGGGGAAGAGCACTGATTACCTGCCACCAGGAAGTCAGTGCTTAATGGTGAGTACACACCTACTATGTGGCAAGCATTATGTTTGGAACAGTGAGAGACACCTCACAGTGGGGGAAAAACTGTCCTGCCATCAACAGGTGAAGCACAAATACCAAGGCTAAACCAATAGCTACAATTTTAAAAGATGGAGAACAAGGTTGATTGTGCCAGAAAGAGATAAAGAAACATGAAGAAAATGAAATGAGACAGAAAACTGGGAATCAGTAAGAAGTTTAGATTAACAACCAAATAGAGAATTTCAGAAAAAATGACTTTTTCTCTCTGTAGTGAAGGTAAAGTCTTACACAGAAAAGGGTGAACATACTAACATACTCCGCCCACATGCCCAAGACAAAACTCTATACCTCGCCTATAGTTCCAGTAACATATTGATCGATGGCATTGGAGATTTCTGCTCTCTTCACTCCAGTTTTAAACTTCATTGAAAGCACTTGAGGATGATGTCTGAGCCACCAATAGTTCGCCTTGTCCCCTGCGAGCCTTGTGCAGTGTATCCGAGACTGCTGTCCTGCTCCGATGCCAATGACCTGGAGAAAACGGACAGTAAAATGAAAACCCCTTTCAGTAACACACTTTGCTTCATAGATCTTTTGTGCCTATTCCCCCAGATCTGCCAGTTTTGTGGAAGAAAAGACCAGGCCACAGTAAGAGAAATATAAGTAATTTTTAAGTCCTTAATGGATAAAGAGGTTTCTATTTATTTTTACCTGTTCAGTGACACCTGAAATACAGTCCTTAATATTTCATTAGTTTCTAGAACTCCTGGGTTCCATTGGTGAAACACGGTCTTTATGGAAATTATCAGAACCTAAGCCCAAGAGTTGGTAGTCACAATCTTCTAGGTTTTTTAAATTAGAGTAGCAGTGTTTTAACATTTGATAATCACTAAAATTTTGAATTTGAAAGGCTTTTTTACAGGTCATATTAATTAATATCTACTCTCCTCTCCCACTTAGGGGCCGAAGCAGCTAACGAATGCCAAGAGCAGAACTTAAGACACTGTGAGAAGAAAGGGCTCCCAAGACTGCTGAAGGTACAGCAAAACCAGGTACCCTTGGAGTTGGGAGAGGCCCAACTGGCGAGCTGAGTCAGTCCTGCATTCTCTGGCTTAATGCACTGGGAAGACACTACACATTCTATTTCACACCAGAGAGCGAAACATATTCAAAAGCATATTCAATGTCTTGACTGCAACAGTGGTTGCAGGACTACCCACTACAAAAACTGGTCAAACTCTGCACTTTAGGGTACATTTTACTGTATGCAAATTATGCATCAGTAAACCTGACTATTTTTCCAAACTGCATCTCCCTTTAAATTGACACAACATTGGCTTATAGTACCGTATAAGACACAAGGGAACAGGATCACACTTCTTCAGATGTATGTTACCTCACCACTGAAGCCCCCACAGTCCTCTACCACAGTCGAATGGGCCTTCTCTCCCCTTGATTCCCTACTCTCCACCCCTCGCCACACACACACATTTCTGGTAGCCTCCATCTTGCGGTAGATTCCTAGAGCTTATTTTGGTTTAGTTTTCTCTGCTGCTTTATTTTTTCATATCCCACTTACAGGTGAAATCATCTGGTATCTCAGCAAACCTGATTTTTGAAAGCTCACAGTAACTCCTAGGTAAAATGACTGAAGAAAAAATAGCCTTCAAGCTGCAAAAATGGGCTGGTTAGTGACAATACCACTCTGTACTCACCCTACACTGGAAATACAACTGAGAGGAAGAGGGTGAGAAAGCCCATGATGTAGCAGCTTAACTAGAGTCCCGCTACTCATAGTGAACCGATTCATTCTAGGCAAGGAGCAGTAGGACCAATTTACTGCTTAGTTCAAAGGACATGGACTTTAACAATACACTCAGTTACTGAGCAATACTGACAAACCCAGAAGAGAAATTCTTGGGAAATTTTCCCTTCAAGTGGCCTAGTGCCTGAGGCAGATGGATTTTTAATAACATTTCATAAAAACTCTCCCACTCCCCACCCATCCTAACCCCCCACTCCCACCCCAGGTGAATCTGACAGCTTGGTTACCTGACCATTCTTGGCGTAACACACAGAGTTAGACTGAGTATACTTGACAGCGATGGTGGCGACAATGAGATCTCGAAGTGCAGACTCTGGCAACTGAACACAGAATGTCAATCGTACTGGCCTTTTTAAACTTCACTTAACTGCAAGCACCTTACGTGTCATTTATCCTAACTGACCTATAATGTAATTACATCTTTCAAAGGACAGAATGAAATTATCTGTTCATGGTAAGCATTACCATGTTTTACTGAAAAGACTGATATTTAAGATGTCTGTCGTGGCACTCAGCACAATGCCTAATGCATCACAGTCTCGAGCTGATGCCATTTTCAGCAACTACGGCATATATCTGCTTACATATTATCTGAAATATAAAATACCATGTCCTCTCTAAAACTGACATCCCACAGTCCTAACAAATGTCTAGAGATATGAGAAAACATATGTTCAGAAAATAAAACCAAGAAGAATTTTCATAGACATTACGAGTAATTATGATGCTTGCACAGAGCCAAGGCTGTTTCCAGAGAAAATTAAATTAGGGTCATTTTCTGCTTGGTTTAGAATATTCTAAAAATCATTCAAAAATGCACTATAAACTATTAGTCCAAATAGAATAAAAAACAAATATTTTAAGTGTCACTACCTTCAATATAATGAACAAACACAAACAGAAAAGGGAATGTTTGGTGTACTAAGTGGACAAAGGATAAAAGCAGCAGTTATGGGATTAGCAAACTGAAAAAGTGATGAATCAGATTTCATCAAAATTAAATACTTTAGATGTTCCTGAGGCTTGCATGGTAACAAAAAGCTGCTTAAAAGATAGGGAGAAGACAGGATGAAACCGTAATTCTCATCCTCATGTTTCAAAATTTCCATTCAATATACACATGAAACAAGTAGAAAAGAATCAGATAAAAGATCAATTAATATCATTCCTCAGTCTATTAAAAGAAAAAAATCCACGCTGACAGTCAAAAGTACAAAACTATCAAATACTGATAAATACCTATAAATCTACAAGGAAAATTTTTTAAAAAGCCTCAACACATGGACTTTAAATGAATAACCTCGTGGTATTTTTAAAAATATATTAACCAATCAGGTTAATAAAAAAGAGCCTTAATTCACTGTGAGCTGCTTAAAGTGACACTGCCAGCAGCACTATTTCTGTGTGGAAACCCCAATACCTCACAGCACAGAGGAGCAGATTCCAAAAGGCTGAAAGCCTTTTCCCGTGTAACGTACATACGTTCTTTTACTTCACGGCACCACTAATTTGCAAGTATCAAAATGGAAGTCTATTCACTAAATCAAACAATGATCAGATCAACATATATTTATTAAGAGATGAAACTGTAAAATTTTAGTTTATTTTCAGCAATTCCATTAACACCTCAGGAGTCAGACCTGAGAACAAATCACACTCCTCATTTTGCAATTGTTACAGTGAATGACTTGTTAAGAGACTAATCTCCTTCAAGGAACAAACAGAAAAGTCAGACACAGAACAAATAAAATAGCAAGAACAGAGGGGCAAAGATCCCAAAGATAAAGGAAGCAGGAAGAAATGAGTCTGTCTATGACATTCCCCTCAAGGCATTTTCCACTCACAGATAATAAACTTCAAGGTAAATGAGCTGAGCACAGCTCTGGCAGTCTTTCAAGATGAAGAGCAAAATGGAGTTCAGAGTAGATACTAGGCCACAGAGATACAGTGGATACCTGGACTTTTCAACAGCACAGGGACAAGCCATAAACAGACAGGTCCTCACAAACACTGAAGCTCAAATTCAAATCATCTCCATTCCTGACAGCATGGGGATCATTGCCTCTACCTGATCTGCTGCCAGAATAAGAAGTAAACTCTCTGGGGGAAAAATAATATCATCCAGACCCTCAAAATCTCTCTAGCTTTTTCATATCCAATCCTCAGCACTCAATCAAAAATACCAAGACAAGACTAAAAAAACAATGGAATGACACGTCCACAGTACTGAAAAACATCAATGTTAGACCCAGCCAAACTCTTAAAATGAAGGTCCAATTAAGGTATTTCAGAAAACACACACCAGCTTACCATTTCCTGATGGTATATGGTGTAACCTTCAGCAAATTTCTTAATGTAACCTTTACAACAGATGATAATCATCCCCCTCCAAAGTGTGCTATGTGTATTAACTATCCCATGTATCCATTTTTAAAAGTCACATTATCCTAGGATTATGTCCTTCCTAAAAGATGACAAAAAGCACCAGAGCAAAAACTTGTCTACATGCAAACACTGATTACTGCACTGAAAATGGAATAACTTAAAAATATTGATCATAGTACATCTATATGTGGCCTTTCACACAGGAATGTATAAAACACATCTGTAGTTTGGTGCATGGGAAAAAAGCAAGTTAAAGACAGAATTATAAAAGACACGACCCTCTTTTTACAAAATGGAAGACAAGTATCCCGGCATATGTACACATGCACAGAAACTTCTAACATGGTCTTCCACTCATTTTTAAGCTTGTAAGCTTTCCCGATGACCCAAGGATGCCCTAGCTCTTTGCATATCAACCAGTTTTAAAGAAGGGCCTTAGTCAAGGCACAAACTTGTAAGTATTAGAAACAGGTCTACCTTTTAACATTCAGTTTACATTATTTTCAAACTTACATCTTTATTCTTGGTAACAACATTGCTAAATAATGACTTGTCAATGACACCATTATTTCTCTTCTGGCTTAAACGAAGACCAAAGAGAGTGCGAACTTCATTTTCATCTGGTTTGTAAGACTGGTCCATCTAAGATACAAATTTAAAGGGTTAAAAACAATGTATCTGCATCCTTCAAAAATATCCATCATTTTAAGAAGGTTTTATGCATTTTTCCCCTGATTTAACTATGTGTAAGTTCCTTTCAGTATGGATGTGAAAATATGTCCAGACATCAATATATTTTGCTCCAAAAATTATTATAGGTTTAACAACACTATAGTTTTACAATTCATACCAAACATACTAAACCAACAATTTCAGTGGGTGCATTTTTATTTACACTAACTAAAAGCACTATCTATACACAGCAATGCAGTACTTAATGATGTTTTGGTCAACAAGTGAGTGAATACATGATGTTGGTCTCAACAGCCTAACAGGCTAGACCTTCTTATGTAATTACACTATTACATCTATGACGTTCACAAAATGATGAAACTGCCTATCGCGAAGTGATATGAGTGTGGTCTTTTTTAAAGATGAGCCATAAAAATAGATTTGCTAAAATACAAGCAGTGGCACAAAAATTAAAATGTAATTTCCCTTTCTTTCCAAAAATCTATTACAAATACCTAGCTAACACCTGAATTGAAAAGTTAAAAAGGAGGGAAGTAGGACCTGTAATCTGTGCCTTTGTTATTTCAAATGGCATGTATGTCATTTATTGCTATCTTCCTCTCCCAAGTTTTGAACTGAAAAGACATTAAGATGTGGGGGAAAGCTTCGTAAGACCAGTCCCTCTAGCACTCTCCCCAAGGTTATTCATTGCAGGTGTGCGCAGGAGCTGTTGATTGGTGACTGGCTATACAGTGGTACACACTTCCAAGGCAGTGAAGCAGGGTGCATTTTTTTTTGGGGGGGGGGTCTAGGGGGAAGGGGAGGAAAAAAATGCAAATATTTGCTGAGTAAGTATAAACTACTTAAGGAAAGACAAGCAAGAAATTTATAGTGCTAGTTACTTCTAAAATGGTAAGAGTAACAGAAAGGATGAGGAAACTTTACATCAAATAACATTTAATACCTTTTGAATAAAAGCCATGTATTAATTATTTCAAAATATTAACTACCTCAAAAAATTTAATTAAGGGTAAGGAAGCTATCCTCATCTTAAACCAAAAATTAATAGGAGAGGAAAAAAACCCAACTAGTATCAAGGATAACTAAAATGCCAGAAAGAGGGGCATATTAGTAGAGTGTCAGTATAAAGGAAAGAATACCCATGGGGGAAGAGTTGAAAAACGAGCAAAATCATTTGAAATGTGAACTATACTAACCTGAAGAACGCAGTAGCTTCCATTTTTCTTTTTAGAAAGTATTTGCAAAGCTTCTTCTTCATATCCTGGGGCAACAATGCCATCAGATACCTATCAATACATTAAATATTAACTTCTATTTAAAGAAAAGTAGAGAACACCTCTAGAACAATGTAGAAATAATTGCCTGTCTTAAACAATGCAGCAGCATTTTCTGGTTTCTACCTCCGACAGATAATGCTAATGGTCTACTTGGAAAAGATAAGCCTATGCTAGAATACAGCTCTCCACAGCTAACCTGTTCTTATCTGCTATCCTTTCAAAGTTTTTGGTTGGCTCTTTCTCTTTTAACTAAGAATATGGGAATGATTCACTCAAATGTGTGCACCTTAGGAAAAAAAATTACTTTTTTTACTATTCTGTTCATGGGTGAAGTTTTGCAATAGAAGGAGCACATTCTCACCCTGGTTCTGCCAGTGCCTGGCTGTATGACCTCAGGCAAGGCATGTTCCCCAACAGCAAGACTAGGATCAGGTTAAATGGTGATCTAACATCTCATAAGTAAAAACACAAAAGTCATATATGGTTCAAGCTCCAAAGTGTTGTGCTGTCACCTGTAACACAGCATGTCCGCCCCCTGCAGCAGGGGTTGCCAGTCATCATAACTCCTAAAGCAACCAAGGATCGTCAACAACACACTGGTTTAGCCTTCATTTCTACCTATGTTTTACCTCTAAGCGATCTGAGCTACCTTCTTTCTGTAACTTTCTGTCTCTTCATCTCTAACACCCCTAACTTTCTGTAATGCTTGTTCAGCCTCCAACTGATGGGGTTCAGTTTTTCAGAGTAGTTTATAATTTTCTCCATTATACAGTTTCTCATTACATACCCACGGAAATGTATAATAAGGTTCACTATTACATGGCATCCTATCCTCTTTGCAAACAGTAACTCTAGCATTAAAATACTAAGTTAAAAAATATGTAAGTTAAAACTATCATAACATCAAAGGATAACACCCCTTCTTTGAAATATTAATTCACTAGATATCAAAGCTGCAACTGAATCAAGGATCCATATTCTTCATAAAATATGAACAGTCTACATGATAGCTTTAAATAATTTACAGATGTTACATATATAAATAGTATAGGTTATGGTTTCAATTAACATTGAACAAATAAAGCTTTATCATTTATGCATGGCTCAAGATATACAAATGTCCATCCACTAACCTCTCTGGAGATAATTTTGGCAGTAGGGACATCACAAACATCAGATAATGCAATAAAGTCACCAAATGAAGACATCCTGTCAGCCCCTATAGATAAAAATTAAAATGAGGTATTTATTGCAAATTATCCTGACAGAGAAAAATGTTTTGTTTTTAAAACAACCAAAGTGATCATTTAAAATCTAGTCTGTAAATTTAATGTCAGAGTTGATATGAAATTTAAGACAATAAGTCATTTAATTGAAATAGTAAGATATTCTTTTACCTTCTAAAGCAGCATTTGACACACTTTCTTTGTGAAGGATCTGATAGTAAAAAATTTTTAGATTTTGCAGCCACATTATCTCTGCTGAGGTACTCAACTGTGTGGTTATAGTTTTAAACTAGCCATTGAGAATGCACCAAAGGGACATGGCCCTGTTCAAACAAACTATATATAAACACAAATGACTGGCTGGATCCAGCACAGGAGCCAGTTATAGTAAAAGGACCATGATATCAACTTCCTCAATGTTGTTCCATAAATGTTATAGTCATGCTCAAAATTTATGAACTAGATTATTTCCGAAATACATAAAATATAATTCTAACTGAATTAGTATAGTTACACTAACCATGTAATTTTAGTCATATGTCAAGCAATACAAGTGCACTCAATAGTCTAATCTGACGTTATATGCAGCAAATTCCAACTGTGCTTCCATTTATTACATTAAAAAATTAAACATACTTTTATAAACAAATGTATTCCAAGGTACTCCAAGAATTATTCTTAAGTATTAGTGAAAAACAATTACAGATAATTTGAAATCTTATACTCAAAGAGTATTACTACTTAATTCTACTCATGATAAAACACTGCTTTTTCTCTCAAGAAAACCCTACAACCCTTCTGACCTCTTGCTCTTGCATATGCAGTTGATATGGGTGTAAGGGTTTTATACAGATCGTAGACCATACAGACTTTGGCCTCATCTTCACTGAGTGGAATTCCAACAGCAGCACCTAGTACAGAAAACCATAAAACAGACCAAAAATCTCATGTTACTACTTGCAACTCCTACACTAAGACATTTTTCTTAGCATCTAGTCTATGCAGCATAACTTTAGTATTTATGCCAAATTAAACAAGAATGTTTGGCCAGAGAATTAAGCAGCAACAATACAGTTGCAGGCAAGGGTGAAGAGAGAGGAAAATCTTCTACCTATGAAAGCAAAGCCCCTGACTGAAGTCTGACAGCACCAGGCATCTGTATGAAGCTAGTTTCCTTCATTATTGATTTTCTCTGTTCTGTCTGATATCACAGACCATTTATTTCTTCACCACTCACATCATTTTAATATCCAATAAACATCTGAGAACTATGTGTTGGACTCTGAGCAAAACTGGTGACATGAATTAGTTGTGAAGTTGACTTACATACAGAATAGTTATAAAAAAGTCAAGGTGTTATAAGAAAAATTTATGTCCACTCTGTAACACTTTGAATCATGTGGAGGAATATTTATTTAGCCATAATGCAGTATGTCATTTCACTTTTATTTTCTCAAACCTCATGTTTTTACTACAAAAAAAAATACTGAGTTTATCTCATGTTACACAATTATAATTACGTAAAGTATGAGTGTTATCAGATTTTATATTACTAAATTGATACTTTTAACTACAAAAGTGGTTTCAGACTTCATAGAGTGTCTACATTCCCACAGATTTTGTCACATTTCTGAAAAATTTAAAAGAAGTGCATTTCAAATAGTTTCAGAGCATTCCAGAGTGTGGTGCTTTACCTGCGGGGCTGACATGCTTGAAAGAGGCAGCAGCCGGAACGCCCAAAGCTTCTCTGAGCTCCTTCACCAGCTGCCAGGCATTCAGGGCGTCACACAAGTTTATAAATCCAGGGGCTCCATTTAGAACTATGAATTACAAGAATATATACACACAAGTTACCAGGCAGGGTCAAATATCAGATCTATGCACATTTCCTAAAAAATAAAAGACGGACCAAGGCTACACAAATATATTTTAAGTGTGGTAGAGAGGTAAACAGACATACCCAAAAATCTAAGAATCTGAAAAAGCAAGCAAAGCACAGAAGGCTTGAATCCATCTTACAAAACATAAAAACAGAACAGCCCACAAAGGCACATGAACACACGCACACAGGGCTGGAGCACCAACTTAGTCGAGCTACAAATGAATCAAATGAGAGCTCAGGAGCGGGAGGATGTCTGCGAAGACCAGTGATCATCCAGATCCATTTTATGACAAGATGAAGAATAATTATGGCACTGAACAGACAGGACAAAACTGAATCTTGTCGATTTCAGAACTATTACAAATGAAAACAAGAGGAAAGCAGAGGAAAAATTATGTTGGATTTTTCTTCCTTTAGATCAGACACAGCATGCTCTCTAAAACTGAAATGCAGTTAAAAAGACTAACTTCAAAGTTTTTCACTGTCTGTTAACAATTGCAGAATTTTTTAGTAGTTCATTATCTCTCGTGTATATGCATGGATTAAGTAGTTCAGCACACAGAAATAGTGAACCACTAATTAAAAACAAATTTGTAAGATTATTTTCTTTGTGTTACCTTGGTAGTAGACACTCTTAAAAGCAAAAGCATTTTGCTTTTAAGAATTTTCCTTCTGCCCAGTATTTACTGAATGCTAGTATAATGTTACACATTGTTCCAGCTGGAATGTTTTTAGTGAATAAAATAAGTCCCTCACCCACCACCACTGTCCTCATGGAGCTTATGGGGAAGTTAGAAAAGAAATAAGATAGCAACAAGAAACATTAGGTATTTACCCAAATGAGTTGAAAACTCACAAAAACTTGTCTATACAAAAACTTGCGTATGCATGTTTATAGCTGCTTTGTCCATAATAACCAAAAACTGTCCTTCCATTTTTCATGTCTGTCAACAGGGGAATGGGTAAAGTACCTTAAATGTGGATTGCTAAGTAAAAGAAGTCAGTCTGAAAAAGGCTACATAGTATACACTCACAGCTACAAGACATTCTGGAAATGGGAAAATTATAGAGAGAATATAAAGATGAATGGTTGCCAGGGTTAGGCAGGTGGAAAGTAGAAATATTTTAGTGTGGTAAAACTACCTTGCATAAATATACGTTACACATTTATCTGAACCCAAAGAAAAACACAAAGAGTGAATGTAAGTTTCTGATCTCAGTAACAATTATGACTCAGTGTCAATTTATCAGCTCTATCCAATGTACCCCGCGGATGCAGGGTGCTAACTGGCACTGCTAAGGGGGGTGGGAGGGCAATGGAGATTATCTGAGAACTGTTTCTATAAAGTATTCCTATGAATCTAAAAACTGCTCTAAAAAATAAAGCCTATTTTGAAAAAGTACTTGAAAAAAATAATTCCCTTGACCATGAAGATGACTGTCCCATGGAAATTAAGGCATAAGAGACAAACAGGCAATAAGGAGCAAATAAGAATGAAATATCCAATAGGACAAAGCCACATGCAAAAATAAAATGAGGCACCTTAGTACAACTCCTATCATCTCCCTTTCTTCTTACAGAGAGTTAGGTTAGTGGTGATAGGAGGGAGAAAGGCTAACTGTGGTTAAGTGGGAGAAAACGTGGTTTCTGAAACATTTCAGAGTTGAGAACCCTGTTCAAGTATCAAAATTTCAAAGACACTAATACTAATCAGGCATAACAAAAAAGTGCCACAGAAAAATGTTTAAAGTTGTTCATTCCATTAAGTAGATGAAACAATTGGACTAGTTTCTAATCGAAGAAAACTAGTTATTAAGATCACTCACACACAACCCTTTATTCTCCCTCAATTTTGTTTCTAGGCACACGCAAACATGTACTTTGTAACTGTGTCACTGAAAATATCCAAAGTATATGAAAAGGCAAAATGCCTTCCTGCTGTGAAAATAAGTACATGTTTGGGAGGAATCTTGTGAATCTGTTACAAGAAATCCCTACTTATAGGAGACCAGGGCCTTTCCTGCCATCACAAGGAATACCATAAACTTCAAAAGAAACATGGATCCTAAAATAAATACTTTCATACAATCTGAATGAAAATATTTCTGAAAATGAGGAATAATAATTCTGAAATTGGGACGTAAATGCATGTGGGAATATTTCTTTGCTTCAGAATAGACATGGGGGGTTATTAACTACAAGGAGGAAATGTGTGAGGTTAACTAGGTAATTCTGTTTTAGGAAAGATTACAAATATAAATTTGCACAAAATGTCAGGTTCCCTCTTACTCATTCAGGATATTCTCAGCACTGGGCACAGAGCAATGAACAAAGATAGACAGGTTTCTGCTATTGGGAGCTGACACCCTACGGGGAGAAGACAATTAAAACATCAATATAGGCAACAAAACAGAGTGACGACAGCTACTTGACTGTGTGCTCAGGGGAGGCTTTGAGGAGATGACATTTAAGGCAAGAGCTGGATAAAAGAACCCAGGACTATAAAGACTAGAGAGATGGATTTTGGGTTAAAGGAACAATTACTACAATGACCCTAAGCGTGGAAGTAGCTCAGCCTCCCAAACAGAAGAAATTTGCATTTTGTGACATTCCCAAATAAAACAGATAAAGGTAATTTGCTTTGCCTTTGAAACATGAACCACATCAGCTACAATACAAAGGCAGGTGTACACACACAGCCCCCACCCAGCAGCCCTTACCTGTGATGGGAAGCTTGGGATTCAGCGTGTACAGCTGGGCGGGAGTTTGATGAGGGTTCATTCCATACCTCAAGGGCATCTGAGATATTCCTTTACTATACTGTCTCCTGAAGTAATCCGATATTGCTTCATCATATTGCGCCGTATGAGTGAAAGCCTGTGAAAAGTTTAAGTTTTGTGAAACACGGGCAGAATTTCCTAAGCGAGGACCAGACAGTTTCAGGTAGTTCGCAGCCAGCGATACCCCCTCACACAGCCCACACACCTGTGCTGGAAAGACACCAACTAATACTAAACAGCACAAAGAAGTCTTTCTTTTCCAGTTCTCTTCCAATCTTTAAACAGACTCTCTTAACTGGTCTCTTCATTTGGACTGCAGCTTGACTGAACACTGCTTGGTTTTGCCAGCACTGTAAGAGGTAAAGTGCACGCCCACCTTCAAGGCTAGCTGGCGCCTGGTCTCCAGGGAGGTGTCCTTGCTGTCGGAGGTCTGCATCTCAGTGGACACTGCCGCATAGTCCTCCGGTTCACACACGACAGTTACACGAGCGTGGTTTTTGGCTGCTGCTCTCAGTAGGGTGACTCCTCCTTTGAAGAACAAAAAGACAATTTGTATTTTAAGATGAGTTTAACCTCTTTCAGTTAAAGTCACTGTCTACATATTTTAGCTCTTTAAAAAAGAGTAACCCAGATGAAACGCTCTACACAAAGAAATGGATCAGAAAATATATTAGTCACCCCAGAACACAATCTGGGAGCAGTAACTACTTCTTACTTCTCAGTATGCAGCAAAATGAAATCTCACTTAAAATGTAGATAATCCGCTTCTCCATCATTCTTCAAAAAAGGTTTCTCTAACTTACCTATATCAATCTGCTCAACAGCCTCTCCAACAGTTACACTTGGAGAAGCCACAGTCTTCACAAAGGGATACAGGTTACAAACCACAACTCTGCAACAAAAAAGAATTTAACTGTCATGAAAAACTCATGTGGATTATAGCTATACAGAAGATTAACATCAGCCAAACTCCTAAGGATCTAAAATGCAAACTGCAAGCCTGACATTTTTACAACTTAACAAGTTACACCAAAACCTCAGGACCCCCGCTGCTTCAAAACACACAGATGTGGCTGCAGTCAGCAGGTGCTGCAATGCTGCTGTTTGAGCAATGCTATTCATTATATCAACCTATGAAACATTTCAAATTCTAACAGAAAGGTAAAATACAAAAATACAGCTAACATCCTCATTTTCAAATACGATTACTACTACATAGGAATTTGATTTTTAATTCCTTTTCCAAAGATTATGTCCAACAGTGAAAAACAAAGGATCACTATGAGGGTGAAATATCTGTTTGGTCTTCAGAGAAGTTGTACAAAAGGCTGACAATAGCAAGGCCAAAAGAAGAAATTTGAAATACAGAATTAATCTAAAATGAAAAAGCAGTGAAGTAGAGTCCATTGCTGGGACTGCAACATGAGGCGCTCTGAGGGCAGGTTCCCTGGTCACAATTGGTAAAAATCAATAAAAGAAGAGAAAAACAGAAGAAGAACTGCCCAATGTCCATTACCCTTATGCCAAACCCAGACAAAATGTCACAAGAAAATTACAGCCCGATATGTTTTATGAATGCAGACAGTAAAATCTTCAACAAAATACTGATAAACTGAATCCAGTAAAACAGAAAAAGGTACACACTAAGCCAATTACCCCAGGAATGTAAGGTAGGTTTAACACCTACAAATCAGTTAATGAAATAGCCTGTATTAATAAAGGATAAAACCCACCTAATCAGCTCAAATGTCCACTCATGACAAACACTTAAAAAACTGAGAATAGAAGGGAACTTACTCAATATGATAAAGAACTTTGTACATGCATAACCTCATCGTTCAAAACATTCCCAAAATGCAGACAACCCAAATGTCCAGCCACTGATAAATGGTTAAATGTTATGTAGATAAAGTCACAGAGACAGAAACAGACTGGAGGCTGCCTAAGTAAGGATGTTAGGGGAAATGAGGAATGGATACTAATGAGGTGGGTTTTTTGTTTGGGGAGTGGAGGGGTGATGACTATGTTCTAATAGTAAATAATAGAACACATGACTATGTTCTAATAGTACAATGCTAAATACAGGAAAAACCACTGAACTGTATATTGTAAACTGAGGAAATATAAGTGAATTATATCTGAATAAAGCCATTATTTGTATATATAGGTACATCAGTGAATAACTTTTATGCAAATAACTAAGTTGCTTGCATGCATTAAAATTTAGGTCCTAACTCCCTACAAAAGCAAGGCTGCTTTTAGTTTAAGTTTGGATTTTGGTAATATAAACATGGCAAAAGCAAAATGCTTACACAAGCACAAAGTCACACAGAAGGTACTCAAGATTTATAGTAGGGGACCAAAACTAAAGCTAATGCTAATCTTAAGACCTTAAAAAAGGAACACCAAGCTTTGGCATATTCTGCCTTTGATCCTTAATATATTAAAAATTCAACTTCAAATTTTACCTTATAAGATTGAAATCAAGTCTGGCCATATCAGCATTATCTTCTGGGATATTACGAGCCAAGATTCCTAATTTAACAAAGTTAAAGTATTAGGTTCAAAAAACAAGTCAATAAAGTATCTCTTTCCAATATATTTCCATCAATTACATTAAAAGCACCAATACTGTCTAATTAGCAATACCAAACATATGGTGGATATATTAAAAAATCTTTTGTATCAGTTCCTCAATGCCTTTCTTGAGCAACAAAATATAAAAGTAATTTCCACGTAACTGTTGGCAGTTCCATTACTCTACGTGCTCCTGTAAGTAGCTTATTTGATGATTCTTAGCCTGTGCCAAAACTGGCAAGTTAACATGGTTCCTATTTCTAATCATTTTGGTCAATAGCAATTCCTTGTCTCAGATGAATGAAGGAAAGTAAAGCACTTTGAAACAGTATTCTCTTGAAACTCAGCAACATTGTGATACTTTAATCTAAGTTCGAATTGTTATAAGTTTTTTTCACATAAAATCTAAATATTTTCATTAACTCTAGCAAAAAATACCACCCCAAATTAGTGATCAGGTGAGTAGTAGCAAGCAGAGGAAAAACAATCTGAATCCATTGTACAATAAAGCAAACTAAGTTTTTCACAGTGCTTATATATCATGGATTTTAGCAGCAAATGTGACAGAACCAATACAACCTATATAGCCTCACAGGTATTTTTTGAGCCGAAGACTTCCTTTTTCCTCACTTAGTCTACAAAATATTCAACTTAATGTATTCCTGAAAATCACTGATTGCGTTAAATTGAAGGTACCCACCACTTACCAGCATGTACTGCAGGATGCAAGGTTTTCACACGCCCTCCTAACATTTCAGGAAATCCCGTCAGCTCAGAGACATCTCTGTAAAAGAATAAACAATGCTGCGACTATTTCTGCTGAACTGTCATTTTTACACTACCCCAAAACATCTATCAACATTTAGTCTACAGTTCTCATTTGGAGAGTTTTTTTCAAAATGTGAATTTTCAGAATTCAGAGACTGACTCACAAGCAACACTAAGGAAATATAATTAAATAAAGTTATCTTACAAGTAATTTGGCAGTATGTAAAAAAATGCATCAAAAGTTTTCTTACCTCAGTAACATTTTCAAATAAAAACGAATATGATTGACGATTAAACAAACATAAAAATGGCAAAGCAAATGAATGTAAAAAAATAAAACATTGTTTAATAAAATTATGTTAGACTTGGAGTAAATAGTTAACCCCACACAAAAATAAATTTCCAACTAGTCAAAAGCTGGAGTATTTAAAAAAATCACAGAAGTATCAAAATTAAATACATGAGGAATGCTTTCAAAACATTAAACAAAAAATTGACAGCATGGACTATGTAAATGTTAAAAACTTTTACGCGAAAAAAAGTTGGGAAAAATAATCAGACACAGAGCCAAAGTAAAGGCAATATTTAAAGACTGGTCCACATCACCAAACTAACCTGAACCCTCTCTCTGGCAGAATTTACAAGAAATTTATGACATGAAAAAAACATCATGTTAAGTGAAAAAAAGAAGCAAAATGATTTCTATGTGAGCTATGAAACAAAGTTTATGATTATAAAACACTGGAAACACACCAACATGTTAAGCAGAATTTTAAGTATTTTTACCTTCTTTATGGCTTTCCATATTTTTCAAAATTTCTATGATAAGTATATATTGCCTTTATTATAAAATAACGCACCTTTTAAAGCAGCAAATTCTGCCAAAAGGACACAGAATTTTCAGGGTAGATTCTCCTACTAAGGTGGACATTTGCAAATGATTGGTGCTTAACCAAGGACACAAAGGGTTTCAATATAAACTGACAAACTGATGACATGGTTTCTAATGTGAAATTCCTGGAATAAAGGAAGTAAAAATCCAGTATCTCTAACTGAGGTTAATCACTAAAAAACAGATGGCAGATCTACTCTTAGAATTAACAATCATTAGAGGTAACTGAAAAGCTTTCTATGAATATTTATGTAACAACTGATATTTTCAGAATTAGTTCTCTGTATGCTCACTACTTTATACTAACTGATTAAAATTCCAACAATTTACTTAACATTTCCAGGTTAAATCCTTGGGATAAAACCTTGGCTTTACCTTTTTTTTTTTTTTACTGGTTATGAAGCAGTGTAAACTGTATAATCCTGGGAAGTTACTTAACTTTTCTGTACTTCAGTTTCTATATTATCAAATGTGTACAGTATTTGCTACACTAAAAAATGTAGCAAGGATTACATGAGTTAATACATACACATGTGAGAACATACTTTAATAGGAAAGAAATCAGTTCATGTTCCTAACTTTTTTTTAACACAGTCATGATGGGGGTTAAGAAAGGAATGGGTGGGGCTACAGATCAGACAAGACCATGTGATGGACACACAACATGAGGGTTTATTATACTTTTCTCTGTACTTTTGATTATGCCTAAACTTTTTCCATAAAATAAAGTTTGAGGGGAAAAAGCAGAAGAGGACCTGCTCAATTTGAAGGATGCGCCTACAATAGGACTCAACAGGGTCCAATGGAAAGAACAGTATAGAAGCTGGAGTCACAACCCTCTGCTGTTTAGAAAAAATGTGTAAAATGACTTCAAAAAACATAAAGCATTTATTTAACAAAGGTACTCTTGCCACTTGATATGTCAAATTTAGGGAGATGTACTGCCTATATTGGGGGGGTAAGGGGGACATTTATAAGAGAAAAAAGTAATGCTCTACCTCTATGTGGATCTAGAGGGTAAATAGCAAAATTTTCCACATGGCAACAAAAGTAGGCAGTTCTTTTTCTCCTTTTCTAGAATATGTTATCAAGGAAGGGCATGTTCTTCTGAACTCGCTGTGGTTTATTACAGCTGTCCAATGGGCTTTTTCATTTTCTACTTGCAGTAATTACTCCCCATTAGAACGCCAGCTCCCTGAGGTCAGGAATGGCAATCTGATCTACCCTTTGCACATTCCTTCTTCCCATCATTTAGTCAATGACCAGCTTGAAGATGACAGAATGACAAATCTATACCCTCATTTGGTTACCAGACTTGAAAAGGGAAAAGAAATAGATTTGAATCTTTTTGTCAGTAGTTTTACTAAAGAGCCAGTCAAAATAGTTACGGGAATCAATGGAAATATAACTCGAGCTTTTCTTTCATAACAAAAGGCCTGTCTGAACTAACTTACAGGAAGTCGAGAACTGGCGGGCTCTGAAATGAAGACTCTCAGGTCTTTCCCTTAACTCCTTAAAATTGAGCTTAAGTTATCAAATGTCTCTGTGCTTCACTTTCTTCCTCTGTCAAATTAAGTGGTCTAGCCAGGAGGAGTAAATAAGGTTGTACTCACTGGGCTGGGACACACTGCTTTGTGGTTAACGTGCTCACATTCTGTTCTGATCAGACTTACACAGAAACTAAGTTGTGCCTTACCTGACGGCCAAACCAGCATCCCTGAGAGCTTTTGCAGTCCCTCCAGAAGCGACCAGATTCAAACCCACAGCACTTAGATTTCTGGCAAATTCCACGAGGCCGGTTTTGTCAGAGACACTAAATAAGGCTGAAAGAGAAGGCGGTGAATTACATGAAGTTTTCCAGGCCTCGGGCGGGGTAGGGAGCGGGGGCGGGGGGGAGTTCTCTGGGGCGGGCACCCACTGATCTCCAGGCCATCACCTCAGCCCACAGAGCCTGGGCTCCGATCAGGGCCTCCTGGGGTCTGACTCCTGCGAGTCACACCGCCGAGGGCCAGGCCGGGGCGAGGGGGCCGCCGGGCACCGGCAGGGGCAGGGGCTCACCGAGCTGGCCGGGCGCCATGGCTGCAGGCTGCAGGCTTCCGGGGCTACTGGGGTAGCGGCGGCGACGCCACGTGCGGAGGCGGCGGGGGCCGCGGCGGCAGAAGGAAGCGGGGCGGGGCGCGGCGCGGCGCGCGGTCACCTGATCGTCACGTGACCCGGGCTTGAGCGCGCGCAGCAATGGGAGTCTCCGCGCTGGCCGGGGAGGCGGGGCTGCAGCTGGCTGGCGGGGCCGGGGAACTGGAGGGGCTCCTCCGCTCGAGCTTGTCTCCGCACCCCAAAGTGGGGCCGGCCCAGTGCCTCAAGAGCAAAAGCCTGTGCCCAAGGCAAGCTGTCCCCAGAGGCTGGGCTGGTCATAAAGTGGCCCAGAACCGCTTTTAGAGAAATGAGAGAAACACCAGGACTAGTTCATAAAGCAGCAAAGGTAGGAGAGATATTGGCGATCCTTTACCGTGCTCCCGTTTTAATAACTTTTTTTAAAAAGGGCTTAAAGATGAAGTAAATGATTCCACAGATCACATATCAGTGGCAAAACGAAGTGAAAATGACATTTCATATGATAAAATAACCAGAATTCTGCTTAAAGATGGTGCCTAATTGCAAATCACTAAATATTTGACCCAAGCTGGATGAAAGGAATTAGGCAGAGAAGGGAATACCATTTTTAATTCACAAAAATAGCGGACACAATACCGAACACATTTCTTTTAGAAAATAACACCTTTGCCATAAAATAGACACATATTGCGGTCTTAAGCAATAGTTTTAACCGTTCTGAAGGACACGCCTCCCTGACATGTTATGGGCTTTACCACTTTAACAAGTGATTATTTAAACTAAGGTCAATCAAGGCCCTACATGCTCATAAGAAATTTTTACCATTCCTTTAACAGTATAGGAGAATAAAAACTAGGGATATCACCCAGAATCAGGATTTCATCAGAAATAACCTTTTTTATCAGAGAAACCTATCTATATGTGGAGCAAACATCTAGTTACAGAGCGTCTGGCCTATGAGTCACCTTCTCCTTGGCATGTGATTTCCTTTCTTCACCTTGAAGTTCCAGCCCTTGTCCCCTTTCTTAGCTGATAATATATATCTTCATTTTAACCCATTGGCTTTAGAATCCATATCTTACAGATTCTCCATAAGTATGCAATTAGTGCTAATTAGCATAAAGCTACTATGTCTGATATTAATTTGATCGCCCAACCAGCCTGAAAAGAATCTAGAGGGGCAGGGGCTTCCAGAGAGTTCCTTAGAATTACATTGCAAAATAATAGTTGTCTACTGCCTATTTTTTAATTCTTCATCTGGGGCTCCCAGCTGCAAAAAGGCATCTTTCGTATTACCCACATACTATTTCTATCCATTTTTCCTCTTGCCGTCAGTAAGTTTTCCCGTAGCGTCTTTTTTTCTCTCCAAATGATTTGGCTAGAATCAAGAGCGCTGTTTCATGATCTCTGAATATGCGAATTCCTTGCTCTGAATATTTCTCACATTTCCAAGAGGAATATATTAAGATTATCCAGAGTTCCTTCAGAGTGTGTGTGCCAACTTTGAATTAAAAAAGACAAGGTTCAAAGCTAGTAATTTCCCTGGCCAGTCACGATTAGGTTTTTATAGGAAACAGAAAGCAGAGAAAAGAGAAAATAATGCTGAGATTTAGTGATAAGAGGAAAATTAACAATACTTAGGCACTCAGCATTTTTCCTGCATCAGAATTTCAAGTATTAGTTTAATAAATATTTATTGAGTCTTTTCTACTTGAATGGCACAAATGCCCTGTCAGAAAGACAGAGAGGAATATCACCTAATGACTGTCCTGAAAGAGATCATGATGGGATGAACTTATAGCAACATAGTTAGGTACAACCAGAAAATATTAACAGAAAGAGGAAACATGGCATCAGAGGGATTTTTGTCGAGATCTCTAGACTACTGCCATATGGACTAATACAACTCTTTTCATTTAAAGGAGTTTACTAAGATTCATTCTAACTAATCCCTCCACAGTTTTAAAGCATAGATTTGGTAACTACTTCATGTGTCAATGGCAAGAAAAGTAAATGAGATTTTTACTATCTGTGTGATACTGGTCACATCACTATCTTGGTATATCTTAGTCGCCTTGTGTGTAATACAGTCATGAAATCTGATAATGCTTTAACAGATTGTGAGAAGCAAATTAGTCTATCAAAAACACAAACTTTAAAGTGACAAATATAACAAAGAAGTGAAATCTCCTTTTTGGTTCCCAAATGAAGTAGTTCACTAACTAAGACTGTATTTTTCTTGGCTTCAAAGTATGAGCATAGGATTAATACAAGCTATAGAACTTTGTCTGTTGACCCAGTCATGTCACTTGCTACGTAAGCTTCTCACCCATAAATAAAACTTTCATGAGATAAGAATCATGTCTATGAAAAACTTTAATGTTTCTCCAAAGGTAAGTTTTTCCTCAGACCTCCCAGCTAAAGATAAGTACTACTGATGAGTTTGGTTGTGCTGAATGAAAACCAGTGCCTCCGGAAACAGAGACATTTCTGAAGACCCTCTCCCACACTAAGCAATGCTGTTTCACATCACTGTTCCCTTTAAGAGACCATTCCTTGTCTTGTCACAGGAAATAAATACTTGTCCTGTGTCTTTTATTCAGTGCAGACACCCACCAAGGAAATGAACCATAGAGTTACAAGAATATGTTCTCATCGATGCTAGTCACAAGAAGCTGGCATCTTAAAATTGGGAGTCTTTGCCACAAAGATCCATGGTCCTAGGATCTGTCACCACCATTATTGTTTTATACAGATATAGATGAACATGCAGCACTATAATAATTACATTTTCATTTCTTCTCTTTTTACTTCACATCCCTCTCAAAGGAAGCTTGAAAATTCAGAAATCATCTTTATGTATCTGCAAATATTGAATATTTATAAGTGGTCTCAGTAACTCAAAGGTGTCATCTGGTTTTGCCTCTATGTTGTTTATTCCTTATGTAAACTTACTTTATCCAAAAAGCCTCCATCGCACTCCCAAATCTGAAATTTCTTCTTGGATTTTAAGGATCAACCAAGCTGCTCCATCTGGAGCCAAGTTGTTCCAGGGATTTATTCATTCAAGTGGATGTAGTCTGCTATATGACATGATTCACAGAAGTTTGGATGATTGGATTAACATTAAGTGTTGTTAGCAAAATCCCTGTTTACCATAGTCTAGAGGTTAAACTCTTTTGACAGATTAAAAAACTTGAATATTTTCTTTGAAGATTCAGAGGTATGTTTGAAAATATTGTTGGCAATAATGCAAATAATGAATTAAAATAGCTGGCAGGAGGGAAATGAGTTAGGAAGTTTTTGCATTAATCCTTGCAGATTCCTAACCCAAAATTTGAAACACGTGTTAAGGAAAGACACAACCAGCCCCAAATGGAATCATTTATTTCAAGCCCACTAGTGCTGGTCAGCACTAGTGAGGTAATTGTTTGGATAAGACCCCCTTTATTTATGCATGTATGTAATTTTATTTTTTTTATTATTCATATTTTTTACATTATTGTGTATTCCCCATAGGTTACCTACCACCAATTCACCTGTGAACCATCACCATAATCCCTTGCGCTCTTTTCTACCCCTTTTTGAGCCCTTATCCTCCCTCTCCATTGCTGGATGTCTCTTTCTTGTTTGTTTCACCTGTATTCCGGTTATAAGTGAAACCATTCAATATTTTTCTCTTTCTTTCTGGCTTATTTCGCTGAGCATTATCCCTTCTAGCTCCATCCATATTGCTGCAAATTGCATATGTTTATCTTTTTTGAATGCTGAATAGTATTCCATTATGTATATGTACCACATCTTCTTGATCCAATCATCTGTTTTTGGGCATCTGGGTGGTTTCCATATTTTAGCTGTTGTAAACTATGCTGCAGTAAACATATGGGTGCATGTGACCTTTTGGATTAATGTTTTTGTATCCTTTGGGTAGATTCCTAGAAGTGGTATTACTGGGTCGTATGGAGGCTCCATTTTTAGCAATTTGAGGAACCGCCGTACAGCTTTCCACAGTGGTTGGACCAATTAGCACTCCCACCAGCAGTGTAAGAGAGTTCCTTTTTCTCCACATCCTTGCCAACATTTGTTGTTGCCTGTTTTTTTTTTTTAATATGTGCCATTCTTGTGGTGTAAGGTGGTATCTCATTGTGCTTTTTATTTGCATTTCCCTGATTATGATGGCTGTTGAACATTTTTTCATATGCCTTTTGGCTATTTGCATTTCTTCTTTGGAGAAGTGTCTTTTAAGTTCTTCTGCCCATTTTTTTGACTGGATTTTTTGCTTTGTTTTTGTTGTGTCATGTGAGTTCTTCATAGATTTTTGTGATCAGTCCCTTTTCTGTTGTATGGAGTGCAAATTTTTTTTCCCAGTCTGTAGGCTGTATCTTTGTTTTGATTAATGTTTCTTTTGCTGCACAGAAGCTTTTTAGTTTGATGTAATCCCAGCTATTTATCTTTTTCTTCACTATCCTTACTTTGGGGGATGTGTCTTTAAAAATATTACTAAGGTGGATGTCATGTATTGTTTTGCCTATGTTTTCTTCCATATATTTTAAGGTTTCAGGTCTGATGTCCAAGTCTCTGGATAAGATCACCTTTGCCCCATTGCCTTCCCCTGAAAGAGGGTGACTTTGCCTGAAATAATCTTTTCTTTTGTTAATAACCCGGTCCACCCTCTTTCTGACTATGAAAACCTTCCATTTTGTAAAAATCCTGTAGTGTACCTTTCTATTTATTAGATGGGATGCTGCTAAATTCATGAATCATTGAAAAGTCAACTAGATATCCAAGGTTACTTTTGTTTTTTAGCAAATGGAAATTGTATGTAAGACAAAATTGGAGGAAAAAACTATGTATGACTAGCAGGTAACACTGGTCAACATTGAGATCGTCACTGACTTTAAAAGGCCCTACTCTGTAGTATCTTGGTGTGTTGAACATGAATATAACCCTGAAAATTTTTTATTAGCTCTCGTTTTGAAGATATTTCATATAATTCATTTTATATGTTTCCCCATGTAAATTTATCCAGTAGGACTGCAACAACATCCTAAATCAGCCTAAAAAGGTGTAATATTGCATCACATTGCATAATACCATCATGCACACATCATCCAGAGTATATTGCATCATTTTCTGCAATACTACTGCCCAGCGGCTGCTGAAGTAAGCTGACGTCAGCAGTGCACTATAGAAAGTCCTGCCGGAAAGGTTGAGCATTGAAAATATTTCAGACTTTGTCTGCATTGAGACCAGTTCCACATGGTGAGGGGCTTCCTATTCCAGAACCTCCAGCAAAATATTCTCTTGATTCATCTGATGAGGACAAGGGTGAACCGACCTGTTCTTCTCCTGTTCCATCAGCATGCAGTGATCCAGATTTGCACTGTGGTGCATCATCAACCCCACACAGACTAACACAGGAAGAACTAAATGACCTGGTTTGTGATTTGGAGTTCTCCAAGAACAAGGCAGAATTGCTAGGATCAAGACTTCAACAATGGAATCTTCTAGAAGAAGATGCACAATTACTTTCTATCGAAAGCGCCACCAGCAGTTGGAGCCTTTCTTCAGAAAGGAAAGTTCTCTGGTATTCTGTTCCGATATTGAGGGCCTCATGAATACCTTGAAATTACTAATGACCCACAAGAATGGAGACTATTTCTAGACTCTTCGAAACTGAGTCTTAAGGCTGTGCTTTTGCACAATGGAAACCGTCTTCCATTTATTCCAGTAGCACATGCTATCCACATGAAAAAGACATACGATAACTTAAAGCAGATACTGAATTCCATTGAGTATAACAAGAACAGCTGGCACGTCTGTGGCATTTGAAGCTAGTTGCCCTTTTAATCGGACTGCAGCAGGGATATTCAAAATACATGTGTTCCTTATGTGAGTGGGATAGCCAAGCAAGTGAATTGCACTACTTGAGGAAGGAATGTACTCGCAGACAAAATGTAGCAGTTGGAGAGAAGATGATCCAGCACCCAGCTCTGGTCGAGGCTCACAAAATCATGCTACCACCCCTTCACATCAAACTAGGTTTGTTGAAGAATTTCGTGAAAGCTATGGACCGGGGCTCTCCAGCTTTCTGATACCTGCATGAAAAATTTCCTCGACTCAGCGAAGCAAAGATGAAAGAGGGAGTTTTTGTGGGTCCTCAGAATCGAGAGCTCTTCAAAGATGACCGGTTCAACAACTTGCTACAGGGTGATGCGAAACAAGCATGGAATGCCTTTTGCCTAGTGTCTACAAACTTTCTTGGGAATGTTAGAGCAGAAAACTACAAGGAACTAGTAGAAGACATGCTGATGCAGTATTAGAAATTTGGCTGCAATGTCTCTAAAGATCCACTTCCTTCATTCCCATCTGGATTTCTTCCCTAAAACTGTGGTGTGGTTAGTGATGAACAAGGTAAACGTTTTCATCAAGATATCGCATCGGTGGAACAAAGATACCAGGGAAAATGGTCCACTACAATGCTGGCTGCCTACTGCTGGACACTCCCCAGAGATGCACCTGAACAGCTGTGCAAGAGACAAGCGAAGAAATCTAAGAAGTAGTCTATGACTTGATTTTTTACAGGTATTAACCACAGGCCTGTACCTATTGCATGCATTTCATGATGTAAAATCTATTTTTGCAGATTACAGAAAAAACTAGAGCCAAAATTAGAATTTGACTGTCATATTCACGTTGAGCACATACAAATTGATAGGAATTGACTCATTTTATTTCAGTAACATGACTTTTGTAAAAATTTGTTGACCAGTGTAACCAGCAACCCCAAACTGTTAAGTGTAAAGATCCATTTTGCACATTCTGATGGTCCCACTATCTCCACAAGGACAAAGGAAGTACTCTTAGGGTGCTCAAAGATATATTTAATTAATTTGAAAATTGAAAAGGCATATTAGAGAAAGAGAGGAGAAGAGAAGATTTGAAATAACTGACTCCTGATCAATGTCTAAAAATTATCCACCCTTTATTCAATACCCAGAGAAACAGGCTCTGGCCAAAGTGAGTGGCTGAACACTGAAAACTTGCCACAAGTCTAAGGCACCTGAGGTAGGTCCCAGAGAGCTGGGACAGAAGAAAAGACCCCAGATCCACTATGTACCATATAATCCACCATGAGGTCAAGATAGCAGTGGCCATTGTCTCTGCCAAAATCCTACAGACCTAGTAGCAGCCACCTGTCTCATCAATGTGTATCTTCTCCATATGTCTCTCCACACATCTCCACTTGTCTCCCCTTCTTCACAGTACCTCAACTTATATCCATGTTGATCCCTCTTAGCTGACCTCCATTAAGGAAGTTGGTTCATGGCATACTGGAATTTGTAATCCTCGGATAGTGAGATTGCACTGACTTGGCAATGGGCTGGAGTCCTTAGAGACATCAGGGGTGAAGTCATTCAGGATGTTCATTGGCTTAGAGTTTGCTCTTTCCTTTTCCTCTAACAAAACCAACAGTCCTAGGAGATCAAGTACAAAAGAAAAATATAACATGGAAAGAAATGAAGAAGACACCATTGTTTCTAGCTTGATCACCTGAATACCCAATAAGGCAAATAACCAACATAAAAAAGAAATAGGAAGATAAAAAATGGTTTTGACATGTGTTTAATTTTATTTGTGGTCAGTGTGAGAATTTGGGTAAATTGAGTTTCTAAATGATGATTTTGAAGTGTAAGTAACTGATAGGTATCAAAATGAAAATATGCTGTTTTTGTAAATACAACTGCAAATCAAGAATGGACATGAAGCTAAAGAGAAATAAATTTGGAAATTTAATGACACTGAAGTAATAGTTGAAGCTTGAAAGAAGATAAGCTTGCTCAGTTAGGCCTAGCAAATAGTCTACATCAGAAGGTCAAAAACAGAAAACGTATTCAAGCAACGTTTTAATGCCTTGTGAGAGATGTGGCCCATTTAGCCATCATATAGTTAATACAGAGACTGATAGAGTAATAAAATTGATATTATGACAAATGTTCATTAACAAATATTTTTGAGAATGATATTCACTCATGTATTTATTTTAAAAGTATTTAATGAGGATTTACTATGAGCCAGGCCTGAAAGTATAGTGAGGATACTAAAGTGGATGAAACAGACCAAAAAAAAGAAATCCCTACCCTCAGTGAGTTTATACTGTTAGAGGAGGCACTATTCAGTAAACAAAGGAAGTGTATCAAATTTATAGTTGTCTGGATAAGGGCATACTTCATGCCAAGGGAAGGTAAATGCTGAAAGGACTTGCACATTTAAGTAGACCTGTCAGAGAATTTTACATTGAGAAGGTACCTTTCAGTAAATAACTAAGTAGAATATAGAAAGAGTTGGAATAAAGAACTAAAGGATGGGAAACATAGGTTACAGGTATCCCCACTTTTCGAAAATCGAGTGATGCCATTTCACTATTGTGAAAGACCTGTATTAGTACCTATTTTCTCTAAGTGAAGAAATCTGAAAAAGATTTTTGCTTTTATTACAAAATCCAGCAAGTGAATAAAGTGTTCAGTATTTGTTTTGTAGCAGCATTAGTACCTATTTTCTCTAACTGAAAAACCTGAGGAAAATTTTTGCTTTTATTTCAAAAGCCAATAAGTGAATATAGAGTTCAGTATTTGTTTTGTAGAAGTCATTATAGAGGCAATGAGCACCAAAAGCAGCAAGAGTAGTCCTGCCAAACTACGTTATATAGGCTGTGTATTTATTACATTGTTCCTGCTTTCACTATATTGAGTGTTACCTTAAATTTTATGTGTTATTTGGCAGCTTTATTTTTTTGTGTCTGGGAATGCACAAATTTTTTTTCCAGAGGTAGCTGAGAAACTTGTTAGTGGAAATGTCTCAGAGAAAAGTCTCTCCTGGAGGTGTCAGCCTCACTTTTCAGCATATTAATGGTAGTGGAATCTCCCTGAGTGAGATGAGTTGGGGAAGGAGACTCAGAAAACAAAGTCATAAAGAAGAAGTAGCTCAAGATGTTCCTAAGAAAGAAGCAGCTCAAAGCCAAGGACAGAAAATTTTAAAAAGCTACTAGTGCTTTAAGTATTCCTAGAAGGCAATAAGAAGACGAAACATTGACCTTTGGGACTAGCAGTGTTGTCATTATCAAGGTCAGTGGTGACACTGGTAAGACCAGATTTAGTGGAGTGGTGTCGCAAAGTCAGACTGGAGAAGGTTGCCAGGCAGTGTTGAAATGCATCTGAATTTGATGATAATGAATTTATAGAGACAGTTAAAGTATGTGATTTTCTTTCACCACCCCAGTAGCCCTCATGTAAACACAAAGAAGACAGAAGGTACAGCTGACCCATCATTGGGGTTTTGCTGGCAGGGTGAGAAGGGAACAAATCAAGGGGTGTTTCGACTGAGACTGCCTAGCTGTGGATGTGTTTGGCTTTACCCCTACTTAGGGTTCATTGAGCTACTGTGATGTATAAACTAATGCTTTTCATCAAATTTGGGGAGTTTTCAGACATTTTTCAAATATTTGCTTCTGACCCTCCTCTCCTGGTAGTCCATTGTACATGTGAGTTGTGTTTAATGGAATTCCATATTTTTCTGAAGCTCTTTTTTCATTTTCTTTTTCTGTTTTTCAGATAGTATACTTTACATGTATTTATCTTCAAGTTCAGTCATTCTTTATTTGTTTTTTGAAACCTATTATTGAGCCTCTATAGTGATTATTTCATTTCCATTATTGGATTTTTCAACTCTAGAATTTTCATTTGATACATTTTATTACTTATAATTCCATATTCTTAATCAATGAATGGTTGTCACTATACTTTCTTTTAATTCTTTAAATATGATTTTTTTTTGTTTTTAGAACATATTTACAATAAACACTTTGAAGTTTTGTTTTTCTAAAACTAGTTATTCAAAAGTAATTACTATTGCCTATTTTTTTTTGCCTGTTTGTCTTCTTTTTTTAAACTAGGATAGTTTTGATAGTGAAAGTTATTATTAATGAGTAAACTGGGAAAAAAATACATAAATTCTTATAGTTCTGGTGAAACAGAGGTATGTGGTAACAATTGTTAGAATGTAATATGGCACCTGAAAAAATTAACATATTGATTTTCCCATATTTTCTTCTGAATTTCTGTATCCAGAAATGATGCACATATGAGGCACATGATTCCTTTGTTCAGGAAAGAATATGTGGGTTTAGGAATATGAGTTGGTATAGGAAAATATCTCAATACTTTCCTGGAGAGGAAATCCTAAAAGCCAAAAATTAGAGTTTGTTTACATGTAGTTTTTGTGTGAGACAGGTACTTAGTTTACTATGCAAAATTTTGTTTTTCCCTTCTTTCTGGCAGAACCCCAATTTTACTCCACTTCACCCCTTTCAGAAGATTAGTTACTTGTGGAGGGAGCTATTTAGTATAATTGCTTTTCCCTTGGCAGTGATAGGTTTATGAGTGCATGTATGATGAATTTTTGGATAATGAAATATGGCAGAGGTCTATCGAAGGACTTCTGGAAAACTCTTATATTTGAAAGGAGGCTCAAGGAAGAAAGAATCTCTTTTCTTGTTGGGTATGATTCTTAGAAGCATGCAAACATCCTTTCACTATAAGAACTACCTTGAGGCAAAAGGAAGGTGAATGTGGATTTCTGATGCTATCTTAAAGGCTCTAAATGAACCAGATCTTGAGCCACCCCGTTTTAAAAATTCTTGTTGTTTGAATAATCAATCTTTTTTGTTTAAGCTGCTTGATTTTGAGTTTCCATGGAAGGAGCTTAAAACAGCCTAAAAGATTTTAAAATCTTTAAATAATTGTTTCAGAAAGAGACTATCTAAAAACATGTGCATTTAATACAAAGAACTGTTGCCTATTGAACTCTCTTTTTCTGTGCTGCTCAATCTGGTAGCCTTTAGCTACATGTGACGAGTAAACACTTGAAACATGTCTGGTCTGAACTGAGAGTTCTGTAAATGTAAAACAAACACTTTATTTTGAAGACTTAGAACCAAGATAATAACAAAATATAAGATATTGCTAATCATTTTAATTGATTACATATTGAAATAACAATATTTAAGACAATCAGTTAAATAAAATATATTATTTAAAGTAATTTTCCTGTATTTTTCTTTTTGCTGTTTTAAATATGACAATTAAGAAGTTTAAAGTTACATATATGGTTCCCATTATATTTCTACATTACAGCTTTCATCTGGACAGAATATAAGAACTGTTACATCTTTTGCCAATTGCTGTAAGAGACAAAATTTCCTAAAGTGCTTTATACTCAACACTTTAAAAATAATAGTCATATAGCGAGATTCAAATATAAGTTCTAAGCTTTAGGAATTATCTAACATTAGAAATGTAGTATATTTTGTTTTGCCAAAATCCTTAAATACTCCAGAGATTTCGGACTGATTATATAGAATCTAGTCTATATAAATTCAAGATTTTGATGTCAGACTCTGTGAATGTACTCTTCAGATCGTCCTCTTTTCTCTGAGATACTAAGTAATATATAGGGACACATGTATATTGTACTATTTTACTTCTCTAGATTTGAAATATTAAGTGCCTCTGACTCTAAAATCCTAAATTTTCAGTTCTATAAATAGGGTATGTTTCTAACAACAGGAAAGCTGAATTAAGGCTTGATGTTTGGAATATAATTATCACCAGAAAGAACAGAAATAGAATCTGGCTTGATATAGTCTCTCCTTATGTTCTATAGGGTACCCTAAAGAATAGGACGAGACCTGCCCTTTTCCCCTTGCTCAGCGAAAAAAAATGAGATTTCCTTGTCAAAGTATTTTATTTCCGGGTTATATGCCAATACATCATTTTTCACATTTAGAAATAAAATAGTTGAATGTATATAGATTTAAAAGTATCCATTTTTATCTGGATACCTGGGAAAATAAATTTCCATCATTTAGAGTTTTCATACAAATGTTGTCTGCATTAATTTTTAAAGGAAATGATTTGTTGGATTTATGTTAAACCAATACAAATTCTTTTTTTTAAAGATTTATTTGTTTATACATACAAGCTGGGGTACAGACCAGAGGTGTGGGGTGGCGAGAGGGTCCACCAGAGACAGAGTGGGGAGCAGAACAGGCAGATCAGAAACACACTGCTGAGGGGAGCAGCGGGTGAGGCAGAAGAGGTCTGCCGTGCCATGTGGGATTCTCCCTGGCTGGGCGTTGAACTCGCATCGCACGCTACCGACAGCTCCACAGCACAGTGCTCAACTGCTGGGCCACCAGGGAGGTCTTAATACAAATTCTTTCACCAAAATGTTACACTGCCTTCTAGCATTGTGTCAATGCCCATTACAAAGGTCTAACTACAGCATTGTCTGTGTCCATTATAAATATATAGCTAAAAATTACACATCACTTACATCACATACTCCATGCTGCAAGTATGTTTGTAATCACTTTACATAGACAAACTCTTTTAATCAAGTGTACTTTCTCAGAACTTATTCATAAAAATAAAATCTTTAATATTACATCAGATTTTCAGAACTCAAAACCAATATCCTAAGTGTTTTCTGAGAAAAGGTCAGTCTGCAAGGTTAAACTAAAATCTTCCATCTAACATTTGGAAAACTTCCATATAAAAATCAATAGCAAAAGAATAATATTTTGGATTACTTGGAACAATAAGAACATAATAAAATTCTTGGAGCAAAAAATATGTAAGCCTTCAAGAGGAAAGACTCTCTGTGTGCTCAATTATAAGATGAAACACAGATGCCATCAGTCATAGACATAGAATCTAGTTTAGGATTAAGATTAAGTATCAGACTCAGGTGTCCATATACTGCATTTATTATTGAACCTGGATATCAAAATAATTTCCAAGCAGCAGAACTATTTCGAATAGCAGCAATATAATTTGTTGTCACTTTTTGTTCATTAAATGTTAAGGTATGTCAACTGTAAATAAATATCACTTTCGTGAAACCTAAAAAGCATAATCTATTTGGGTTTTTCAATAAGCATTTAAAAATTTGTCTCCTTTGATGTTTTTTTTTTTAATTATTGATTCAATGTGGATACAATAGCAGGAAATTACTGGGCAAGCACTAAGTCCCTGAAGTAATATAATAAAGAATTAGCATTATTTTTGTTCTCAGGAAAAACTTTTAACTTGTCTTGACCAAAAGCAAAAGGAATCTACAGAAAGATATGTTTGTTTATTTTAATGAAGTACCATTATTATTATTATTATTATATATTTTTAAAGATTTATTTATTTATACATACAAGCTGGGATACTGGCCAGAGGCGTGGGGCGGCGAGAGGGTTCACCAGAGACAGAGTAGGGAGCAGAACAGGCAGATCAGAAATACACTGCTGAGGGGAGCAGCGGGCGAGGCAGGAGAGGTCTGCCGCACCATGTGGGATTCTCCCCGGCTGGGCATCGAACTCGCATCTCTGCTGCCGACAGCGCCACAGCGCAGCGCTTAACCGCTGCGCCACCAGGGAGGCCCCCATTATTTTATATCCTTGTTAATTTTTGACAATATAGGATTTCTCCCCTCAGGTGTGGTCAATGTACCTCTCCCACCATAGAGCACCCATAGTCTTCCATCATAATCCATTGTGCTCACCCCCCCCCCCCCACTCTTCCCTTCCTTCTCCCCTCCTGGATGCCTCAAGGGTTTGTTTTAAAGTTTTCAAGTGTTTTTTTAAAATTTGTCTTTGTCTGACTCTTTGGTTTCTCTATATTCCACATATAAGTGAAACCAACCAGTATTTATCGTAAAAGATATGTTTAAATAAAATTATTAGTTTTCATACAAAGGATATTGAAAAATAGGAAGGTGAACAGGGCATCTACAGTTAATACAACATAAATGTGAGTGGATAAAGTGCTAGTGGCGCAAATTCATTTGTAGGCTTGCTCATTCCACTCAAAATACACAGCGCTAAGCTGTTCAAGACAAGGAGATGGGATAAGTAAAGGGGAGGTGTTTAGGACATTTAAGCATAACAAGGGCAGAAAAATGGAGAATTCAAGAAAGTGCAGTCACAGAAGTGTACTTAAGTCATTTCTTACTTCACTATTCTCTACATATTCTTTATGCATTGAATTCATGCAGTTATATGCAAAATATTGGGCATATCAAAAGAAAAGTATTTCCTCAAAAAGTAATGAAAGTGAAATGATTTCTTTCTAGAACACTGCTCCCATGAGAACGTGCCACCACTAGGGAGCAGCAAAGGTTGTTCCTTGGGTCATTAGCACCAATTCAGAATTTCAAAGTCAAGGAGAACCAAATACATTCACACAGTGCTCTCACCAACAGAGTGCCCTTATCACTCATTTTCATTATAACTCAAAGGGGGACATTTCTGGTCTTATCCCCATTTTTCAAGTATAGAAGGTAAAGTTGTAAAACCTCAAGGTCACAATGCTAGGAAATGGTAGAATTGAAATTTTATTTTCCCACTTTAAAGAGTGTGATGAGATTAATAGGTATATAGATAGCTAATGATAAAAGATTCTCCTGGGAATATAAACTTCAGCCTTAAAGGAGCTACTGAAAATTTCAATTCTAAGATATATTAATGATTTTTATATCAGGTTTTTGTTGTTGAGTAAGGGAGAGGTATATCACTCTTGACTTTTAAATTACATTTCAATTTCAGAAAGTTAAAATCTTAAAAGAAAGAAAGTGTGTTGTAACCTTAAAGAAATGCTATAAATATGCAAGTAATTCCAGGTTATATATGTGTATACATTCGTATTTTAGTGTTTGGTATGTTGTGTGTATGTATGTTGATAACCTTGTAAAGAAAGTGGTACAATATGTCTACACTTATCCTTGGACTTATCTTCCAAATTCCTCCTCTTCTTGTTTCACATTAAAGTGTGTTTTTTCTGTATCTGATTACCCTTGGGGTCATTTCTTATCTGAAATATCAAAGTGGTGTTTACCAGATGATTCCCAATTCCTTAGCAAAGTTAGGGAGAGATTCTATGGTTTCTCAAAAACATTTATTCCTCTCATAAAAGCAATTTCAGGTCAGGTAGTAGTGGTTGGTGTGAAAACAAAAAAGACATTTTGATAGAGGTGAACTTTGCAACACCACTCAATTGCAGTTCAGTCTCCACCCTTATGGAGCATCCTTTCGAGGGACCACTCTTTTCTTGCCTTGCATGTATTTCTATGTGCCAATGATGACTACACAGCTTTCAGCATGTAGGAAATATGATTGGTTTTACACAAGTTTTTAAAGTGCTAGGAAACTAAGGGCTAGTATTTAAAAGAATTGGATTAGATCATACGAAATGTTTATTTATTCAGCACATATTAGTCAACACTACCTCCTATGTATTTTGCACTAGACTGCCACTGGGAACATTAAGATAAGGAAATAGTTTTCGAACAAACAAACAAAAAAAACCCCAGGATGTTCCAGTGACACATGGATGGGAAAATCAAGATAGTGCCAACATTAAATGCAAAATGGGTGTAAACAGCTTGGCAGAAAATTCCTCTCTCCCAGCTTTCTTATGTTAAGGAATCAACAGTGAAACACTATTTGACAAATACTGCCTATTAATTCTCTTGATGGTATACAGGAGGTTACTGTACAGAAAAACAAGGACATTGATAAAACTGGGGTTGTGGTAGTCAACCAAAATAGTCCCCAAAGCTGCCTGCCTCTTTGTCTCCTTACCTTAGTGTGGGCCCAGCTCACACTGCAGTAAGGCCAGTCTGTGTGACCACGGGCAGCTCCCACCTGCAACTTGTTGACTTGTGCCTCTCTTGGAATACTAGCTTGTGCGAGATCAGCTGCCATGTTGAGAACAGCCTGCAGAGAGGCCCAGGAGGCTGCGACTGAAGTGGATCCTCCTCCAGGTTCGGCCAAACCTTCGGACGACTGCTGACCTTTGGAATACAACTTCCAGAGAGACGCTGGACCTGAGTCCCACCGGGAGGCCACAGCCAGATTTCTGGCCCACAGAAACAGTGAGGTAAAAAATGTTTCTTGTTTTAAGTTGCTAAATTTGGGAGTAGTTAGCTACACAGTGTTGAAATAACTTTCTAGGCTCAGGATGGAGCAGCTCCTGCTTGGGGAACAACCGACACAAACCAAAACTTACATTCTGATCATGTCCCTGTGAGGCTTCTCTACACCAGACAGGCAGAACAGTCACTCAGCCAAGCCCTAACCACCGGCTCTGTGCCTCTCGCCCCACACAGGCAGCTGGTAGCCCCAGCCAGCCAAATAGTTTCCATTTGTCCTTTCCTGGTGCTTTATTCTTTATCCCATAAAAGCTGTCTGCCTTCTGCCCTGTTTTGCAGTACTCTAAAAAGATACTGTCCATGATTATTAAAATTTGTTTTATCACTGAAATTCTCTTCTTGAATCATTTTTTATGGTTTTGGTGAGAGGAATGGAATGTGAAGCTGATGGTAACTCTCTGCCTAACAAGGGGGCTCTGGGCTGAGGTGCCTGCCGAGTGCTTTGAATGCTCTGCTCTCTCAATTACCAAGGGCTGTGGTAAGTCACTCTGGGCTTGGAACTCCCCTCCCATGTGTGTAGCTGTCTGATGCAAAGAAACTTTATTTAAATATATCTAAACACATATTCATATTTAAGTGTTTTTCTATATATTCCATTTGTAAAATATCTTTAAATACTTTTGTAGCTTAGTAATCCATATTATTAAGTTATATACATTTAGTGGGCTATTATACTTCATATATATTTAAACATATGTATTTAACACTTTTAAACATGAGGGCAGACCTCACTAGGAAGATATTTAAGGGAAGACTGGAGGGAGAAGAGGGGGTAGCTCCCCAGCTTTTTGCAGATACCCTTTATATCCTCCCATACTCTTTCCGCCTTTCTTGTACAATTTCCTCTTCATAGAGTCTTATCATCTAATATACTGTAAATTTTATATATTAACAGGAAGGTAATTTTATTAACTTACTATCTTCCATAATTAAGTAATGGAATAGAATTGGCCTGTGAGAGAAACCTTTCTCATATGAATGCAAGTAAAATGTTGCTTGACAAAATAGGATCTCTATTTTTTTTAAAGATTTATTTATTTATACATACAAAGCTGGGGTACAGGGCAAAGGTGTGGGGCGGCTAGAGGGTTCACTACAGGCAGAGTGGGGAGTAGAACAGGCAGATTGAGGAAATACACTGCTGAGGGGAGCAGTGGGCCAGGCAGGAGAGGTCTGCCACGCCGTGTGGGAATCTCCCCAGCCTGGCGTCGAACTCGTGTCGCTGCTGCCGACAGCTCCACAGCGCAGCACTTAACCACTGTGCCACCAGGGAGGCCCAAAGTAGGATCTCTTTAACAGAGAATAGACTTTGAGAAGAACCATGACCAAACAGACTCTGGGGAATCTAGTGCTTTTGATATGGAGTCTTAGTGGATTTGATGTAGGGAATGAATCATTAAAAATAATTGTTAAGGGTAAGAATATAATATTCAAGAAAGGATTCTCTCTCCTTTTGTCAGATGGAACACAAAAAACAATTTCTTCCTTATATAAAGAGACCAAGAATAACTGATTAGCTGCACACTCAGAGGGGCGTCCAGTTTTTTATATAGCCCCTGAACGCCTATGGCAAGGAGGAAGGACTCCAGGGGCTTAGCATTCCGAGAGCTGGTTCAATGATGGGGAATCCGCAACCCACAATCCACAAACTAAATTAGCGAGAGAGAGTTAAATATAAACTGAGGGTAGGTCAACCTCAGATAAAGCTCCAATTCATAACAAGGTGATGGTTAGGGCAAAACCAGTTTTTCTGTACAAGAGAAGCCCAAGCTGTTAGTATTTTGATGAATGGATTCTTAAAACTAAAGCATTCTGTGGTATTTTGTGATTCCACATTCTTCTTACCTTTCATTATTCAAAAACCAAAACAGTCATTGGCTTTAGTTAGCTCCAAGTTTCACGTGTTTTTGTAGCCAAAACACCATAACAAAAAAACCTAACCTGTGAAATTTGGACTGTATAGTTGGAGTTATTTTGGAGCTGATGAATTTGTGCTGCTTCATCAAGATTCTTACTAATCATTAGGTTCTTTTTGTGACTAATGATATGGCATGAGTTTGCAAGACTAGCTTGATCATTTGGGGGTCAGATCTGAGGCCTTGGGCTCATTAGCACAATAACTAACAAGCTGAGCTAATTGGCTGCACACTGCAGTTACTTACAAATGATTATGGCACACCAAAGATAAAGTATATTTGTGGCAAGTACAACATGCTGTCTTATTTATAAAATTTGGAAATAAGAGGGATAGTCGGCAGAACAGTGCATTATGCTTCCGGGCCTGAGGTTTACATACTGAACAAGTTCCAGAAGGAATGTTTGCAATTCTTTTGAATACACAATCCCCTTTTTAATAAGCATAAAATTCCCATGCTCCATCGGAAAAATCAGTGCTATCATCTACATATTCCCACTAACAAAAATAAATGCATGCAGTTATATTCACTGTAGTTAAATATAAAATGTCGTTTGCTTTTACAAACTACAGATGTACTTCCTGAAATGCCTGCTTTGTCCTTTCTTGTCCTTCCCTTTCTGTCCATTCTCTCTCTAACCAAACAGGCTTAAAACAGATATAATATAATCCTTTGATATAATTTTCTACAAACTTATGCCAGGTGTTAATGTGTCAGTTGAAAATATAATCTGTATATAAGTAAATGCCATGGATTAAACTTTTACTTAATCAGTAGGTTAACAAAACATTGCAAACAGGAATGTGAAACTGGTATATATGATAAGTAAAAATATAAATAAAAAGGAATCCTGGAATTAGATGGCTAAATTATACACAGATATGAGTTCGTGTCCTGCATGCTATTAAACCATAGTCTTTTAGCTGCTCTTGGGACTGAAATTGTTTGCAGCTGATCAGTTTCTGTAAGTGAACATCCACCTTCACAGACATCAAACCCTACATAGTATGTCAAAAAAAGTTACATTCTCTAGATAGATGAGCCTGGGTCAGACAAATTCATGTGACATTAGAAGGGAACTAAATGTTCTTTTCTCCAAATTTCTGGTAATTTTTCTCAACACAGGTAATTAAAATGTGAGCCTGTGATACTAAATAGTAAATGATGACATGGTAGGGATTCGGGGTAAGCTTTACAATCATTATGCGATTTCATACTTCTCCCTGTCCGTGGATCTCCCAAGAGTATTTCCTCTAAACTAATTATGAAAATCTGTTTGCTTAACTTGCCCCATTTCCTGAGTAATCCTCTTGATTGTTGTGTTTCTTCCTTTTCTGTTCTTCCCCATCTCCTGGTGCTCTGTTCCAAGGCTGATCACTACCCTTTTTTAATGCTATCAGTGTGTTCATATTCTGCAGAATAGGCCTCCCATATTTGTATGCAGAGGAATAGATGAACAGCAGATTACAGTTCCCTTTCTTACTCCATCCTTTAATTCTTCCCTTGCTGCATGAAGCTGCATAGATGCATCTGAATCACCAGTTGTGTTGGGGAGTAAGGAGAGTTACAACACAGAGGAAAAAAATGAACTGTGTGCTACATGTCATTTTTCCCTTTGTCCAAGGAAAAGCTCCCAAAGACTAGGAATTTTGTGATGGATTTCCTTTGTGGACAGGACTCAGGTTGTTTCTTTGATCTCCTGCCCTGAATTCTACATTCTTAGCAACTGGTTTCGTATTCATCCCACATTCCGTGCACTTCTGATTTACTTTTGGGACACCCACTTCCCTTCTCACAGGGATGTGACTGACCTTCCTTTGCTATATAACACTGAACCATAATAAGCCAGTGCATAACACTTGTGTCTGTCTGAGTTATTTAAGCTAGAAGATCATCCTGGGGCTCTGCCATGGCACACCAAAACGGTCTTGGACTCCAAGTCAAGCCTGCTTCTCCAGTCCCTCTCCCCACTGCCCATATGTCTAACTGGAAGCCCCCAGTGATCAAATTCATTATAGACACAGACACATATTTTCAAGGACGAAGTTATTTTTCATAGAGGAAGAGAAGCCTTTACCTAAATATAACAATTTGCCTATATCCTTGTTCATTCATTCATACACACACATACACACACACACAAGTAAGTATATACATTTGTAAATATAATTTATAAGTTTTATAAATATATATAAAAAAAAAACACTTTAGATCTATTACACTGAGTGGTAATGCTGGTCAACAGTGAGATCGTTAGTGACTTAAAAAGGCCCTCAAAAAAAAAAAAAAAAAAAAAAAAAAAAAAAAAAAAAAAAAAAAAAAAAAAGGCCCTCATCTGTAGTATCTTGGTGTGCTGAACATGAATATAACCCTGAAAAATTTTTATTAGCTCTCATTTTGAAGATATTTCATATAATTCATTTTATATGTTTCACCATTTTTTATAAAAATTTCACTGTAAAACATCCTAAATCAGCCTAGAATGATGCAATATTGCATCGCATTGCATAATACCATCATGCACACATCATTCCAGAGCTGATTGCATCATTTTCTGATGCAATGCAATACTACTGCCAGGCGGCTACTGAAGTAAGCTGACGTCAGCAGTGCACTATAGAAAGCCCTGTAGGAAAGGGTGAGCATTGAAAATATTTCAGACTGTGTGAGACAGTTTAAGCTACTGTTCCATAGAACTGTTATTATTTTATCCATTTAGGCTCAATACAGAACAGTAATGCCTCGAAAGTGCGTTAATAGCATGGACAATTTCTGCTCTATTTGTGGGGAAGTGACATTTGCCAACCAGAAGAAAAGTATCACTTCTCAAGTGAAAAAGGCTTATCATCTTTACTTCAGATACAAGGTTGGTGACCAAGACAAGCCTTGGGCCCTGAATATGTTCTGTGCTACATGGACAACACAGCTTTCACAGTGGTTAAATGGCAAAAGACAATCAATGCTGTTCGCAGTCCCAATAGTGTGGAGAGAGCCAAGTAACCACATAAAAGACTGTTCCTTCTGCTTGGTTCCTCCTCTTCCCGGTGGAATAACGAAACAAAAGAAGTCAAGAATAGTCTACCAAACATTCTGTCTGCATTGAGACCAGTTCCACATGGTGAGGGACTTCCTATTCCAGAACCTCCAGCAGAATATTCTCTTGATTCATCTGATGAGGACAAGGGTGAGCTGACCTGTTCTCCTGTTCCATCAGCATGCAGTGATCCAGATGTTCACTGTGGTGCATCATCAACCCCACACAGACTAACACAGGAAGAACTAAATGACCTGGTTCATGATTTGGACGTATCCAAGAACAAGCCAGAATTGCTAGGATCAAGACTCCAACAATGCAGTAATTGTGGACAGGACTCAGGTTGTTTGTTTGATCTCCTGCCCTGAATTCTACATTACACAATTACTTTCTATCGAAAGTGCCAATAGCCATTAGAGCCTTTCTTCCGAAAGGAAAGTACTCTGGTATTCTGTTCTGATATTGAGGGCCTCATGAATGCCTTAGAAATCACTCATGACCCACAAGAATGGAGACTATTTCTAGACTCTTCGAAGCTGAGTCTTAAGGCTGTGCTTTTGCACAATGGAAACCATCTTCCATCTATTCTATTCCTGAAAAGCTGTATAAGAGACAAGCGAAGAAATCTAAGAAGTAGTCTGACTTGATTTTTTACAGGTATTAACCGTTGGCCTATTACTACTGGCATACATTTCGTGATGTACACATCAATTTATTGCAGATTGCAAAAAAATCTAGAGACAAAATTAGAATTTGACTGTCATATTCATGTTGAGTACATACACATTGATAGGAAATGACTAATTTTATTTCAGTAACATAACTTTTATAAAAATTTGTTGACCAGTGTAATTGATACCCTTTAATATTTGCCCTGAAGCTTTGCCACTCTTGAGCTACCTGTCTTGTTTGGTACCTGCTAGTACAGACGGAACTAGATACATTTTTAAATGACCACATTTCTGAGTGCAAAATAGAACATCTCCATCACCCCCCCTTTCTTTTCAATGGAAAGAGGTGCATAGAGGATTTCTTTCCCTCTTGCCTAAGTATCACTTCCTCTCTTCCTAGGAATTAGTAAGGGTGTTCTTCCCATTAAATCTACTCTCTTTTGTAAGAACATGACAGAGGGGCCTCCATGGTAGCACAAGAGGTTAACTCTCAGCACTGTGAAGCTATCTACAGCCACTGCAGCATGAGTTCGATCCCTGGCCAGGAAGTCAACCCACATGGTGCAGCAGACCTCTCTTGTCTCACCCGCTGCTCCCCTCAGCAGTGTATTTCAGTAGATACACCTGTTCTGCTCCCCACTCTGTCTCTGGTGAATCTTCTCACTCCCCCCCCCACATCTGGCCTACACCCCAGCTCTTGTATGCATAAATAAATAAATCTTTAAAAAAAGAGAACATGACAGAAAGGTCTTAAGCATTATTATGGAAGAATCACGCTCCATCTTCCAATATATGTTGACATTGAAACCCTCTATACCCGTGAAAGTGATCTTATTTGGAAATGGGATCTTGGCAGGTGTAATCATATTAACACTTTTTGCTCCGCTCATGTATTCACGTATTCACATGTTCATCTAGTCTGGCTTTTCACGCCACGGTGGATTTATTTGGAACTATTAGGAGCTATTTCTTTGATAGTACTCAGTCTAGAAGCTTTAATCTCTATGCATTTAAAATTTCATTAAAATATATCCAGTAGTTCAGGAGCTGTGTGTGTTTTATTGAATGCTTATACCATTCATGCGGTGGCACAGAAAATAGCCGGCACAAGAAGTGCTAAGAAGAGATAATACTGAATTAAGCAAGTTGCTAATCCTGTCTGACTAGTGTCCTTATAAGAGCAGTTACACAGACACAAACACAGAGGGAAGATGATCATGTAAAGACAGAGAGGAAGAGTGGAGTTATGGGGTCAGAAGCCAAGAAATGCTGGGACTACCTTGATGTGGAAGAGCCATGAAGGAGTTTCTGGGAAGGAGAATGGCCCTTTTTTCAAAACTTTGATTTTGAACTTCTAGCCTCCAGAACTATGTGAGAATAAATTTAAGTCTTGCAATTCATGGCTCTTTGTTATGGCAGCTCTAGCAAGCATCATCGGTATAGTTAATGACATCTGTTATGTGACAGTCGCTGTGTCGTTTGCTTGACTAATTTGCTAGATGATATTGTGTGTTCTGGAATCTAACTTTGGCTCACACAAGTGTGTGAGGTAGAGTGAGTTATGTAACTGTTACCTATTACTATTATTATCCTCTCAAATCATTGTAATATCTTTGAAAGGTAGAGATTAAATATCCCCACCCCCATGTAATAGTAGAGCTTTACAAGTGTTTCAAAGATTTTCAGGAGTAACTTGGTTTGCATATTTTTATAGTTCCTTTTATTCTCTTCCATATTCTCCTTTTTGGTGCATTTCTTATAGATACTTAATATCTGTTATATTCAAAGGAAGTGATTACATACATTCCATCAGTCTGCTCCAATTGCCGTAATAAAATACCATAGATTGAGTGGCATAAACATCAGAAATTATGCTTTATCACAGTTCTGGAAGTCCAGTTGAAGGTGCCAGTATATTTAGATTCTAGAGTAGGCTCTCTTCCTGACTTTCAGATAGCTGCCTTCTCTTTGTCCTCACTTGGCCTTTCCATGGTCCATGCAGATCTCTTTTCTCTCTCCCCCTCTTTCCCTCCCTCTCCCTTTTTCTCTCTCCTTCTCCCTTTCTCATTCTCTCTCTCTCTTCCCTTCTCCCCCTCTTCCTTTCCTTGTAAGGTCACCAATCCTTTCAGATTAACATCCCACTTTTTAAACTTCATTTAACTTTACATACCTCCTAAAACCCCTATCTCCAAATACTGTCACACTGAGGCTTCGGGCTTTCATATAGGTATTTTTTTTAGGGGGTGGGGAGACACAGTTTTGTCCATAGCATATGTGACTATGTCTCAGGTTCTTCGCTCCTTTCATATCCTCTTCCTCCTATTTGATGACTTACAAAGTAAACAGATGTTGAATGTAGTAGTGTATTTTGCAATGAAGTCAGTATCAGCAATCAGTAGTTACTTCTCCAGGTTGGTGGTGGGTGATAGATGACAAAGGGAAGAAGATTAAGACAGATGGTGAACCTGGACAAGTCAGACTTACTGCATGTTAAAGGTTTTATTTCTTGGAAGGTAAATGCAAAGTATTGTATGCCTCTATCGCTCTCTTATATGTCTGCCCATCCATCCATCCATCCATCCATCCATCCATCCATCCATCCATCCCTCCCTTCATCCATCCCTCATCCCTTCACTCCATCCATCCTTTCACTCCATCCATCCATTGTCTCTTATTTTTACATCTTTTATTGAGTGGGCCAGTCGTCTTTCCATTTTTCACACTTACCTGAGGAATATACAGATAACTCCAAGTGAAGTAGCATTCACAAATGGTATATTGTCTTACCAGTTTGCGTCCACTATCTAACATATTTTGACAAAGTCTAGTCACTGTCCAATAGTTTCTCTTGACTGTACTCAAAACCAAAAAGTATTCTTTAAAGTATATTATTCTGTGAATAGACTTCCTGGCATATGTCTAAATCAGGTTAAAAAACCGACCAAAGTTATATGGCCTAGATGTTCATCATCTCATCAAAATAATTTATATTCACTGAGAAAAACCAGATGACATTGTGCTTAGCTCTTTTTTTTTTTAAGATTTATTTATTTATGCATATAAGCTGGGGTGTAGGCCAGAGGTGTGGGTGGTAAGAGGATTCAGTAGAGATAGAGTGAACAGGCAGATCAACTGAAGTACACTCTGAGGGGAGCAGCGGGTGAGGCAGGAGAGGTCTGCTGCGCCATGTGGGAATCTCTCTGGCTGGGTAGCAAACTCGTGCTGCAATGGCTCTAGATAGTTTCATAGTGCTGTGCTTGACCCGTTGCACCACCAGGGAGGCCCTGTGCTTAGCTCTTTTATATGCATCATCTTGTTTACTATCACAACCCTATAAAGTAGCTTGTATTATTATCCCAATTTTCATAGCTGAGAAAATTGCTGATTAGAGATTAAGTAACTTGACTAGAGTTCAGGTAGCTAATAAATGGCAGTGCCAGTCAGGAACTGAACCAAGTCTGATGGATTCTGAAACCATCTTCTTAACCTCTATGAAAAATTAAGTGTTTAACAATAGGAGGATGCCCATGTGCATTATAACTTCAATATGGTATGACATGTGATCATTTGAAATTATGTACCCAAGTAATTTTTATGGATTTTGGAAAATGTTTGTTTTAATAGTACAAAAAAATGAGTAAGATAATACTGATTGATATATACATTAATGATCTTAGCTATACAAAAAATAAATATGTGTGAATATCCATTGGAAAAAGGGAAATAGTATATATAATATTTCCCCATTAATTGTGGGGACTATATTCCAAGACCCCCAGTGGATGGTATCTTATATAAACTATGTTTTTTTCCCTATATATACACACCTTTGATAAATTTTGATTTATAAATTAGGCATAGTAAGATTAATAACAACTAAAAGTAAAGCAATTATAATGACATAATATAATAAAAATTATGTGAATGTGGCACCTCCCCAGAAAATATCATGTTGTGCGTAGTAATATTTTCCTACTGTGTTGACTGTGGTTAACTGAGACCATGTAAAACTGCAGCTAGAAAGAGATTACTGTACATGAATGTAAAATGTCTGTCTCTAAATGTGGTAAGACTACAGATGGTTTTTGCTTTGTTGTTATACATTTCTATAATGAACATGTGTTACTTTTTAATCAGGAAAATGGTAATAAAAATCTTTAATACTGACAAATGAGAAATATAAAGAGTTGATTTCTATGATTAAATGAGTAAATCCATTTAATAACGGCTGTTCCATTAAAAGATGCAAAGCATTCTATTTGAGATCTGTTTCTGATGTGCCTGGCTATCAGATGTTCAGACACACTATAATATTCTCCTGCTTGCTGTATTCTCTTTTTCTTTCTGCCTTATGTTGGAGATAAAGCAGAAAGTGTGTGTTTCTCATTGGGAAGCTGGCATTTGAATGAGACTCCTTCTTTTCTCAGCTTAAAGAAGATAAAAGGAGTTATCAAGAAATGTTTTCTTTCACCTAAGGATGTTGGTCCCACTCCAACAATTGGAATTGATTGAACTCCAGTGCTTGCAAATTTAAAAGCCTAACACAGGGGATCTACTAACTCTAAATTTTACAAATCAATGGATAAACTCAAAACAACAACCCATTACAGAGCACCTTATGTTGATCTGTTTGCCAAGATTAACACTTGTAAGCAAGCATTTTTCAGTCGTGAGCTTCAATAATAACACTATGAGCTCTGTAGTCGATGTTAAAAAATTTGCATAAAGATAGGACAACTCAAAGGAGAAAATTGCTTTTTAAAAATTAAGTCTTCTGATCCAAATTCTCTATTAAGTTGTGTTTCATTCATCTGGACTAGAGTCATTTCTCTCTACTTTTGATTCCATTTTTATTATTGCCTATAAAATATAGTGTCACATGAAACGAAATGCCATTGGCATTTGATTAATTAGTATTGCTTTGTGGACATCTCTAAACTGTTCAGCCAGGCAAGAGAAATAATGTTAAATAATCTTATATCTGATGAGCATTATGGTTACGAATAAATTTACTATTTAGCTCTGAAGTTGACAAATCAAAATCTTGACATTAAACTTGGACTTCCATGTTTTACTTACCAAGATTAAACAAACTGGAGGAAAAGTTTTCAAAAGACCATAGTCAAATGAATGACTAGTTTTAAATAAATGTTTTACAAAAAGGGTGATTAGAATTTAATCAATAGTCTTAGGGTTCTTAGCATCTAGATCAGTTCTTTACAAATTGTCTTTGATGACAATTTATTGTGATGAAGATATTTATAAAATATAGTAAAATCAAAGCTTTAGAAAAATAGTTGAAATCATAGACATAAAGTGGAAGTACTTTTTTTAAGTATTAGTTTCAACAAATACACAATTGCTGTCAAATTTTTCTATAATTTTGAATCCCTACCCTTAATTTCTGTATTTATCTTGCCGTGAACCAATACCAAATAATTCTGAGTGCTGCAGCAATACAGAGGCCACCCCTTAGTGCTACTGTGGGTGCCTCCGTTCATCTCTCAGCCCCATGTTGCTGTTTGGTTGGGGCTGGGAATCTGATTAAGGAGTGAAACGAGATCAATTTTTTTATCCTCACTTTCACCTCCCGTTGAGAAGGCGTGCAGACTGTAGTTAAATCTGTATGGCACTAAGTTCTATCATCCGGATTGTCCTGCTGTTATTCCTGCATTCATAAACACAGAGGCACATGTTCCCAAGGTCAAGGTGACTGCGCTTCTACATGATTGTGCTGACCCATAAATCAGCCAATATTAGGGCATCCCACGAACAGCACGCCCAACTCAGCCAGAGGAAAGCTGTGATCATGACAAAAAGGTTTTAAGAAATGGATAGAACCTGATATAATTGCTGATGCTGAGTCCCTTGCTGTGTGGCACAGGCAGACAACCCAGTCTAATTCATTTAATTTTCTCCCAGGTCAAAACTGAATTTTCAGGTCAGCTCAGGATTTAGAAATCATTTAGAATTCATTTAGAACTCAGAATTTCAAATTAGAATTCATTCATTTAGAACACATTTCAAAGCTTCTTCTCCCCTCCTCAATGGTTGATTCTAATACCCCAGGGCATGGATGTGACCCACAGCCTACATCTGCAGCGGAGGGGGTGTGGTCTGCTTGCTTGGACTTTCCTGCTAGATGTGGACCTCATTGGCTGTTGTGCTGTTTTGTCATAGTCTGCGTGGTAACTGCTTCAAGAGATGGTGAGTTGGCATTTCCACAGCTATTGCTGCTTCCCTTCATCATTCCCTAGTCTGCAGATCGCCTGGTGCAGCTATACCCCCTTACCCATCCCAGGGTCCAAGTACATCCCTATGTGGTAGAGGAGCTTCTCTTAACTGACATCTGGGTTCTCTTTCTCGGATTAATTCCTGCTCCACAAGAGGGGTTAAAAGCCTCAGCGTTGTGTTGTCAGGCTCTGGAACTTGGCCTTGATCCTTTAGCTCTTTTTTCTGTTACTAACTCTACCTTTGTAAAGGCCAAGAAGTAGGAAATTCAAGAAGTGGGAATAGCCACCAAGAGACCCTCAGTCTGGGGTAGGGATGTAAGGTTGAGAGAGGATGAGGAGTGGGGGAAGGGAGGAGCCCTCAGCCACCTGGACCGCACGTCAGAGACTGGCTGTCCTCATGGCTGATTTCCCCCGTCAAGCGTGGATTTCATTGCATCTTCCATCAGAACACGTAGAAGCATCCATGAAAACTAATCTGATGAAACAAATCTATGGCATTTTGAAAGCAGACTAGTGGTTATTTTTGAGGGGGGTCAGGTCTGGGGGGAGCTATAGGGGGCATCCTGAAGTGCCAAAGACATTGTTCTTGACCATGTATGTTTACAGAGTTGTGTTTGGTTTTTGGAATTTTAAATTTTACTGATCTGTAAACTTATGATTTATATACTTTTCTATATTTATGGTGTACTTTCAGTGAAATTTATATTTTAAATTGCATTCTTTTAACTTATAAATGTTGACATTGACAGATGCCAGAAAGGTATAACTGTAGAAGTTGTATCCATTTTCCAAATATTTGTTTACTTTAATATTATTGAACTCAACCTGGAAATATCTACAATTTCCCAGCTATTTTTGGCCACTTGTTTTGAACTTAATATGGTACATTTCTTTATCTGAAAGGAACAAACTTTTGACAATATCTACTTATGCTTCTGTTTTGCTCCATTAAGACTTTGATCTTGACATCTGTTAAGTGATGTATTCTAGAACAGCAGCTCTTAAAAGGTGACCCAGGAACCTCTAAGACCCTTTTAGGGTCCCACAAGATCAGAATTCTTCTCATTTAGTACTAAGGTATTATTTGCTCTTTTCACTCTCATTCCCTCAGGAGTGGCATTTCCAGTGCTTCCATAATGTATAATGGTGACATTGTTTTGACAATGCATGGAGTGTGTACTTACTGTGTACTCTTTGTAAACCAGGCTTAATTTTTAATAAGATGCATATCGATAGACACAGTCTCCAAAAACTGTCATTGTTCAGAGGATTTAATTATTATTAAGAGTGGAAAAAATTTCTGAGACCAAAATGAGACCAGTATACTCTCTACAAGAGTGATGTGGTTAATTCAGCTTACAGTGAACCACAGAGATGATTTGGCCTTGAGAACTTTAGGAAATTTTCCTTTTATTACTCAGTGTCCAGTAGGCTATAATTGTTGAGCAATATTGTGGCAAAGTAACAGATTGTTCTCTAGAGCTTCCAGAAGAAATACAGCCTTACCAATACCTTAATTTTTGAACTTTTGACCCCCAGCACTATAAAAACAAATTTGCGTTGTAATAAGTCACAAAACTTGTGGTTGTTCCAACTTCAGTAGGAAGTTAACACAGACTTGTTTCAGAGGAAACTAGGACTGGTTGAGTATCTGCTATGGCCAGACCCTGAGCAAGTTACAGTAAATCATTAGAAAAACTAGGATTCAGATTCAAGTTTACCTGGATTCAGAGACCAGCCTTTTTTCACTAACCTAGCTTTATCTACCTAAAATAAAATGTTACACTCTGGTAGGATTGGTACAGTTGGTACTGGAAACTTGCATTTCTTGAGGGACAATTCTAGATGTCCAGTGCATGATTCATATGCACAGGTCACTGATATGGCGAAGGTCCTCATGCCACTTTGATCCCGTGTTCTTACTCGGCTACTAACAGTCTACATGATATGTGTAGCGCCATGAGTGACTTTATAGCCACCCAGTGTATTCCAATTAGGAGTTATTTTCCCCCACATTACTCCATTTATTCCTAGCTAGGGATTAACTCTGAAATTAACTGCAGCATGTTCATTTACCTCTGAAAACAAAATGTGTGGGTGGGTGAATGTCTACTTCATAAAAAAATTCTGGAGGAAATTCTCATTCAACATGAGTGAGATAAAATTATTTATTTTATGATTTTTTATTTGATTGTTGCATCGGGAGCAACACCACACAGATCCACGGGAGTCGTGGAGCAGGCTGCCTGACGCAGGATGCTGCTCAATGAGCAGAGCTCCTGGCCTTTTTATTGGTAGAATATCACAGCATCAGTTGTAGGGGGAAGGAAGATAAAAAGAAAAGGGAAGGGTGAAAGTAAAAAAAATGTATCCTATTATCTATAGCATCAGGGCATGTGGGTCTGCTCTCCAGGCATTTCTTTTCTGCTTGAAGACTCAGTATTATAATTGAGGTCAAGCCTTAGATTCCCCAGCCAAGGTTTCAATCTTATCAATAAGGCATTCCAGGGGCCTCCCCGGTGGCGCAGCGGTTAAGCACTGCACTGTGGAGCTGTTGGCAGTGGCCATGCGAGTTTGATGCCTGGCCGGGGAGATTCCCACATGGTGCGGCAGACCTCTCCTGCCTCGCCTGCTGCTCCCCTCAGCAGTGTATTTCTGATCTGCCTGTTCTGCTCCCCGCTCTGTCTCTGGTGAACCCTCTCGCCGCCCCACGCCTCTGGCCTGTACCCCAGCTTGTATGTATAAATAAAATAAATCTTCAAAAAAAAATAAGGCATTCCACTGATCAGCTTCTGGGGTCTTTTGTCATACCTCCACCATACCCCCCCAACCCCCGGGTGTTTTTGGTCATACTGCCTGATGCATGCCCTTCCCAAAGTGATCTAGCTTCCTGCTTTAGAAAGGCAGCTAGTAGGGTTGGGCTCCTATAACTGTTTGATCGGGCATTTCTGACCTTGGGTAGGAATGCAGAACTGCAAAATGGTGGCCTGACAGGCCGCTTAAGATTAGCAGACCCTCATTTGATGACAAAATATGCTGATTCTTCTAAAGCTAAATATTTGCCTATTCTATTGCTATTCATCACAAGTTTATCTGTAGGGATATTTAAAGACAGGATTGGTTTTAAAGCAATTATTTAGGGTGGACGGAGCAGGCTTGGGAGGTAGCTTAAATGTAAACAAGATAAAATCAGTAACTCTGATACCCAAATATTCAGAGGTGTCATGTAAATGCTTTAGAAGTAGCATCTGTCTGGGTTAGCCAAATTGACAGTTCATGGCTAAGATGGTTATGACATACAGGAGAGCTCTGTCTTCGTATTGCCTTAAAACTTGTTTTTCCCCTAATTCATTCCAAATTGTGCTAAAAGTGTGTGTCAGTTATTTCTGATGTCAGGGCTTGAGATCACCAAATCCAGCCACTTCTGCTAGATCCCCCAGGGTGCTACATTCATCGTAACTATGGCCAGGGCCTTGCATGCAATTTATTACCTTGTGAGTTTGGTGCTCTTACAGGGCAAGGAGAGGGACAGGACCTCAAACCTGCCCACTCAAAATAGGTTCTGCTATCCGCCGCATCAGGACAAAACATGTAAGACCTTTAGTGGAAAGAAACTTTAATACAATTAGTGTAATAATACAGAAAAGGCAAAGAATATAGTTTCTAAACTAAGCACCCAAAGTTACCCATCACCTCATGGGCAAAAGTCCACCCAAATGGGATTGGTGCAAAGCAAGGCCCAAAAGCCTGCCATGAGTTTAAAACACCTTTCGGCAGGGACCCATAAAAAAGGGTCAGAAACAGTCAGACAAGTCTGTGAGGAAAAGAGCAAAATCAAAATCCAGATCAACATTGCCATTGTTAAGCTCCCCAGAGGTCTCTCACCCACATCTGTCTCAATCAGTCCCGGCCAGTGCAGCTTCTTCACATGTCTCTCTGCTCCTTGTGTCTCTTCTGGCTCCCCATCCTACTTTTTTTCTTCCTCTCTTTCCTCTCTGTTTTTTCCTTCTCTCTTCTCCAGATTCTTATCTCTCCTGCTCAGCTCCACCCTCCCTTGGGTGGGGCAGCGAACCTGGAACACTCCCCTTTCCTGAGGACCACCCTCTTACAGTGCCAACATCCTCTGTAAAATTCCTAGGTTGGATGAATTGTGCTGGACCTCATAGGGCTGCAAACATTCCTATGTATTTTTGTCAAAGGTCTGTTGGGGACAGGGGGAAGGAAATTTCTCCCTTCCCCTTCTAGGTTCTTCTCAGTCTGGTCAAATTATCACAGTAACATCAGATACATCATTAGGAGAAAAGAAACCCCAATTGAATTCCATTTGTAAGGGGAATCTACATAGAAATGGGGACTGGAAAGTCACTGAGGAGAAATGGGGTATATACATTGGGGTGAGGAGTAGAATAAGATAGGGGCCTGGGACTTCAAGGAAAGAGGAGGTAGACTTATGGACATGGAGTCATGCTAAAGACCAGATAGTTAATAGTTCTGTTAATAGTTATTTGTCCTGCCATATAGATAGGACTGTCTGATAGAAAGCGTATTTCTGGAAAATCCCTAATTTGGGGTAGTGCCTCCAATTTTCTTTCTTTCAGGTGGTTAAGGAAGTAAATGCTTCTCATGAGCCACAGGGCCTTGATCTCATCTTGAAATAATCCACATATTTAAGTGACTTAATCCACATGCTTAAGTTTCGGGTAGATCTATCTGTTCAGGGCATCTCTGGAATGCCTGTTTGAGCATCTTGGGGAGGCCTGTCCTTCACTTCTAACTGAAAGAAGTTCCTCCAGATCTTCTCACTCTAGTGACAAAAGAGATAACCCCAAAGAAAAAGGGGGTGTGGGATGATCTTTTCCTCCTAAAACCAAGAGTGAAGTGTTCCAGTGCTCTAAGCCAGGCCTTGCTTTTGTAAGACAGGAAGTTTGAGTGTGTGGTAAGGGGAGAAGTTGAAGGGGTTACCTGGCAGGTGGAAAACAGGGTCTAGCACTCTCTCTAGAGCAGTAGCCAACAAGGAAGCCATTTTATTTTTTATTTGTATATATATGTGTGTGTGTGTGTGTATATATATATATACATACATGTATACATATACACACACACACACACACACTTATGTATATCTTTTACATTATTGTGTATTTCCTGTGGGTTACCCACCACCAATTCACCCATGAACCATCACCATAGTCTCTTGTGCTCTTTTCTCCCTCGTTTGGAACCCTTATCCTCCCCCTCCCTCGCTGAATGTCTCTCATTTCTGGTTTCCTGCTAGTTTTTGTTTTTGTTTTGTTGTTGTTATTTTCTCCTCCTAATCTCTTGTTTGGTTCCCCTATATTCCTTCTATAAGTGAAACCATCCGATATTTTTCTTTTTCCTTCTGGCTTATTTTGCTGAGCATGATCCCTTCTAGCTCTATCCATATTGCTGCGATTGCATGAGTTTATCTTTTTTGATTGCTGAATAGTATTCCATTGTGTATATGTACCACATCTTCTTGATCCAGTCATCTATTTTGGGGCATCTGGGTTGTTTCCATATCTTAGCTATTGCAAACAATGCTGTAATAGACATAGGGGCACATGTATTCTTTTGGATTAATGTTTTTGTGTCTTTTGGGTAGATTGCTAGGTTGTATGAAAGCTCCATTTTTAGCAGTTTGAGGAACTGCCATATAGCTTAAGGAAGCCATTTTAATGAGACATGTTGGAAAGGCTAAGACCACTGGGAAAACAAATCCAGCCAGAGAGCATGCCCAGAGAAGCGTGAGGGTTTGTGCTTTTCCTTACCTTGTCCTGACAGCTCTTCTCCAAGACATGACTCAACAGTGGTCCTCAGAATTGATACTACTCTCCTTTAGAGTGGAAGGTAGGGCCTCCCTGGTGGCGCAGCAGTTGAGCGCTGCACTATGGAGCTGTCGGCAGCACAGGATGCGAGTTCGACGCCCAGCCAGGGAGAATCCCACATGGTGCCTCAGACCTCTCCTGCCCCGCCCACTGCTCCCCTCAGCAGTGTATTTCTGATCTGCCTGTTCTGCTCCCCACTCTGTCTCAGGTGAACCCTCTCGCCGCTGCATGCCTCTGGCCTGTACCCCAGCTTGTATGTATAAATAAATAAATCTTTAAAAAAAAAAAAAAGAGTGGAAGGTAAGGAGGACTGAAGCCTTGATCTGATCTCAGGGACCAGCAATGTATATCATCCAACAGATGGTTAATTCCATGGTCTTGATTGACCTCCCTAGCCATGTGTAGTGTATCCTGGCTGTATCCATGGGGTGATGACCAGAATCTGATGCTCTTCCCTATTAACCTTCCACATTGTCTGTGCTGCCTCATTTCTCCAGCACTAGATTTAAATCACGAGAGGCACAGGCCCCTGCTGATTTGCATTGTGATGAGATGCATCTGATTTCAGTCTCGGAATGCTCTTGGGTGCTATGCGGCAGTGCAGCCACAGGCATGAATCAATTAAGTGGCTATTAGGTTCAGACTCCGGCAATGGCATAGTAGGCTCCATGCTGACTTTGTTATATATGAAATCCCCAAAGAGAATAATACCTTATCTAAACTTTCATTGTGCTTTATAGAGAATGAATATGGATCGATAATAAATTTTGTTCCCAAATAACATTAGTTTCAGAAGAATTTCTCCCTTTTCATCTTTCTCTATCAAGAAATCAAATTATAACCATAAAAATAAAAACTCTTCTACTTAAGAGCTTTGTGAAGAGAACAATGGTTTCTTTTTTAATATTACTATTTTAGCTTACATTCTCAAAATAAGCATGGGTGATTTTATACAACATAGAATTCAATTTGCTTCCCAAAACATGAACTTACATTTGGATGTTTTTGAAAATTGACCTTTTTTAAATGATGATGAAATTACATCCTATATTATTAAGATACAATTTTACATTTTTAATTTACCTTGTTAAAATTGAAAGCACATCAAATATATAAACAAGAGCATTAAAAAATTATGGAAACCCGTTACCGAAGTGTCTGCTACTAAGCTTTAGTGAAATGATATCATGCCACTTATACTTGATAGTTTCTGAAGAAATGATATATTACAAATATGATCGTGGTCACTTTTATTTTCCCCCCGTTCCCATTACCCTCCACTGCTCTGAAACTACTTTCATGAAATCAATGGCCATCAACCCATAGTTCATTTATTTTTACTATTTATATATGGAAACTTATGGTCTTTGTTTGCATACTATCATACTGTACATCTCTCTCTCTAATTTGATTTTTAAACTTGAAACTTGGGGCATGTATAGAACTAGATAAAGCCCAAGCCTTTGAGTTGGGGTACGAAGTCTTTAAGTGCTACCTGAACTCCAGAAAGTATAGATGGATGCACATTCTTCTGAGGAAAAAATAGCTTCACAAAGTACTCGACTCCACCTTGGACTTTAGAAATTTTCAAATGTTTGAGATTCCATTAATATACAGAGCCCCCCCTTCCCTTCTCCCCTACCCCCACACTGTCATGATATATAATTCATTTAATTTTTTGTCTATGTTTTATCTGGGTGAGCGTTTAAAAATAACTGCTTATCCTATTGGTAGGCTGATTCATTGAGGGGGAGGGGGGGCGGGGGGGGGGGCTGGTCAGTGACACATGTTTTAAAGGCAGGGAATGACTTAAGTAAAACTGCAAATACCACACTGACCGCTAGAGGACACTAGCACAACTGCAAACGGAGAAGGAGGCCTTTTGGAGTAAAGTAGAAATGCCAGAGGAGCAGCTTGAAAGATAGCATATATTTATCTCTGTTTACATATTCTTCCATTGAGTTTCTAATAACTTTCTAGAATTTTCATGTTCAAGCTATTTTAATGTTATCAGTCTCATGCAACAAATTTAACGATGGCCTGAAGGGGAGACCTTAAACAAATGAAGTCCATTACAGCTAGATTCTGGCTACTTATCTAGTTTTGCCTGAATGTTTAAGGCACCAATTGCTATTGCTGGTCAACTAATTGATATCTCTATTAATAATAACATAGCATGAGTTGGGAGGTTTTTTCTTTTTTTTTTAAGATCTATTTATTTATGCATACAAGCTGGGGTACAGGCCAGAGGCATGGGGCGGCGACAGGGTTCACCAGAGACATAGTGGGGAGCAGAACAGGCAGATCAATGGAAATACACTGCTGAGGGGAGTAGCAGGCGAGGCAGGAGAGGTCTGCTGTGCCATGTGGGAATCTGCCCGGCCAGGCTTCGAACTCGCGTTGCCACTGCCAACAGCTCCACAGCACAGTGCTTAACCGCTGCGCCACCAGGGAGACCCAGTTGGGAGTTTAAAGAGAAATAATAAACCTCTTTATTTAAGACTTTGCAAAAAATGCTTTGTCATCATTTATGCATCTGTTGAATACATTGACTGTCTGGGGACGGCCCTTATCGTTCTTTCGTCAGTTAAGAAGGCTATGAACTTTTTGCATCCTGAAGGCTGCGCTGCAGGGACTGGAAGAAAGTAATTATTTCACCAGAGACCTGGCCATCACCTCCTTGCTTTCCTGTGTATCTGAGAGAACTAAGGCCGGCAGGGATCAGTTATTCCTCTCCTAAATGCAAACTCCTGAGGGCTTTCTGTGTGCTAACTGCCAATTGTCAGCTAAGAGCCAAGAAAAGCTGACCCAAGCAAGTATTACAATGCCAGCACTTTTTTTGTTTGAGGGTTTCTTTCTTTTTTTTGAGATTCATTTATTTATGCATACAAGCTGGGGTACAGGACAGAGGCATGGGGCGGACAGAGGGTTCACCAGAGACAGAGTGGGGAGCAGAACAGGCAGATCGACAGAAATACACTGCTGAAGGGAGCAGCAGGAGAGGCAGGAGAGGTCTGCTGCGCCTTGTGGGAATCTCCCTGGCCAGGTGTCGAACTTGCATCATAGCTTGCTGACAGCTCCACAGCGCAGTGCTTAACCGCTGCGCCACCAGGGAGGCCCTGCAATGCCAGAACTTTAAAATGACTGTTATTTATAAAGCACTTTACAATTACAAGAATTGTTTACCTACAAACCCTGACAATAATTCCGTGACATAAGAAAGTTCTATATGGTTATTCCCATTTTATGGATTGAAAACTGATGCTCCTAAAGTGTCCCATGCTGTGGACTATTTGTGACCCCGGCTACCCCTTGTGACTAATAAGCGGCAGAGTCAGACTTCTCCTAAGATTTTCTGATTTTTTGTCAACTATGTCTTTTCTACTTACTTAACCATCCCTTTCCTTACTTGTTTCTAATACATTTTTTGAGGGCCAAATAATCTGTACCATGGAGTCTTTTTATTTATCTGTCTTTTTACATCTGTTTTCCTTTGAACCCCTGAATTGTTAATACTGTCGTAGCTATTATTTAAATGTCATCTCAGCCTTATGCAGTATGTAGGTATCTACTCATTCTCTGATCTACTAAACAAAACCAAGGTTTCCATACACATGATGCTTACATTCAAGAGGAGGAAGACACATGGCAAAAATAAATATTATAATAAGTATATTATATGCTAAGGGCCATAGAAAAATGATAGAGAGCAGAATAAGGAAGACGGAGAGCCAGAGGGTATGGGTTGCAATTTTAAGTTGGTGGGCTTTCCTAAGGAGATGATGGAGCTGGTCCCTCAAATATCTGAAAGAGGCAGATGGAATAGCTAAAAAATTCTTCTGATCATAGAGTACTTGCCTTGTTGAAGGTCACAAAGGGGGAGACCAATGTGGTTGCACGGGAAAATGAAAGGAGAGGCATTCAGAGAGTTGCTCTGTGGGGTGTCCCATGGTAGGAGGATAAGGCCGCTGTCAGGACTTTGAGTGAAATGGGTGTTTGCTGAGTGGAAGAACATGATCAGAGTAAATACTTTAATAAGATCCTGTGGCAGCTATGCTGAGAATAGGCCCTGTGTGTAAAAGCAAGACAAACAGGTAGTAGTAATAGCAAGCCAGTCAAAGGTGTTGGTGCTGCACCAAGGCACTGGTGGTGAAGGGGTGGGCAGTGGTTTGTTCCTGGGCAGGCTTTCAGTGTAGAGCCGACTCAGCTTCCTGACGATGGAACATGCTATGTGCAGGAAAGAGAAGAGCAAAAATAGCTTTCAAGTTTTGCACTTGAGCCACTAGAAAGATGGAGTAGCCATCAACTAAGAGGGTAAATAAAGGCTGTGAGTGGAGCCAGTTGTTGGATTGAAGGGGGGCAGATCAGAAGTTCATGTTTGAATGTAATTAGACATATAAATGGAGAAGCTGACTAGGTGTTAAGAAATGGAAGTTTTTCTAGTTCAGGAGAGATATCTGGCTTGGACTAGGCATCTTCAGTGTTATAGGCAGATGACTAGAGGTCCTTGGGGAAAGAAGAGATCCAGACCTACTATTCTCAGGTATCTTAGTGTTAAAAGGACACATCAAAGAGGAGGAATCTGGGAAGGAGACAGAAAGAGTGAGGGTTAAGTAGTAGGTCAATCAAGAGAGTCTAATGTCCCTGTGTAGAAAATCAAGGTAGTAGGTAGAAGAGCCTGTAGCTGCCCATTGAGTTCCACACCTCCAGAACAATTGTGTTTTCCACCTAGAAGAATTTTCAAGTGTTCTTGCAGAGTGGACATTTTTCTCTAAAGGATAACAGAAACAAGGGGATTTATCTCACTCACTATTCTCTTTTCCCCCCTCAATTACATATTTGCTTTATTTTTTAAATTTTATTATCAGTTAAATTTTACTATCTTAGAAATACATGCTGTTAAAATAATTCAAACTATCAGGTCTAACTTCTGAGACAACTGCATAAGAAGTATATGTTATTTAGTTATTGATTATTTCAACAATATTGCAGATTGGAAGAGTTGATACTATCCCATTTTATAGGTACAAAACTGAAGCTTAGAAAAATTACTTGTAGTAAATACTTTTATGACATTGTCAGTACTAGAGTTCTACAAAGTATAAAGTGCCTTTTTGATTTTAATTAAATTACTTTTTAATTGCAGTGATATGGTTTACAACATTACATATTATAGGGTATAGGTTCACACCTCTTCAATGTATCTTCCTAGACCACATCCATTACCAAGGCAACCGTAATCCTCCACCAGAGTCCACTGAGTCCCATCCATACTTTGCTCTCCACCCTTCCTCTTCCCATCTGGTTTCCTCAATTCTACAGTTTGGTTTGGTTTTGTCTGTTCCTTTGTTGTGTTTCTTTGTAGTCCATATATGCATGAAATCATCCAGTTTGTCTTTCTACTTCTAATTTATTTTGTTTAGCATAATCCCCTCCAGTGCAATCCATGTTTTCACAAATGGCAAAATTTCCCCTTTTTTGTTCCTAGTAGTATTCCACTCTGTCTATTTCCTGCATCTCTTAATCCACTATTCTGTCATTGGGCACTTAGGTGGTTTCCATAACTTGGTCATTGTAAATAGTGCTACAATGAACATAAAAGTCCATGTATCTCTTTGAATTAGTGTTTCTGCATTTTTCAGGTAGACACCTAGCAGTGAATTGCTGGATCATATAGTAGGTCCAAGTCTGGTGTTCTCGATATCTCCATACTGTTTTCCATAGGGACTGGACCAGTCTATACCCCACCAACAGTGTAGAAGTGTTCCTTTTCACAAAGCTTATATTTTCAAAATGTATGTGACTAAAATTTGAAGCATAGTACATCTAAAAGAAAAATTTCAACTTAATATGACTCTCACCATTGTCCTTTATAGAAACATGTTAAATACTCATTTTCAATACTCTGAAACTGGGAAAATCTTCATCCAGAAATATGCAGTCCTTTTACATTTAAAATTCATAGCACGGTGGTTGTAATGTAGGTAGGAAAAACCTCTTTGTTTTCAAAACCCAGCAAATCTTCAAAACTTTTGAATGTCCGGTTTTGATCCAACAATTCTACAATGAAAAGTTTTCTCTAAGGAAATAGAGATAAGAGGAAAAGGTTAGAGAGAAACATAGTTATTATCTGAAAAACATGTGATTGGAAACCACCTAAATGCATTTTGCAGATCAAGAAAATGGAATGCTATGCAACTGTAAAATGGATGCAATGTAACATTTAATGATGTGGAAAGATATCTGCTATATAGCACAAGTATGAGCAGAAACCAGGTTATTAAGCAGTTATATATATATGTATATACATATATATATATATATATATATATACACACACACACACATATATATATGATGGCATCATCAACTTTTCATTACAAATTGTATCTCTATATTGAGGAAAAAAATGGAGGTCAGCAAGCTTTTTCTATAAAGGACCACAGAGTAAATATTTTTGTTTTTTTAAACCATGTGTTTTTCAGTTGCAATTACTCAGCTCGATTGTAGTGTAAAAGCAACCATCCACAGTCTGTGACTGAATGGGCATGGATGAATTTTGTCCCTGGACTGCAGTTTGCCAGTCTACGGGGTACTGTAGTTTGCTGACTCTTAATCTATAATTGTAACAGTGATTATCTCCAGGAACTATAATTCCAGATTCAGTTTTCTTCCTTTTGCTGCTCTATAAGACTGTAGATAGATAGTTCTTTGATGCCAAGAGAAAGTCACGATCTGATGAAATGATAAAACATTTAATTATATTTCATTTTTATGTTATCAATGACACGCTGCTATTGTTAGTAATTTAATCAAAATAGGATTGGGCCACATTATAGCTATAAATAAATATTATGTAATATTTATCATAAGAATAAATTAAAATAAAGGCAACTCTTCATTACTCAGATACTAGGAGTATTTTTTCTTTTTTAAACTATTGTCACTTTGTTACACAGTTACTTTATAATTGAAAGTTTATAACTTTTAACCCCCTTTACCCATTTTACCTACTTCCCACCCTTTACTCATCAGCCGCCAGTGTTTTCTCTGGATCTATGAATCTATGAACATGGTTGATTGTTCTTTAAGATTCCACAAATGAGTGAAATAATCCTCTCACAGATTAGGGAAAAATTCCCCCAACCCTCTGGGTTCTTCTGAGGCTGAAAGGTTGAGCAAATTACCATTAGATAGATTAGCAGGAGAAAAAGACAAAAGTTAATAACATATGTATGGAAAATTTACATGACTGTAAGTTTTAAAGTAAAGTAGGTCAAACCAAGGATAAATATCATGCGTTAAGGAACCTAGGTGGGAAAGAGAGGAGATTTCACATGGCAAGGAGGGGATGGCTTTATCCTTTTCTCTAAATGTAAATAAAGATGAGCTTCTAACATAGAAAACACATGTTTGTTGATAAACCTACATGATATTCTCACCCCCCAAGGTATATTCTTCAAGGCATAAAAAGAGGGAGCCGTGATTGCTTCCTTAATTAGGAAAAGGGCAAACAATTGACACAGGGACCTGAACTCTTTTCAGTCTCTAGGGCCTTCATTTGTTCTTAACTTTAAATAACCTGCATTCTTTAAGTAGCAGTAACAGACTTTTCAGGTCCCAACTGCCTCTTATATTTATTTATTTTTTATTTAGTTAGCATCTTTGTTTGCATTTTTGAACATAGGATACCCTATCACCTTTAGGTGATGTTATCACAGGGCTTCCACCACCAAAGCACCCGGAGTCCACCACCATAGTGCATTGTGCTCCCTCCCCACTTTGTTCTCATCTGTCCTCCTTCCCCTCCCCCTCTGAATGCCTCAATTTTATGGTCAGCATTCAAGGATTAGTTTTTGAGTTCAGCTTTATCTAACCTTTTGTTTGGTTTCTCTATGTTCTAGTTATATATGATATCATCCAGTATTTTTCTTTTTCCTTCTGACTTACTTTGCTTAGTATAATCCCTTCCGGCTCCATCCATGTTGCCGCAAATGGGATGAGTTTCTCTTTTTTGATCACTGAGTAGTATTCCATTGTGTATATATGCACCACATCTTCATAATACATTCATCTGTCTGTGGACATGTAGATTATTTACATAACGTGGCTATTGTACATAGTACTACAATAACCATGGGAGTGCAAGGTTCCCTTTGAATTAATGTTTTTGTATTCATCAGATAGATACCTAGGACTGGAATTGCTAGGTTATATGGCCATTCCTCTTTCAATCTTTTGATTCATCTCCATACTGTTTTCCATAGGAGCTGGGACAGTCCACATTCCTACCAGTAGTATCAGGGGGTTTTGTTTTCTCTACATCCTCACCAACCCTTGTTTGTGATCTTTTTGATGTGTGCCATTCTCATAGGGGGAGATGGTATCTCATTGCACTTCTGTGATGATAAGTGATAATGAACATTTTTGTCATGTGCCTGTTGGCCATTTGTATGTCTTCTTTGGGAGAATGTTTATTTAGATCTTCTGCCCACTTTTCAGTGAGATAATTTTTCCCTCTTGAGTTGCATGAGTCATTTATTTTGGATATTAATCCCTTAATAGATACATGGTTTGCAAATATTTTCTCCCATTCTTTAGGTTGTCTTTTCACTTTTGTTTATGTTTTCTTTTGCTGTGTAGATTTTTAGGTTGATGTAGAGTGAGCATATTCTCTTATAACCCGGCTTTTTGTGATATTTTAAATTCTGGACCAGCTTCCCTTTGTGACCCAAGAGAGTTCTTAAGCAATATGTGCCCTCAAATAAAAGATTGCTTTAATATTAGCTTCCGAAAAATATAAGTGGAAACTAGAAAGTTTGGCTAGTAGGACAAATAAACATTGCATTTCAAAGGATTTTCCAAAATAGTCTAAGTACCAATGGCATTCTTTGCTTCACTAGAAGAGAGAGCATGGTCAGTTGCATGTGTCACTCAAACATCTTTCAGAATTCTCCAGTCTCCAGCCTGTGGCGTCCGGTCAGCGGTGTTCCAATGGAGGCTGAACAGCCAGCATGTCTGGAGAAGTGGGGGATAGGAACAGGGAGAGCCGTTTTTGTAGAATTTGCCAGTCTTTTTGGTGTAAATATTCTCAACCACAGGCAATTTCACACTCCATGTGGGACTCTTAAAACTCTTGAATATTTAACAATCACCTCAGTGAGTCAGTGTGAGTCAGCTCCAGCGCAGTGTTGGGTCCAATTAAGAGGAATTGAACCCCCATCACATTTACTGCCCAATCACTAGACCTGACTCATCTACCCATCTACCCTTCCTTGTGGAATCCTGGGATCCACCAAGTCCTAGGTAAGCCCTGAGGGCTTCTGTTCCTAGGCAGGGCTATCCTGTGGCTGACTTTTTTGGTAGTTCTGCTTTTAACAATTCCCTGTGGCTGCTGAGTCTGCTGCTGTCTGCTGCTGTGTTGGCTTCAGCCCCTGTTCCTTCCTAAAGAAGGCTGTTGCAGGTAACAGAATTGTCATCTGTGCTTCCATTCCATCAACAAGCCTTGCCAAGTCTACCTTAAAAATGGGTTCTAAATCATGGGTAGCACTGCTCTATCCATCTTTCTCTACCAGGCTATGCAGCTTCTAACTGGACTTGTGGTCACTCCCACACAGCATCCAGCAATCATTAAAAAAAAAAAAAAATTAAATTATAATGTCTACATTTTCCTAGCACCAAAAAGGGAGGAGTTTCTTGAATATAAGAACAGGCAAGAATCTTCCTATCAAGTTACTCAAGTGTCAGACTTAAGTTATAAAATAGATCAAAATATTTCATATTAAAAGAAAAAATTTAAGTAGCCATATATCCCTGGGTTTTAATAAAAGTCAACTTGGTATGCACTCACCAGTCTCTAGGGGCAGTGTGGAGCTGAGTTCTTGTCTTTGTAACCGAAGAATCTGTGCTTGTTTGAGTGAGTGGCCTGAGCAACAAGAAGAAATTAGTATTTTATTAGCCTGACCTATGCTGGTCAGTATAGATTGTAGGATGCCTTTGGTGGAGTGGACCACAGGAAATGGGGTCAGGGGGACGGTTGCTTTTTGAAGACAACTGTGACACCTGATAATGATGAGTGGCTTCCAGAAACCCATGTTCTAGCCCAGTCACAAAAGTGTGGTTCTCCCCAGCCTCCTTGCCTCAGTTCTTGCCACTGCTGCCACCTCCCACCCCATCCCCCTTCACAGTTTTAATTGGACCACAGAGGACTTACAACACCCAGTCCCCTGTGGTGGATGAGAGAAAAGGGGAAGAGAGGGGGAGGGGAGGGAGGGGAGAAGGATAAGTCCCCCATTCTCAGGACTGAGAGTGCAAGGCAGACTCTGGGAGGGGTTGTCTGGACTTAGGACTGTGGCCAGCTTCTGCCAGGCGACAATTAGGTCTTTTATCATTTGTAGCCCAGGAGATTTTATCAACTCCCACCTTCCCCACACCAAGCTGTTGCCCAGTCTGAAGTTTCTATTTGCATTTGCCATAGGACTGTTTATGGAGCCTGAACATCATTTAAATATAATCTAACTTTCACAGTAAGACTACAGGGCTTTGAGCTGTGCAGGTCTTTGTGTTATTACTGAAGAAAGGACTTATTGGCAATATTTTTTTCTTTGACAATAACTCATTAGGTGCTGTCAACAGCAAAAATCTTAATGGACTTCTGCTTTGCGAGCCATATGTGTTATTCCTTTCTTTCTTACCCTCAGGGCCATTTGGAATGAAGGATTCTCCAGAAATGGACAACATATTGTCAAGTTTGAAAGCATATGGGGCTGAGCAGGATTCTAGTGAAGGCTCATGGTTTTATAATCCAATATTTATATGCAATTAAAGTTCACCAAAGTCTATAAAAACATGCCACAGCTGTGAATCAAATTAGTGCCTTGACCTACCCAATTAGACAAAGAAAACATCAATATCATAATTAGGCAATTCCCTTCTTAGAATTAATGTAAATAGTGATTATGTTTTAAAATCAAATGAACACTGTATTTTTCAAATTAGGAGAAAGAAGCCTCTGCTAAAAGATGCAAAACCCTGAAAGGAGAGAGTTCCTTCATGTTTGATCGGAAAGCTGACAGGGGAATTGTTTTTTGGTATCTCAGCAAAATTTTCCTTTTGATTCCAATCAATCTCTTATGTCTTTTATAAGGACTGACTGCCCATAGATTTAAAGTTATGGCTTTGTCAGTTGAGGTTGAAAAGCAAAGAATTGCAAGTCTTCCTGGGGGCTGAGACTGAATTATTCAGTAATTTCAAACCACCGCCAAGTGCAGGTGTACCATTCGGCCAGTCATCTGCCTGCAGAGGTCCTTCATCCTTTTCAGTAAGAAAGGGGTGTTTCAGACAGAAGAAAGTAGGTCCTATTGTAATGGAACAAGTAAAATTATACAAGTACTAAGTTTGAGTCTCTAATTTCCTTTTCTCATGATTTCCTCTCTGTCTGCGTTCTTCATTGGTCAGTTTTCAATGACAGAAACCACTCAAGAAGCATGAACGTGACAATACATTTAAGAAATCTCGGTGAAGGCGTGTAGGGTAAGGAAGAGTTCCAGTCAATTTTTCAGTTGGAAGAAGACTTTTATCTTTTATCTTTTCTAGATGGAAAGGAGACTCCCATCAAAATTCGTTTTTTTCTTTAAGTAGCTGTTGAAGGTTGCCTGGCTTTACAATTTCTAAAAACAAATGAACTTAAATTTTTTTTTTGTTATGAAGGGATAGTGGGGTAGCAATGGAAGTGTTTTGGTTAGATTTCTTGATAGTTATTTTGTGTCTGTGTCTTCAAAATAACTGCATGGTGGTGAAATGAGTTTCTTGGTTATTTTGATTGTCTTCTTGAGGCCATTAATAGATTTGTAGGATGTTTTACTTGCAGCTTATTGCATACATTTGACATCTTGATTATTTATATGCTTGGGATTTGAAGATAGCTTTATGCTTTATTGTTATTTTTTACAGTATATCTGGTGCTCTACAGTACATTTTGGGGGATATATTTGTATAGCAAGTATAAAATATGCTTTCAGCATCTTAAATAAATTTCCACCAGAATATAACATATCTCTTAGATGTGGCGACTTTAGAAATACTGTTTGAAGATGATGCCCAAAATGCAACCTAAATTTAAAATGTTGTAACTTCTCCTGTTGGACTTGATCTATTTCTTTAAGAACATAGGAAGGATGCAGGCAGATTATTTTAGGGAACTTCATGTTTGAGGAAGTTAAGTATTATAAACTTTCGCAATGAGCAGTTCTTGCATGGAGTCAATTGTTTTTATTCCTCATTCTTCAAGATAACATTGAGGTTATTAGCTTCAGCTTGTTTATATTTCTTGACCTTGGGTCAATTCTTTTAATAAATAAAAATATCAGTAGATGCTTATATTGATTATAGAGAACAAACAACCCATTTTATCATCACCTTCAAAACCATTGCATTTCTGCAAATTGAATTATGTTTTTAAATAGTTTGAAGTTTCTGTTTGAAACTTCCTATCAACTTTCCCGGTTAGTAATTGAACTTTGACTAGCAGCATGAAGTTATTCAGTATCATACTTCTGTCAATGCTAATGCACAAAAGAAATCATCCCCGTACCTCTCTGGGTTCTTCGTAGACTGCATGAATAATCAGAACAGTATCAGACAGGTTAGCAAAGGAAAAACAATCAATTTAATGACCTACATATGGAAATCGACATGGTAGGAAATTTACATTCTAAGTTCTGAAGAGTAATGGAGCAGACCAGGAATATTTGTCTTGTGTTTTGAACCTGAAACATCAAGGACAGAAGCAGAGACTACGTGACAGATGAGGAGGAGATGACAGTAGAGATGAGATTCTTAGACAGAACATGTTCACTGATAAACCTACAACTGAATGAGACCCCAAAACTACATTCTCCTTGTCATAAAAGGGAGAACAGTGTTTTTTTCTTCTAGTAGGAAAAGGGCGGAAGCTTAGGGAATGATGGTCTCCTTCAGTTAAGGAAGGGTGAAGGGCTTAGGCCATGATGAAAAATACCCTTAGCCTTCAGGGTCCTCCCTGCTCTCAACCCAAAACAACCAGCATTCTTTAAGTAATGAGGATAGACCTCCCAATGCTTACAAGACCTTGATCAAACTCTAGTTTCCATACCATGGTGATAAGAAGCTTACTCTGAGCCTATTGTGCAAAGCTTATTTGACCCTTTTAGGAAAACTGACCCCTCCTTAGTCACCATTAGGTATTACTTATGTTTTCAGTTTAAATACAATTTGTAGACATTCATTAGGAATTAAATTGAGTGTTTCATAGAAGTTAAACTGTAGTTAGTTAATGTTCAATTAATATATTCCATTTCTCCCTCTCATCCATTCTCCCTCCTTCTTTTCCTTTTTTAAAATACCATTTATTTTCTAAATATCTATAGTGTTTCATTCAAAGTTGTATACATCATCACCTTGTCTCCAAGGAGTTTACAGGTGAAGGGGGCAGATGATACCCCCCCCCCCCACTGAACCCTCCCCACCACCACCCAGTGAAAACGTAATCTATTTTTATGACTCATGAACTTTCCTTGGTAGAATCAAGTTATCTATTATCCATTTGGGCACAGTTTTCTTCCATTGTTTTCCTGTGTTGCAAGCTACGTTTTGTGACTTATTTGATGTTAATTGCTTCAATCATCTCTTTAAAAGATACAATTACATTTGTTTTCCTTCAGTCCCCTAGCAACTTTTCATTTCTTCAAGACCTTACAATTCAGGCTGTGTTGAATTCATTAACAAATTCCCTTCATAATATGGGATTCTTATCAGATCTGCCAATGTGCTCAGAGCATATTTAAAAAGGAGTGTTTTTCCTAACCTGCTTACACAATAAAAAGCAATAACAAAGGTCTTTTGCTGTTTTCATTTTATCTTGAAACTACCTATTGCTACTTCTTTCAAATGAGAATCTTTTGTTTTTTTTCCAGCCATTTTAGATCATAATCATTTTAGATAAATTCATATATTATAGCTTTCAGTATTTTAAGGGAAATATAGTATTGAAGTGCTCATTTATTTCCCTAAAAATTTTTGAACTGACATCAGTTTTCTGATGTCTTTTAACTATTAGTGGTGATAATTCTTACTCTTTGAAGATAATGACTCTGAAAAGTTCTGTTGAGACCCCCTTTTCTTTCTATTTTTTTTTTTTTTTAGAAATTAGATTTCTTTTTTTTTTTTAAAGATTTATTTTTTATTTATACATACAAGCTGAGGTACAGGCCAGAAGCGGCGAGAGGACTCACCAGAGACAGAGCGGGTAGCAGAACAGGCAGATCAGAAATACACTGCTGAGGGGAGCAGCGGGCAAGGCAGGAGAGGTCTGCCGCGCCATGTGGGACTCTCCCCGGCCGGGCGTCGAACTGGCGTCACAGCCGCCGACAGCTCCACAGTGCAGCGCTCAACCACTGCGCCACCAGGGAGGCCTGAAATTAGATTTCTTGCATAAGATCATCCATTAGTCTTTATATGCTTAAGTTTTTCAGGATGCAACTGAATATCAGTCATTTGAATGCTTATTTTCTTAATTAAAATTTTTTATTTAAGCAACATTGGTTATAACATTTTATGGGTTTCAGGATTAAAATTCAATTAAAATTTTAATATAAAGCATTATAATTTGACATCTACACATAGTACATTATGATCATCGCAAAAAATAGCTTTTGCCCTCTTTTGTCCAATTTATCTACCCCCTTCTTCTTCCTTTCTGGTAACCACCATTTTGTTCTTACAGTCTAAGAATTTGTTTTTGGTTTGTTTTCTTTGCTCATCGGTTATATTTTTAACTTCTGTGAATGAGATCACACAGTATTTGGCTTTCTCTGTATGACTTATTTTACTTAGCACAAAACCCTCCAGGTCTACTCATGTTGCAAATGTAAAGTTTTTCTTTTTTTAAATATCTGAGTAGTATTCCATTGTGTATAGACATCACATATTTTTTATCTATTTATCCATTGATGGGCATTTAGGCTGCTTCCGACTCTTACCTATTATAAACAGTGCTGCAATGAATATAGGGGTACATATGTATCTGTGAAATAGTGTTTTTTCTATTCTTCAGATAAATACCTAGAAGTGGATCATCTAGTATTTCTAGTCTCAGTTTTTTTTAAAGAAATTTCTATATTGTTTTACACATGGCTGCACCAATCAACATTCTGGGCAATAATGGGAGTTATCTATATTTAGATGGTAGGGGAAGCCATATGCATACATGAGTTTGGATAGAGAATTAGAATGGGAAGAATACAGGCTTGATGATGAGTCTTCAGGAATGTTAATATCTAACGACCGAGTAGAACACTAGATTCTGAAGAGAAGACAGATAGTGAATAACAGAAAAGCAAGAGGCTATCAAGGGTGGAGGTATTTTCACAAGAAAGGAATGGTCACCAGTATTGAATGCTGCTGAGAATTGGGGGAAAATATTAAAAAAACGAGCCCTAGGACAATTGCTGCTGACATTTGGACAGACTAGTTCTAGGGAAGTATGGGAGACTGAAGTGAATTGAAGAGTATGTTGTAGAAAAACATACCAAAAGATTGGATTGAACAGACATATCTCTATTTAGCTATGGAGGAGGTTTATTCTGAAGTTATGTTTAGCAATACCAAAATGTGAATGAAATCATACCAGGAACTGACAGATGCCATCTCAACCAAGTGATCTAATTTAGCATTTTCAATAACAGAATAAACTGATATCCTGTGCCTCTTAATGTGATTAACTAAGAATGATCCACATACTTCATGTAGAATCTCTTTCAACAATGCATAATCTGAATCCAGCCATCCAGACAAACCCAAATTGAATTGGCTTACAATCTTAAAAAATCTGAGTTGTGAAAGAAGAAGAAAGGCCCAGGAAACTCAGCAGTCAAATAATTAAATGTAATGTGTCGTCTTGGATTGGATCCTGAATCTTAAAGGAAAAAAAAAACAAGTTCTGTAGGAGACCTTATGGGGACAATTATTGAAATTGGAATATGGACTTTATATTAGATAATAGTCTAGCAATGATGTTCAGTTTCCCAAATTTGAGTTATCCCTGTGGTTGTATAAGAGAACATCCTGATCATCCCACACCCTATCCTTCAGAGGTACATGCTGATATACTTAGGAGTGAGGGGTCACAACCTGCAAGTTACTTTATCTGTTAAATTAATATTGAGGTAGCATTGGTTTACAACACTGTATATGATTTAGGGGTTTAGGTTCACACTTCCTCAGATGTATGTCACCACATCATAGGCACCACCAAGATACCCTTAACCCTCCACCACAGACCATTTGATTTGTCAAGCAATGTGTGTATACATATATACTGTTCACATACACATATACACACAGACATAGACAAAACAGAGGTGACAAAGTGTTAACACTTGGTGATACTATTCTTTCAGCTTTTCTATGAACTCAAAATTTACAGAAAAGTTTATTATGCTATATGTGTATTTTTTCTGTAAATTAAGAAATATTTTGGGGGACTTCCCGGGTGGCACAAGGGATTAAGTCTCAACACTATCAAGCTATCATCAGCCACTGCAACATGAGTTTGATTCCTGGCCAGGGAACTAACCCACTTGGTGAAGCAGACCTCTCCTGTCTCACTCACTGCTCCCCTCAGCAGTGTATTTCAGTAGATCCACCTGTTCTGCTCCCCACTCTGTCTCTGGTGAATCCTCTCACCCCCCCCACCCCCCGCATCTCTGGCCTACACCCCAGTTCTTGTATGCATAAATAAATAAAAATAAATCTTTAAAGTAAATGAAATATTTTGGATCTTTCTGAACTACAATACCTGCTATTATTTATTATTCTCAAAATGTCTAAAGCTCAGAAAAAGCAATTTTAGGTATTGTGATAGCGATAGCATTCATCTATGGCCATCAACATAATTTGAAAACTAATTTCAATGTTTAACAGACTGACCGGGAAAGATACCTTCTATGACCTTTCCTTCACAAGACATTCTACTAAAATTGCAAGACTCCCTTTTCTGTCAAAAATCATTACAATGATCCTGCATGAGAGCTTAACTAGATTGAACTAGTATCCACGGAGGTCACTCTAAGTGTGATGCTGGATGCTGGATCTCATAAGGGATGTTGACATGAACCTGACTGTCGGCTTTCAAGAAGCCCAGGGTCCAATGTGGAGGCTTAGATGAGATCATGCTATCACAGGAATTCTTGAAAGCATAAGAAATAAACTTTAAAGGGCCAGGAAGGCTATGCAGCAGTGTTTCTCAGACTTGGGATTGACTAGAGTGATGAAATTTCACCACCAAAAAAAAGTTAGGGAAATTTACATATAAGAAAGTCATAAGGAAACCACCACCACCATCCTCTTCCACTTTAATTTAACAGAGAAAGGATTTTAATACAAAATGAACCATGGAAGATAATAGCAAAATAAAGTTTTCAAAAATGAACTGAATTTTGCTTTATTTGGAAGGAAAATGACACTAAGAACTGAATGAATGGTGCCAACCAAGGAACTTTAAGGGCTTATGAGAAAGCAAAGATTCTTAACATGGGAAGAAAATAAGACCCATTGGAGTCCTTAAGCAGCTATTCTTTTTTTTTTTTAAGATTTATTTATTTATGCATACAAGAACTGGGGTGTAGGCCAGAGGTGTGGGGTGGTGAGAAGATTTACCAGAGACAGGGTGGGGAGCAGAACAGGCAGATCTACTGAAGTATACTGCTGAGGGGAGCAGCAGGCAAGACAATAGAGGTCTGCTGTGCCATGTGGGAAGCTCCCTGGCTGGGGATCAAACTCATGCTGCAGTGGCTGCGAATAGGTTCATAGTGCTGAGACAACCCGTTGCACCACCAGGGAGGCTCTTAAGCAGCTATTCTTATTGCATGTAATGGAAATGGGTTTTGGGAAATGCACATGTGAGTAAAACAGGAAAAATGCCTGAATTAATTTCTGTAGCACATCTTGGGCATGCAAGTGAACTACAGACACATGATTGGGGAAAACGTAGTAAATCTTGAATTAAGTCATTAAATAGTATCTTGAAATTTTGAGAGCTTGAATCTAACGTCAAAAGCATTTAATAAAGAAAATGTGAGGAAAATTACTTTTTAAGAAAGAAATCAGAATTTATTTAAGAATTTGATAATTTGAGAATTTAAGAAAAAAATCTGTAAAATGTATGTGTGTCTATATACACAGACATATATAAATATATATACACACACACATATGAGTTCTAAATTTTTTAATGATGCTTATAATTGATGAGAGAAATACTGAGAAAATAGATAGTACTATTGACTTGATACCTCCAAATCTCCCTATTTTTTTTGAAGATTTATTTATTTATACATACAAGCTGGGGTACAGGCCAGAGGCGTGGAGCGGCGAGAAGGTTCACCAGAGATAAAGTGGGGAGCAGAACAGGCAGATCAGAAATACACTGCTAAGGGAAGCAGCGGGTGAGGCAGGAGAGGTCTGCCGCGCCATGTGGGATTCTCCCTGGCTGGGCGTCGACAGCCCACAGCGCAGCACAGCGCTCAACCGCTGCGCCACCCGGGAGGCCCCAAATCTCCCTATTTTTTAACTAACAGAAGTACTTTATCTACATCTGTTAAATATTAGAAGCAAAGATTGACTTATGAATTTTTGCATGAATACTGTAAACAACATTTTGAACTATTGATGTTTCCAATGAGTATATTTAAAATGAGGGTTTTCAACTCATTTTACGGCAATGAAACTCATTCTTTTGGACAATTCAAAGAACTTACCAGTTAAGTGAAAAAGGAAATAGTTGCATGATAATAAAGCAAGTTTGTTGAAAGAAAAAAATGGGTTCTTTGTGCCTTGTTTTCATCAATAATAGGTTTTCCAGCAATTAATTTACTCATGGTTTAAACAAACTTGCAGGCATTGAATGCGTATCCATTTTGTATTATATTCTTAAATTACTTTCTGCCAAGTACTATAGTAGAAGGCATAGTAAGCTATATACAATACATTTTAAACTTTGCCAGTGTTAAGTTCTCTATTAATGCTCCTTTACTTTGCACGGCTCTGCTTAATCCAGCAAGTTCACTGATGATGAAAGTTGTCTTTGGCTTTCTGACTGATGTGTCCTGGAGAGTTTGCAAAAGATGCATTGTAAAGATTGAGGCATGTTTAATAGTCAAGAGGGAATCTTGCACCAAGAAAGGATGTCAATCAAACTTTTTATTATCAGAAAAATATAGATGAATGCAACTGACAAAATAAACAAGAATACAGAACTGGAAAGAACTGGGATCTGCTTGCTATATTCTTGTCACATATCATTGTAATGAATTCTATTAAGGTGACATTAGAATCAGAAATATATCTTCTTACTAGATTTGTGGACAGAAATAAATATTGCTTAATGTTCTCAAAGCATTTTAGCCTTGCACCACTATTCTAGGCCAACCTGTGGGACTTAGAGATTTTGCTGATCTTAGCCACTCATTCTTTAATGTGCCCATTACTCTAGCTTCCAGGCATTGCTACCAAGATCTGGGTTTTATCTATGCTAGAACTGACTCCTGGAGGAGGAAAAGGAACTATGAAAGAGGATGCCTCCATGTGACTATCTTACCTAGCAGTCTTGATAAACTATCAATACTTTGACTCAGTGTCTTCTTCCCCAGTGGGATTCTTCCCTCACCACCCCCTCCCACACACACAGGGTGTGAGCTAATAGCATCATGGATATTATGCACACTTAATTAGCACCTTCCCTAATGATCTGCCTAATCTATAAAAAGAGCTCATGTGGATTTCAAAGCTTGAATAGAATGCAAAGAAATTTGAGGTACAGTGACACTGGAATACATATCTATGGGAGACTTATACTGGGCTGTTACTCAAGGCTGATATAGAAATAGCAACTGCACAAGAAATAGATTTGACTGGATTAGGTCCATTACTCAGGTCTTTTGTGAGCTGTGATTATCTACCCAGTTAAGAAAGAAGTAGCTGAGAGCAAACACTTGGATAATAGGGAGTCAGACAAAGGAAAAGAATAGGAGACATCTCAAAAGTACTACTCTCCACTGCATTTCAGGCCTGTCTTTCCTGTTTTTCTTGTCTGCCCTGAAGTTAAGAGCAGAGTGCCTGTGCAGGGGGGCTTTTTTTTTTTTTTAAGTCCTTTGAATTTAAGTTGTAGGATTTAGAAGCGAACCACTTGACTGGTTTACTGGCTTTAGAACTAACATTTAAACTTTATGTCCTCAGTTGCAGGAGGTAGATGAGGGGCAGGGAGGTGCTGTCAAAGTATAAAGCATAGACCTGCATATTTGAAAACAATATTGGCTTTGGGGATAGACAGCCTTCTAACTCCACACCTAATCTTGGCTTCTGTGACTTACTTATTGGGGCCAGCCATCAAAAATTTTACTTACAGAAATTTCATTTTTATTTTTTTTCTTGTGCTACAATTTTGTTACATATCCATAGAAATAATCTTGATAAAAAGTTAGCTCTCTGTTCCTAATGGGAAAGATACAAAGATAAAGAAATAAAGAACAGAAAAACTTAATAATTTTAATTTGTTACATTTTATTTTTAAAGAAAATAAATTGTGAGTGCAGTTGAAACTCTAAATGGTGGGAGAGATAGTTAAAACTTTTTTCACTGATATCCTCAAAGCTATAACCTCACCCAGAGATAGCTACAGGTATACCAATCAAATCTGAGTTCATTCAAATATCAGCATAATGTAAAAAGAGCCTCCACTCTGGGCAGGCAGAGGGAGGGACAATGAGTGCATCATCCACCAATAAGGAATGCCAAAATGGTAAGTAGGCCCCATTGCTATTTTTGAAAAATATGTGGGTCAGCATTTATGCCTGGCAAAACAAGCAATGATTTCTTCACAGACTAGTCAGCTCTTTAATGTTCAGAAAGTATATCGCTTGCTGATCATGACTATTACTAAAGGGAAGACTTCTACCACCACTTGATTTTCTTATTTCATATTAGGAATGGGATGCGCCATATTATTATCCTTTCTGAACAGCATTACCATATATATACACATATGTTTATTTCCATGTACGTACAAATGGTATCATATAAATTGCTCTGCAATTTACTCATTTTAATGCAATACAAGGAACATCTTTTCATGTCAGCTCACACTCCCTGCTTCTTTGTAATGGTTGTAGAGAATTCCATGTTCTGGTTATAATTATATATGTAGACGATCTTGTATTGAGGTTGTTCCTACCTCTGTATTTTTCTTTTCTTAAAATTATTCATTGAATTAATTTTTAAGTTCTTTCTTCCATAGACAATTTTTTTCATAGAACAAATTTTGGAAGGATGGTGTGCCTGGATACCAGTGGTTATAACATTAATTAAATACTGAGGTAAACCTGGCATGGTCTCATTACTGGTTCTTACAGACACAGTTGATCTTTATTAATTTAGGGGCAGCTAAGAGGCTTTTGCTATTGTTAGCAGTCCTTATTATCGCTAATTTTTGGTGATATTTGAAATATTTAAAAGTAAACTATGTATTCGTTTGAACATGGGCCATAGTGTTAGATTTTCTCCTAAGTATTAAATTTTTATTTATTAAATTAAAATTTTAAATCTCCTAGGGTAGAATTAAATTGCAATAGCTGACATTTACTCTAAATTCTCAAATTTTAATTGTGATATTTATTATACACTGCAGGTACATGTATGGTCTATAGAGTTGTACATACCGTGTATGTGTAAAGAAGCAGAATAATGGGTATTTATGTTTTTACCACTCAAGTCAAGAAATACAACTTGATCTGTACCTTCAAGCATCAAGGTGCACCAATGCTCTACCTTGATAGCATCCCCGTCCTCCTCACCCTCACCCTAGAGTACAACTACCTTGAATTTTGTCCTAGTGATTTCCATAGTTTTCTTTATAGTTTCGTCACCTACTTTTGCTATAGAAACACATAGGTATTCATTCTAAAACAATGCATTTACTTTTCTTTATTTTTGAATCATATGTAAGTGGTGCTATACAGTGTGTTTACTTCTGGGTCTGGCTTTTTTGATCATTCTTCTGTTTCTGAACTCCATTCATGTTGTTATTTGTAGTAGAATGCTCATTCTTATAATGTACTATGTTGTATTAGTAATAAATAGATTTCATTGATAGGTGCCATGATTTATTTTCGTCATTTTAGTGGTCGTAAATATTTGTGTTGCATCCCAGTTTTTGCTAGCATAGCCTAACATGAAAGTGCTATAATATACACTTTTCTACTGGTCTCCTGATGCACACATCTAAGAATTTCTGTAGACGGTAGCATTCAAACTTTTTGGCAGAATATACACATTAAAGCATTTCTTTTTCTTCACAGTTCAGCTAACATATATACATAATCTGTTAAGAAGCAATTTCACAAAAAATATGTAACCTTAACTAACCACTTTATTACATATCCATGAAATTGATTTTTTTTAAAGTTAGCTTTTGATTTATAAAGCTGAATTCAGAAAGAAGAGAAAAAGTCTTAATCATTTTACTTTGTTACATTTTATCTTTAAGAAAGTATAACAGATGTGAACTAAATTGAAAGCATAGTGCATTCAGATTTTTATTCTATCTTATTTATTGCTATTTAATTTTTTTTAAGATTTACTTATTTATGCGTGAAAGCTAGGTATAGTCCAGAGGTATGGGGTAGTGAAAGGATTCACTAGAGACAGAGCAGGGAGAAGAACAGGCAGATCTACTGAAATACACTGCTGAGGGTGAGGCAGGAGAGGTCTGCTGCACCATGTGGGAATCTCCCGGGCCGGGTATCGAACTCATGCTGCAGTGGTTCTGGATAGCTTCATAGTTCTGCGTTTAACCCACTGCGCCACCAGGGAGGCCCCTATTTAATATATTTTAATGAGTGGGTCATAACCCAGCTTGAAATATACAGCTTTAGTGTATATACCTAGGAGTGGAAGTATTTTATCAATGTAAATGCACATGTCCAAGTTTATTAGATAATGTCAAAACTTTTCCAATACCCTTTTGTGCTTATTCATCCCTTCATTTCTTTGATTATTTCTTTTCAGTTGGTCTGTCTGTCTTTGTTTTATTGATTCATAAGTATACTTTACATACCCAGGATGCCAATCCCTCATCGGTAAAATCTATTAAAAATATCTTGTTTAATTTTTAGCTAATTTTTCACTATTTTAATGTTGTTCTTTGATAAACAAAAATTCTTAATTTGATTGTAGATTAATTTTTAAACCTTTAAGGTTATTGATTTTTAGGTCTTGCTTAAGAAATCACTTTCTGCCTTGAAGTCATGAAGGTAGTCTTTTTTTAATTGTCATTTGAAAATAGTGTATTTTATTGTAAAATATTTAATCAATCTGAAATTGATTTTTATATGTTGTAAAGTGGGAACCATATTTTGTTATTTTATATGGATATACTCAGTTATTTCAGAACAGTTTTCCAGGGCTTTTCATCCATTTTTTCAGACCAACTTTATTATGTTGGTACCATGTGTGGCGGTCTGTTTCTGGGTTTGCTTCTCTATTTCATCTATCTGTTTGTTTATCTCTATTAATACCACACTGTTTTAATTAGATGTCTTTAGGATAAGGCTTGATATTTGGTAAAGCAAATTTCTCTGACTTGCTTTTCTTCTTCTGTAATGTGTTGATGTTGGTCTGAAAGATCTTATATATAAATTTTTAGTTTGACTTTGATGGTGTCTCCAAAATTACCTTTGAAGATTTTGATCATAATTGCATTAAACCTCTGTATCAGTTTGGGAAGGATTATCTTCTTTAGGATGGAAAGTTTTCCTAAAGAGGGAAATGATCTAATTCTACTTTAATGTCTCTTGTTATATTTTATCGTTTTCTTCAGACTTCTTTACCCTTGTTGAATTTATCTGCGGGTACATTAAGTGTTTTCTTACTATGATACATTTGTCATGTAAAATTGTGGTATATTTAAAAATATTCATTTTTCATATGCAGCTTCTCTTTCAGTTCTAATATACTATCTGTAAATCATTTGAGTTTTATACTGGCATTATCATATCATCTATAAATAATGACATTGTTTTTCTTCCCTTCTTATTTTTAATACTTAGTTTTTCCATTTCCTCATTGTAATATCCTGGAGAAGATCTCAAGAACATTCTTGAATAGTAAATATGAGTGCAGACATCTTTTTTTGGTTCGATCTTAAAGGGAAACTGCCACTATTTGTCATTAAGTACTGTACATGCGTGCCTATGTTTTGTTGTTGTTTGTAAGTACCATTTAGGGGTAGATATCTACCGTTACCCCTCTTGATTACGCTTTACTTTCCCAGCTGGCTCGGTGCCATGGGGGTTGAGATATACTTCACCTTTTTTCACACTCAATCACTTTTCTTCTGGGTTTGGCCTTTGAGAATTGCTAGCAGTAGAGGAGGGAAACCTGAGGGAAAGAGATGTGAGTCTATTCCTCTGGCTCGTTCCCTGTGGCTTTCTGTGTAGTCAGCTGCATCACTAAGTGGAAAGTCCAACCTTTTCCAATATCCATTTTTTTTTCTAGTTAGCTTTATGGTAAAACTTTATTTTTCCAGTGAAGTTTCAGTGCAGTGTAGGTTCTCAGCAAGATTGAGAGGAAAGTGAAGAGATTTCCCACATGCTTGTGCCCCACACATTCATAGCCTCCCTCTTTATCATTTTCCCACCCGAGTGGACAATTGGTGAATCTTCATTGGTACATCATAATCATCCAAAGGCCATAGTTTACTTCAGGTTCTACTCCTGGTATTATACATTCTATGGGTTTGGGCATGTGGCCATCATTGTAGTGTCCTACTGTGTAGTTTCACTGCCCTAAAATCCTCTTCTTTGCCTGTTCATCCCTCCTGCTCACCGTTAGCAACCACTGATATTCTCACTGTCTTCATAGCTTTACCTTTTCTGAAATGTCATGGAATTGGAATTGAACAACGTGTAACCTTTTTAGGCTGACATTATTATTATTATTATTGTTATTAATATGTGGTTTTAGTCCTGCCATGTATTTTTCATGGCTGGATAGCTCATTTCTCTTTTAACAGTGGATGCACCACAGTATCTGGACGGACCACAGATTATGTATCTATTCACCTACTGACGGGCATCTTGGTCGCTTGCAAGTTTTCAAAGTTATGAATAAAGCTTCTATAAACATTATACACAGGTTTCTATCTGGACATAGTTTTCACCTCCTTTGGGTAAACAACAAGAAACATGATTGCTGGGTCATATGTTAAGAGTACATATACTTTTTTTAAAAAAAAAGATTTGTTTTATTTATTTATATATACAAGAACTGGGGTGTAGGCCAGAGGTGTTGGGGGGAAGTGAGAGGATTCACAAGAGACAGAGTAGGGAACAAAACAGGAAGGTCTACTGAAATACACTGCTTAAGGGAGCAGTGGGTGAGACAGGAGAGGTCTGCTGTTCCATATGTGGGTTAGCTCCCTGGCTGGGGATTGAACTCATACCAGAGTGGCTGACAGTAGCTTGATAGTGCTGATACATAACCCCTGTGCCACTAGGGAGGCCTCCAAGAATACGTGTACTTTGTGAGAAATAGCCAAACTGTCTTCCAAGTGATTATATTATTTTATATTCCCACTAGCAATGTATGAGGCTCCACATCCTCACCAGCACTTGGTGTTAGTGTTCTGGATTGTGACCATTCCAATAGGTGTGTAGGATGTTGTTTTATTTTGCATTTCCCTCATGACATAAGATGTGGACTATCACCAATTCGCTTTAGTTAGTTAGTTTGACATAACTCTACTGGGATAAGAAAGTACAATGTGTATTTTTAAAATTTCTTGAAGCTAACTTTATGGCCTCATTCATGGCCAATTTTGGTATATGTTTTTTTATGTCCACCTAAAAAATGTACTCTGCTTTTGCTGGGTACAATGTTCATTCCACCAACAAAAATGTAGTGGGGATCTAGTAAGTGCTAGGTTTTGTTTTAGGTAATGTGGATATAGCGGTAAGAAAAGAGATTAAAATTTCTGCTTATTCGGAAAGCACATTCTAAGGAAGGAATAAAATTCAAATTAAAAAGTGGAACATATAATACATGCAATAATAATAAATACTAGTGAGGAAAAACAAAGCAGGAAAGTGGTAGGAAGTATTGGAGGGAAATTTTGATTCCACTATAAGAAAAGACATTTGAATAAAAACTGAAGAAAGAAAGAAAAAAAGACATCTTTTTGTGAAATTGAATAAATAAGTGCTAACTATTATATTAGCTTTTCATTCCAGTTATTTATATTTGGTATGTAATTCAGATATTCCATTTATTTTGTAAGGCCTTTGAAAATTTCTAGAAGTTTCTTCAATGATCACTTCAGTTGTTTATATTTTCTCCATTAAACTGAAAATAAGTCCATTCTACTAGCAAAGAAACTATATTTAAGATAAATTTTGGAAGTTTCTTCCAATTTAGATATCTTTCCTCCCCCCGCTTCCCATAAGCACCAATAGTGTTTTACACAATTATTCATAGGATACCCATAGGATTTATATCATTTACCTAGTCTACTAGTGTGACTATTATGACATTTTCCTCCCTAGGAAGATACCTTCCCAGTTCTGTAGAACAATTTATGGTTGGGTCCAGTTTTACCATATGCTCTGTATTTAATTTGTGTCTTAATAGAAATTTTAACCCCATCCTATTACAAAAATTTTAAAGAAACTGAAGTAACTCAATTTTAATTTGAAGTTTAATACTTAATTTTAATTTTCTAGTTAATCAAAAATAATTTTATATATTGCAGAAAAAGACATTTTCTCTAATACTTTATTAATAAGTAGTTGGATAAATGTGAGCAAATTATTTTTGGGTCTCAGATTTTTCATCTATAAAATGAACATTAGTATCTTGGTTTATATTCCTTTTCAATATTCTCCAGTATTGCTTACCAAGATATCTTCCAAGACCATTGAAGTTGGCACTAGGAGTCTTCTTAGGGAGGAGAGATCTTTGTCTTGGAAGATCTTGTTTTTTCAAATGAGGTAACATAAGTTACAGCTGTTTAGGTTTCAGATAGGCATTTCTTTATATATATATATATATATATTTAAATCAGACACAGTTAAAGAGAATATTATTTAAGTACATGAATACTTTGCTTTGGAAGACTAACAGATATGGTACATATTACTAAAAAAATATACAGAGCCTTTTTGCTGCTTCTGATGATAAAGCAGTGTGCCTCTATAAAATCAAATATTACAATGGAATAAATTATTTACTTGTTCAATATTTTCACAAGGACAGAGAGAACTAATAATTATCTATATATATGCATAGGTAGATAGATAGATTGTACAGTCTGAGAAAAAGTTGTAACACCTAAGAGAACAGTTTTCCCCTCACACAGTCATAGGAAGTTTTCCCCTCACACAGTGATAAGGAAGCACTGGTACAGCCTGGCCAGTGGCGTGGACTTGGCCAGTGGAGTGGATTTGCCAGTGGGGCAGCTTGCTGATGGCTGCAAGGCTCAGACCCAGAAGCCCACTTAACAGGGGGGCAGTGAGGGAGTCTCTGCTGTCCTAAAGACAGAAAGAAAATAGGCCAGCAACTGCATACATCCTGGCTCACAGCAAAGAAAGAGACAGTCAAGGTCAAGTTCTTTCCCTCTCCCCAAACTCTGCCTGCCCTCTTTCAAAAAAAAACTGTACCATCTGGGAATAAACACTTTACTCAAGGGAAAAACTGGAGTGATCATTATTTTTATTCCTTCCTTGAGTCTTCTGAAGGGAAACCCAAGTCACATGGAGCACAGAATCGCAGAGGAGCGACTCTGAATGCTCAAAGTAAAGCAGATTCACCTTTCCTACAGCAGGGGAGAGACTGGCTGGCTTTAGGTATACTGCCTCTCAGGAACACCTGAAATGTGAAAATTGTGTACTACCACCAAAGGGAAAGACAATGTCGTGAGACTTCATCTGTGACCTGTCAGTTTCCTTCCAAATTAATTCCTCTGTGAAGGCAGATGGCACCAATGAGGCTTCACCCTGCTCCGCTGAAAAAAATCACCTGCCAGCACTGCCCTGCTGCCGGGAGCTGCCTGGTTCTCAGCGGTGCTGCCTGACCTGTAGCCCCTCTGCACCTCCTTTATGGTGCTGTTGGGAAGGGGGGGTTACCAATATAGAGTGTGTGCCAAAGATCAGCGTCCTGTAGCGTGTGCTGTCTATTTCAGTGGACTAAACCCCTTACTAATGGGCTATTACTATAGTAACGTAAACCATCCTGCTTTGTCTCTGTATGGCTCTCACTGAGAATATCACATGTGACAATTACGTCTACGTGTCAGTCTGCTTATGACAGAAGCCTAGCATTGTCTGCTATTCTTTCCTGAGAACAGCGATATTTTAGTGGAAAGAATTACACTGTTTAGTTTTCATTGACTGTGTTGAAGAATCCAACCAAAAGGAAGAAGTTCTCATTTTTCAAAAGCAGATTTCCTTTATCTCAGGGCTTGAGTCAGAGCTTGTAGGCTTCTCTGATAGTGGATCATCTTGTGCCTGTTACCTCACGTCTCCGACTATCATTTTAGCAATCTTCCAAGCTAGTTCCTCTTGGGCCCATTTCCTTGCATTCGTTTCTTCATCGTTTGTGAGAACATGAATCCTTTTGATTTCTTCACTTCAGGTTCAGATTCTTGCCTCAATCATCTCAAGTCACTGACTCTTCCAAATGTCATGTTCCCTGCTTCGTCCATGGGTATGAAGAATCTGCATCTAGACTAGTAGCATCCACAATTTTCTTTGTTAAAAATTTTCTGAATTTTTAGCCCTGGCTTTTTCATGCTGGACTGAGAGCTGAACTCTCAGAACCTGGGTGAGGGTTACTAGGAGACTGACAGAGCCACCAGCAATCAGTGAAACATTCCCTTGCAGAAATTCATCTCAAACAAACGGATGAACTCACTCCAATACTTATCACAAAGATTGCTCACCAAAAGCCAGGAAAAAGACCTTTCCTTGGTCCTCCAGGCCTGATGTAGTGGAGCTGTGAAACGGAGCGGCGCACCTTCTCGGCAGATGTTGGATTCAATTTCTCGTCACACAACATCATCAAATTCAAGTCACATCATTCACATCAATGTGTGACTTGGAGTGAGAAGTACTTGCCATAAAAACATTGTTCTATGTCCACATGATCACATGTCCATCCTGCTGTCCTTTTTTGGCAATAAGCTGACTCTGGAAGTTATCTGCTGCTTACACCAGAACTGTATGCTAGTCACTGCATCCTCTTTTTCCTTGTGCTGACAGAAATAAAAGAACTGATTCTTACAAAGAGATGCCAGCCAGGTTAACAGTTCTACTGTTCAATGGTTCAAATAGGAATTTACAGAAATGGTGACTTTGTAGAAACTCACTACTGCTCCTGTTCCATTGCACTAACAACTGGACTGTGCTGTAACAAAGCAGTGGGGATCTACCTGTCTGTCTTCTCCACAAGTCTTTGCTATGATGTCATTTTACATTGCTTCTGTAATTGGTATTGGCTTAGTGGCATCTGGAGGTAGATATTTGGCAAAAGTATTCACTGCATCTTTTCCTTAGTTGTCTTGATGATTTCTTTAGTGGAGAAGAGGAACTATTTTACTGGTTACTATAAGTCTAGAAGAGGATTTTTGGGTTTCCATGGAAACTCAATGATTTTTCTGTCCTGGTTATTTCAAGATTTAGGGAATGAACACTGTTATATTCCTGGGAAAGCAGCAAGTGATGGAGTGTTGCTAGTTCTATTATTCAGGTCAGTTCCTTCTGACTGAGTCATAGATATTTGGGCTAGCTAGAATCCTCCAATCTCTTGTCACAAGACTCAGTTACAAAACTTGCTGTAGTTTCATGCTTTTTAGATGAAGAGACAGACTCAGCCAAGGAGATCTGCTTCAATGTGTTCAGACCGTGTGCTCTTAACTGGGACCAAGTAGTAGACTGAAAATTTTCTGTGTCTAACTAAAATTTAACCAAATGCTCCATTCTCCAAATTCCATGAATTGAATGAAATAAGGGAGGACAACACTGTCACCTAAGACTTGTACAAGAGTCTTTGAAAGACCTAGTTTTGTCTCTCGAGTCTGGTGGTCCAGGCCATCCCTGCCTCGGTCACCAAGATGAGCAGCCTCCCTGTGGCTTGGCTTATTCTGAAGTGTTGCTGTCCTGCCCCTTGAAAAGGAGTCATGGTGGCAGAAACAGCATAGATTACAGCCTGGCTTGGCCCGTAGGCCCCAGAAAGGCTGGAAATTTATTGCTTTTTCATGGGGAATGTATAGATACCAGAGTTGTAATTGTCTTGACATCTAACGTCTCTTATTCTTTGTTTTGCTCTTTCTGCCAGAAGGACATGGTGGGCCCAGGTTGGGAAGAAACAGAGGTTTGGTGGTGGGGAGCCAGCTCCCCTTTAGCAACTGGCCCAGACTTTTGAGTCCACAGTGCCCAGGTCATTAGCCTGAAAAGAGATCCTTCTTCCTTCCCGATATGGGCCCACTGCCTCGTCGGGGGGCCCTCTGCCTCCTCGGATGCCTAGACAGCTCCTGCTCCTGTATTATCAAGAAGTTGCCTCCCTGGAGTAGCAGATGTACAAATTTTCACATTAGCAATTGTATGTGCCACACAATGCCCACCACCAAGTGTCCAGTCACCCTCCACCACCAACCCGACAGCCTCCTCTACACGTTCCCCTCCCTCCTTCCCCTCTGGTAACCATTATTCTGTTGTCAAAGTCTAAGGATTTGTTTTTGTTTTAGTTTGGTTTTTTTGCTTGCTTTATTTTTCTTTATATTCCATGATGAGTGCAGTCAGACTGTATTTGTCTTTCTCCTTCTGACTTATTTCACTTAGCATAATCCCCTCAAGGCCCCATGCATGTTGTCATAAGTGGCGATGGAAAAATAACTCTTTAAATCTCTTTGCTAATATGAAGTGGGATACAAATAGGAAAGTGCTTTACATAGGGATGGAAAAGAGCAGAGGGGAAGAATTGGGAGTCTAACAATGTGATTGGAGCTGAGCTGATGAAAATACCTGAAAGGGTTTTTAAGGAAGTTGCTTAGTATTCAACTTAAAATCTTTCATATTTCTTCAGTGTAAACATGCTCTGTTTCAAAAATGGTCAGAATGTTACAGTGTAATTTCCAGAAGTTAATAATATGACTCTCCTGCAAATATTAAACATATGTTTAAGATTTTTTTCAATTCATGAAAGTATGGAACTATGATATTAAAATTAGTTCCAGTGCGAATTTTAAGGACAATGGTAAATATGAAATCAGAAATGCTTAAATGATTTTGCTAATAGACACAAAACTGGTTAATTTCTTATGGAGCAGTGGCATTTTATGTTGGGGTTGGTCTTTTCTCTAAAGCAAAAATGAATTATTGCTTTCCTGAGGAAAATGCATTCCTATTGCTTTGGATAAGAATCATTTGCCTTGCTACCATTTTTCTACAACTCTAGAATAATTGTAAAACAGCCAGCTAACAGGAAGATCATCAGGAGTGTGTGTGCTGTATAAAATCAGATAATCCCAGCCCACTAGACCATGACCAGACTTTCACTGATAGGACACACAGTAATCTCAGTCATCTCTTTCGTTCTTCTCCAAGTCATGGACATTTTTTTCTTGGCAGAAAAGATAAGTAGTCACAGGCTGAGATGTATGAAAATTATAAAAGACGATTGAAATACCTGTTTAAGTTGATGTCTTGAAAGGGAAAAAAAATAGCAATGACAGAAGGGTGTGACGATTAGTGCACTAATTGAATTCAGTTGAAGCTTAAGTGAACACTAAGCTAAGTTGAACACTTAGGTGATCATAAGAACAGAAACTGACTGGGGAGTCTTGGGGGAGAACAGTGGGCTGCTTATGAGATGCACACCGAGGCTAGTCAATCTCATCTGGATTTTAATTGACAAGGTGGCTAGAATCACAGCTGACATCTTGGCTGCACTTTTCATAAAATGATACTCAGTTTTGAGAGTTAAGAGCTTTATCTTCTTCAGCTGCCTTGGGGAAGATTTGGAAAATAACAGATTTCAAACCTGCTCACTAATATTCACATCTTCCAAGATAGCAATGATTGAATTGTTTTTCCAAAGACCGTTCGAGCACTTTAATGGAGATGATGGCTGCTCCTGGCTCGGCAACTAATACTAAGGAAAACTGTGCCTCTATGAAAAGAGATGTGCTTTTACCAGTAATGGCTCTTGAAGTACATCGCTCATAGTGGCTGAGGATTTTCCTCATCTATTTTACATACCCTTACATACCCTCATCCCTGTTGGAGATTGTGAATCACTGTCTCATGAGTTTCATGTTAACTAGAGATGTAAGAGATCTAGGTGAATGTAGACTTCTTAATGCTGAAGTGTCATCTTGTAATCTTTGGGGGAAATTCAGGACTGGTTCCAAGAGATAGCATGGCAAGGTGGTTAAGAATTCGGGCTCTAGCCTTATTCCCTCAGTTGGAATCATGAGTCTGGACCTTATCAGTCACACAGCCCTGGGTGAGTCACTTAACTTCTCTCTGCCTCAGATTCCGTAATTACAAAATAGGGAAGATAGCTGTATCTTTCTCATAAAATTAAAGTGAGCATTAAATCAATTTGTGTAAAATAAGACTAATATGTATTAAATAATAAATGTGTATGTGCGAATGTGTGTGTGTGTGTGTGTGTGTGTGTGTGTGTGTAATTTTTGTTCTAAACTAATTATTTTAGCTCACAAGGTCGAGGTTGTTGGAATTTTTCCATGAGTAATAGACTTTCAGATATGTACAAATGTATACACATATGTATAGTCACACAGTCATGTGATATATATAATGTAAAAATCTCTGAACAGGTGATGTTTCAATCAGATTTCTGTCATACAGATTCTATATGTATATATGTCTATTATGTGTGTGTGTGTGTGTGTGTGTGTGACATGTGTGACATGTTTACCTGTAGAAAAAGATTGATTTAAAGGAATTGGTTTATGTGGTTGTGGGTTCTATCTAGGCAAGTGTGAGAGCCACAGGACAGGCAAGCAAGATGGGACCTCTTGGGCAGCAACTAGCAATGCAGCCCACAGCAGAACAACTTCTTCCTTAGGGAAACTTGTCTTGCTCTTCAGGTCTTTCAACTGATTAGATTGAGCCCGACCATTTAGCAGAAGAGAACCTCCTTTGTTAAAGCCAACTGTGTATAGATGGTAACCGCAGCTACGGAGCCTTCACAGCAGCACCTGGATCCGTGCTGGGTGTGAATAAGTGGCCACTAGAGCCTAGAGAAGTTGACACATAAACTAACCATCAGAAAGGCTTCCTACTCCAGATTGCACTCCCTGATTAGATTGCACTTCTAAACTTTTCATTTTACTTTATTTCTTCTTATAATTTTTTTATTAATGAGATACCATTATTTTACACCTTTGTTAATATTTTGACAGTGTAGGGTTTCTCCTCTCAGGTGTGGCCATCATAGTATCTAAGCTTTTTAAGGAAGGACTATGAAGGAGATATTTCTGACATCTCTATTATTTGGTGGCATCATTTGGTTTTGATTTTGAGAGCCGTAATAAAGAGTTATTTGTTAACAATAGACAGCTCTCAATATTGAGAAGCTATTTTCCTTTATTTTTCCAACTCAAGCAGCACTTTAAGAATCATCAAGAAGTTGATTGTTCTTAACACAAGTGCTTGTCACTTTCCTTCTTCCACCTGGGGACACAAATTTCCTCACTGTAACTGAAGGGGGACTTGAAGTTGGCGCCAGGCCCTTGCTTTTTTTCTATCAAGAATCCTAGAAACAGAATTTCAGATGCTGAAGAGTCACCTTCTTCCCTCCCTTCACAGCAGAGGCACAAAAGCCCAAAGGACCCAACATCACACAGTAAATCAGTATCTGAAACACGATAATAAACAGGTTTTCTAGTTCCCAGTAGAGACTTTAATCTCACCTGATTTTTTCCACTCTCCTTTTCTTAGTCTATACATTTTCCTCAGCTATTGAAAGTACAGTGACAAAATGCTTAGCAGCAAATCCAATGATAATATAAATTAGCATCTTCAGACTGTTCCAGGAAAGTTAATGAAAGTTAATGTCATTATACTACCCTTTTTTTTGACTTTTTACTTTTCACCTTAAAATGGTGGGCAGATAGTGGAACTCTTGAGATGGTAGTCTGATGCCATAGATAAGCTTAAAACAATTCAAAGGAGAATAGATACTTCCATTTGAATGCTAAAAATTGAAATGAATGTTCATTTAGAAAATAGTTAACTTGTGTAAAATTGGGTAGAAAATCTTTTCCCACTAATATACAGAGCTAATAGTAGTTACAAAATTATCACCCAGAGACCAGTAGGATTCTTTTTAAGTGGACACCCATCTGTGTGGACACAGAGAGCACAGTTGGCCTTGTATTAGAATTGCCCAGGACCATGTCCATTTCCTGATGTGCCCATAAAGGAGACCTTTAATAGTCAGGTGTCATTCGTCTTTTTAACTTCTAGAGTCTAGAGCAGTTCTTAGTATATACCTGGCAATTAATATATGAGAAGAATTAAATGCATCCTAACATTATGATCTTCTTGGCTTACTAGGGTGGTTGGTGATGGCAAAATATTTCCCAGTTCTTTTAAGAAGAAGCATATAACTATTACTTATTAGTTACTTATAAGATATACTCTTCAGAAATAGGTTCAACATGTTTATGCTGTAGCTGTCTTCAAATGTTCACAAAGAAGAATAACAAAGAATGAAGATAATATGACTTTAAAAGTAACACAATAAGTTATTATTTGACTTCTTTATGTATACTGAGACTGGGAATGTGGGTATAGTGTGGATTTTTGTGTATATTTTTCTTTTTTTTCTATTATAAAACTTATATAATATAACTACTACATGTATATAAAGTTACAGTCACTCTACTGCAGGGTCAGAGGTGTGGGGAGGTAAAAATGGAACGGCCAGAACACAATTAGAATTTTTTAATAGTTTTTTTAAAATTTATATATATATATATATATATATATATATATATATATTACATCTTTGTTCCCTTTTTTTTTTTAATGTTTGCTTTCTTTTCTCAGGTATAGTCCCCCTAGAATTTCCACCAGCAGTTCACCCCTGCACAATCACCATAGTCCCTTATGCTCTTCCTGCTCTCGTTTTGATCCCTCTCCCACCTCCTCACCTTCAGAATGTCTCTAAATTACAGTTATCTGTTTAATTTTGTTGTGTTTTTTTATTATTATTGGTTTTTTAGAAGAATTTTTTTTATAAATTTTTTTAAAAAGATTTATTTATTTATGCATACAAGCTGGGGTACAGGCCAGAGGCGTGGGGCTGCGAGAGGGTTCACCAGGACAGAGCAGGGAGCAGCACAGGCAGAGGGACAGAAACACACTGCTGAGGGGAACAGCCATCCATGTTGCTGCGAATTGCATGTATGTAGAAGAAATTTTTTAAGGTAGATCATGGCACCACGATCTCACCAGTATATACTGGACTAAAAGCACACCCTCCCCCCATTCAAGTCACAGGCTGATGTCATTACGCAATAAGATCTTAGCTAGCAAGTCCTTGTGGGCAGTATTTGTTAAAGATTAAAGCTTTTTCTAATTGGGTACTTATCAGACATTCTGGGGCAGATCTGCATGTTTTAAAGAGAGCTTGAATTTCAGGACAAGCTCAGATTGAGGAAGTTCATATGTTTTAGAGAAAAGTTTATGATGTGTACTCTACCTAAATTTTTTCATTTGCAAAATGTGGGACCACGAAGTGTTTTCCATAAGACTGTGACCCACTGTAGAACAAGGACAGTGCACTTGCCTCTTCTACATTTGAGTATTTGGATGTGTGAAATGGTAGCAGTGATTTCCATTTATTGAGCAATTACATTGGTTTAATAATATCATTGCATTGTTGTAGGCGCTGAGACCATATTCAGTGTTTGAAACTTTCACCAACTTTGTGAGCTGGATTACTGTATTTCACTTGACACACATCTAGACTGAGGGAGATAAAAGAGTCTAACTAGAAAGTGATAAAGCCAGATTTCAAGGTGAGATGTGTCCGATTCTACCCGGTCTGTTTTCTTTCTTCCGGGGTCTGCACTCAGTAAATGTTGGATGAATGAATGGTCTTTTTAAAGATTTTTAGAAATGGTGTGACAGTTGCTTTTAATTTTGAGAACAAATGGGTGTATTTAAACTTGAACTTATTGCTGTGTTCTAAAGTAGACATTCTGTTTCCTGTCGCACAAAAGCAAAGGTCTAGATATTGCATTCATCCATAAACTCTGGGTGTGTGCTAGTGATGTACATCCACCTTGTTTGTTCACACCCCACACGACACTTCAATTTGGTATCCTACATCCAGGGAGGGACTCCTTAGTCATACAAGATATCTGTGTTTTAGATTGACACTTTGATAAGCATATGTTGCTTGAAATCCTCTTGAGTAAGATTGGGGATAAAAAGGTGTTATGAATTGACACAGTTCTTATCAGGATTACAAAGTCCAAAGTGTACAAAATCTGCCTGATTTCTCTAGGCAGAGTTTTGCTAAATACTCTGTAAATTCTCATCCCAGAGGAGTAACTGCCTGGGATAGTTTACAAACTCAGTCACTGACCTCCAGGTTTGAATCAAATCTTGAAAATAAACAAAGAAGTAGTTATTTTATTGTGTGTTACGTTTCAATACTTTGGAGTTTTTATAGGGATCTATATCTTAAGTTGAATAAAATAGTGAACAAAAAGGAAGATTTTTAGCTTTTATAGACCACTTAACTATATGCAAGAACATATTTGAAGTGCTCTACTTGAATTTTCTCATTTAATCCTCTTATTTAAACCTTTTTTTGAGGTAGATGCTATTAAATTCTGTTTACAGAGAAAGATACTAGATGGAGAAAATAACCTGCCAAACACATAAATAGCAAAGACCAAAGTCAGGATTTAGTCTAACCTCTAACTCCAGGTCCACATGCTTAACTCATTTCCAAACTGCTTCTAGGAATATTTTCTTTACTCAAGGTTTCAGGAATTTTCACACAGTACAGGATAACATTATACTTGACATAGTAAAGCCTACTCCTGTTCCCACTCAATGCTCTGACCCTGATATATTTTTTAAAGATTTATTTATTTATTTATGCATACAAGCTGGGGTACAGGCCAGAGGCTTGGGGCGGTGAGAGGGTTCACCAGAGACAGAGTGGGGAACAGCACAGGCAGATTGACAGAATTACACTGCTGGGAGGAGCAGTGGGCAAGGCAGGAGAGGTCTGCCTCGCCAGACAGCTCCACAGCACAGCACATAATGGCTGCGCCACCAGGGAGGCCCTGCTCTGACTCTGATTATCCTCTCTTTCTTCCTCCCTCTTTTTTCTTTCTCCTGGTCAGCAACCTTGAAACCTTGGCATTTCTCAATTGTGGCTAAAGTATCATTTGTTGTCAACCCTGAAACTTCTTTCTGCAATGTGTGTGTAATGTACCAATTTCCCACTCCTTCAGTTTAGAGATCATCTAAGGAATATAATCATTTTCTGACTAGTCCTCCTACCTCCGTTATTATGTTTACTATGTTATTATTATTATTATTCAGTATATCTGCTCTCATTATTACAGATTCTTCCTAAAACTAAGCTGTGATAATTCCTTTCCCTGATTTAAAAAAAGTCTTTCATCTCTTTTGCATAAGGAATTTTTCAAATTTCTCATCTATGACTATGGGGAGATGAGTCGAAACTCCCTGATCAACTGTTATCTGAAACGATTTGGAGATTTTTCTAGTCAGACAGAGACATTCTCAAGTAAGGTTGTGACCATCTCAGTCACATAGCCTCAGGAACTAATCACATGCTTCATACTGTAACAAATCCTAGGTTGTGGTTTCTAAGCAGGGAAATTAAGGCCATGTTACAAAGAGAAATAGAATTTCCTCATAGGACACTAAACTATACTGTTTTTAGGAGAAAATGACTATTTGCTCTAGTGAGATGTGTTTGCCTTTGGGTAACTTAGGAGGAAAACAGATGCAGCCTTTGATGGCTCAATTTCTTACCCCCCTCAAGGGAGCAGAACCCTTTTGCCCCCCTCAGAGCCTGAAAATGGTGAGCAAAGAGAAGATTACTTCAGTATTTGGATGAAGATCAAGGTTCTAATGTTGGCAAAATTCGAGAACGGAAGTGGCTTTCTTTTCTTACTGAGAAAGGGGTGGAGCTTTGAGAGCAGAGGGGTTTAGGATTCCACCTGAGGATAATTAAGATTGAAAATGGATTTTGAGATGATTGTCAGAGGGATTTAAAAGATAAACCATGGTTGGGAATGACAGGAACAACTTCTTTATGGATCTCTATATGTGTAGACTCATTCTCATTCTTTTTTTCTTCCCATTTTTCCTCCTTCCTCTTTCTTTTTAGCATTGACCACTATATGATTTATAAATCTATTTGATTATTGTGTCTTCCTCTAGTAAAATGTAAGCCCTATGAGGGCCAGGAACTTTTTACTATTTGTTGCTCCGTCTCCAAAATATAGAACAGATCTTGGCACAAGTTAGGTGTTTAATAAACATGTGTGAGGGAAGGAAGGAGTAAAGGAGGAAAGGAGGGAGGGAGAGAAGGAAGGAAAAAGAACTGCAGAAGGTACAAACTATGAAGTCTTTTCCATCTATGTACTCTCTTGGGCTGAGATAGGATTCTTTTTCTCTACTCTCCTGCTTTGGTAACCTTACCTAAACTTTTAGGAAGTAAGCTGTTTAAACATGGATGAATCTCATAAACCAATTGTAGAGTGAAGGAAGGCACAAGAGAATGCCTATAATGTGATTTTTTATATACAGAGTTAAATAGACAAAAGTAACTGTATTTGTTGCAGATGGGCAGTGCCCTTTGTCTGGAGTACACACACATTCTCCAGACAGTGTGTGTATATACATACATATATGTAGATATAGAAAGAGAGAGAGAGTGAAGATCAGATGGAAGATAAAGGTTCAGAAGTGTGAAACAGCATAGACCAGTCTGGCCATTTAAGCTCCAAGTATTAACTGCTGGTTAACTTTCTTAAAGATGGATTAACAAAGGAAAAAGGAAGACACTCTCACATCACACTGTGCTTTTTCCCTTATACTCAAGCTAGGTATTGATCTTATTTCAGAATTTCCTCACATTTGCATTTGTATACCCAGGGGGAAGATGACATTGTCATACAACATGTGGTGAAATTTTTGTGTTTTAAAAAACTGGGGGCACAGAGCAATAATGTCCTGTTGCTTTGAGGAGCACTGTGAGGCCAAACACCACGAGAATTTGTAAAAAACCACCGATTCAGATTATTTTAAATTTGCCATCAAAAAAAAAATTATAATGTTTAGAAAGTTGAAGAGAATGTGAAATAGCTGCTAAGATAATTTTGTTTGGTGTAACTGCTAATATGACAGTCAAATCTGTGGGTTAACCTCACAATAATTTTTTACAGCGATGACTTCTGAGCCCTACTCCTTCAAATAATGTATGCACACTCTTTGCATTCACTGTTTGCACATAAAGGGCCTTTCCTCACACACCCTTAATGCAATGTTTCTCTCATACCTGTGATTTCCTTTGCCTCCTTGCTGGCTCCAAATCACCCACACATCTCTAGATCTTTTGACTTCCATGAACTCAGAGGCATCTATCTGGGAAATATCCAGCCTACGTTAATCATGTTCTTCTTTATGATAGGGACCTTAAATGACTTTCTGTAAGAGTTAGCAAATAGTCATGGATCAGTAAAAGACAGGTAGTAGCTGAAAAAAAAAATAGAAAATCTAGAGAGACACAGATAATCCATAAACAATACACTGTTATTAATAATCATTCGGTTTTTAAAAATGTGAGTGGGGAAGATTTTAGAAGTTAGGATAAGAAGAATATTTCATTTTGGGTCTACCAAAGTGATTGTGAAGTCTTCTAGAATCAAATTCCCTCTTTTTCTCTCTCTATTTTTTTGCTATATTTTGGCTCACGGCATTTTTGAAGGTGCTATACCAATTATAAATAAAACATAATAGTTGAACTTGATAGTCCATGTTGTTTCAACACTCTATACATTCTGTTGTTTTAACTCTTTCCTTGAAGAACCAAAAGGTGAAATGATTTGATGCAAGTTTACTTTTTTCAATATGAGATTTTCCTAAAAGTATCTGAATTAAAGATATTCAATAATACTTTGAATAAGAATTGAGCACCCAAACCTGCAGAGAAAAATGAGCAAGATATATGAGACTGTTAGAAAGGATCAGTAGTGTGTAGATATTTCCTAACTTAAAACTTTAGAAGCAAACAGCATTCCGTATTTCACGACAAGTCATGGTTATCCTATTAAAATTGAAATAATATTGTAGTTGATTCTCTACACTTAGGAACTTTATTGTGGAATACATTTAAAATCAATACATGTAAAGTTCAAGCAAGGGCCATTGTGGGAGAATGTTGGTAATACTAAAACATCTGCAATAAGTGCTTAAGACATGAAAGTTTACACTAAACCTTGCATTTAGAAATGAAGCTGAATTAAAAATGGATGTATAAAAATGGGTCTGTGTTTTGAACTCTGGAAACCTATTGAATAAAATTTACATCTTCTTACTAAAAAATAAAAAATATCTACCTTTTTCTCTTACCTTGCCTCATCCTCTAATCTGCTCACTCCAAAGCCCAGACTCCCCTTTGTAGTTTGTCAGGGTAACCTTTCATAGCTCCCACTTCGTGAAAAGTGGGGAATTTCTCTTCCAGAGTCCATGCAGATATGAACATCCTGCTTTGTTCCTTCATTGTGATTTCCCTTCTCACCAAGTCAGTTATTCTTCCATTAGATCAGTTGTACTTGTTTTTCTGTTGTGTGAAGCCTTGCAGACTGGACCAATCACAGAGTCTTAGAAAGCTGGTTCCAGCCGGAGACTGAATTCCCCTGAATTCTCAGGAGACTCTTTGATAAGGGCTTTGGTACTAGGTCAGATACTGTCTCTTCTTCTTCTTGAAAGGAAAATGACTTTCTCTTTCTTTTTAAAGTTTCTATCGTATTTCTTCCTTTTTTTTTCTGTAGTTTTTGTTGGCTCTCAGATCAAAACTTATATATTCTCAACCTTCTGGAAAGGTAGAACTTTTCCTTTTTATATACTTGGAAAATACTATCCAGATACTCTGATGTTTTTTTCCTGCTTTGGAGAAATTGTGGGCTTGTCTTTCTCCGTTATAAGATTTTATATATAAATTCACTGAGCTGAACTGTCTGACTTGGAAGGACTTTTAGTATTTCACTTTTGCTCTTCTATCAATAACATGAACAATTTGCACATAGCCCACAAAGTGAACATGTGTGTGTAGAAGAATAGAATTCACCAGATGTTAGTAGAGCATCTGAGGGGCATTATTCCTAATTTTCTAATAAATAAACGCGGAATTAAATGCTAACTAATGAATATTTTTCTGAGTGATTATTTGTTAGAATGATTTATTTCTGTTTGGATTCAATTTTGTAGTTTATTACTATTATTATTATTATTTTAAAGATTTATTTATTTATACATACAAGCTGGGGTACAGGCCAGAGGCATGGGGTGGTGAGAGGGTTCACCAGAGATAGAGTGGGGAGCAGAACAGGCAGATCAGAAATACACTGCTGAGGGGAGCAGCGGGCGAGGCAGGAGAGGTCTGCCGCACCATGTGGGATTCTCCCTGGCTGGGCATCAAACTTGCATCGTGCGCTGCCGACAGCTCCACAGCGCAGTGCTCAACCACTGCGCCACCAGTGGGGCCCCTATTACTATTATTGGTATGCTCTCTTCATTTTGGCTTTTGAATAGACAATATATGCATATGGTTCAAACAGAAAAATGTAAAATAACTGTATTCTCAAAGTCACACTTCCATGCAATTATTCAGACAACCTTGCCATTACTTTTGGACTTATTTTTCTGTGTTTCTTTTTGAAAGATTTAGCAAATATGAATGTACATTATCTGTATGTATTATTATTTTTTTTTCTGTATAATGCTTATTTTGCTCTTTCTCAATAATATAAGTTCACGGACATCTTTTGTTTCTTAGTTTTTGCATTGTATTTTATTATGTAGATATTATAAGTACTTTTGCTAAAAAAAAAAAAAATCCCAAAATAAAACAGTTATCAAAACTGCACAATATAATATTTGCTAAGATTAAAGATCAATGGAAGAAACATATTGGGGAAGATTATGAAAAAATCAGGGTTAGTAGAAGTAATCCTCACATAATAAAGCTAACAAAAGCTAAAAATTCCTGTAATAAGGTTTATCAGTCACTAAAATTGATAGAATGAAAATCTTATCTATCAAATTTGACCTGGGGAAACTGGGATTGTTAGAAGAGTCACCAGAGAAAAATCACAATGGTAGAAGCTATTAACTAGGAAAATATGCTGTTCTTAAGAAATCCAATTGAACAATAATAGCTTTAGAGTAATATTTTAGTTGTAAGGAATTGATCTCAATGAAAGTCATTTCAGTTACATTGAAGATAAAAATGAAAAAATTAACTAACCCATATAGAAAATTGATCAAAGAATCAAACTGACTTAATGAAATAAGCTTCAAAAATATTTTTTGATGAAATTGATCATGTTTAATTCTGTGTGATTGATTGTGTATAATTCTGATGAAAATATTTTACACGGGATCAAATGATCTCCTGGGTATAAAATGGTGTCAAAACAAACTGTAGTAGCATGTCGTTGGCCCACTTCTATAAGTTCTGCCCTTGAGTTTTTTCATCATTTCTTTCTTTCTTCTAGAGTCTTTGAGAGCATTTCAGATCTGCTTAATACGAATCAACTAATCTTTTCTTTGAAGCACTTCTTTCTCCCTCCCACTTCTCAACAATTCAAAACTTCTTTGCTCTTTTTTTTCATCAGGCAAGTGGGACCCTCCCTCCTCCCTTCTACCCCGTGGTGATTTGCATATCATCTTTGCTGACATTTGCATATTTCAAATACTCATGTTGAAGAGAGCAGTCCGCCTTCCCTGCAAGTGCCCTTACCACCTTCCTTTAAAACCGAACCTGACCTTTCTGACTGCTCTCTCCCCTCATGTAAATTCTTAATTCCCTGAAGCTTTAGTCCAGGTTTGGTTGGAACAATCCTAGTTTTGTTTGGGAGGACTCTAGGAGCCTTGGTGAGAGGCTCCCATGATTAAACATCTCACTCATCCTGCTGCCATTTCCAAGTTGGCACTGTGCCCAGACATATTTAGGCTTGTGCTTTGATAAATCTTCATTCATGGACCCTAATTCCAGGTTCTGCACTGCTGTGTGCTTGCTTTTTGCCTTTCTGTTGTGATAGTCTGCTTGATACTCTGGTCTCAGACTGCACTGTCAGCCTTTGTGAGGGCTTGGATCCTGCCCTGCTTTTAGGGCTGTTTCTAGGGCTCCTGTTTCTAGGGCTCCCTGGTGTCTGTTAGCATTTTGCCTGGCTAGATCTCTATTACCTCTGCCAGGCTGCCCCTTTCCAAGTTCCTCCTGTCTACCAGAACACCCGGTCTTTATCTTGCATTCAACTTCCTAGGCACTGACCCCTTGGCTAGAATCTGCCTCCAACACCCACACAGTTTTCTCCACTTGGACAGAGGTCAGGTTATGCTTCTTTCCATCTCAGGACACCGGCTTCACCCTCTAGCAACTGCTCAGTTCTAGGCAATAATTCCTTGCCCAAGCCTCAGACTGAGCTTTCATTCCAAATCCCCATTTTGGCAAATTCAAAATCTCCAACATATTTAAATACCTAGATATTAACATCATATCATTCTACATGCTTTCTTGGGTTTACCCTTTAATATTTACTGTCTTTTGGGAGAATTTTTTTTTCTGTGTTTTGTTTATTCTGTAATGATTTCAAGTGTCCTTAACAAAACAAAGAATCCACCTCCTACCTATATTTATACAAAGATTCTGTATCAGTGCTGTTCCTAATATAGATAAGCTATCCATGATTAGTTTATTGAAAACTTACTATGTACCAGAGCAGTGGGGCCCAAAGATAAATAAGATACAGTCCTTGTGCTAAGGGAGTGCACACAGCTCACAATTACAATACAATGTAATGAAAGTTCTACCCTCTAGAGTATGGGAATATGCAGGGAACTGTGGAGCACAGAGGAAGGTTTGACTTACACAGCCTTGAAATAAAAGGATCAGTGATTGCATACAGCCTATTTAACCTGGTTCCTAAAGGATGAGTAAGAATTTGCCTGGGATGTGCCTGGCAGAAGAAACAGGAAGTAGAAACATACTGAGGCACACCAGAGCATAGCGATTTCATTGGAGGAAGCATGAATAATATGGGTGGCCCCATTGTAAACTCTGTTCACAGGGGAGGAACAGGAAATATGGCTGGAGAAACAGGTTGGGAATCGCTGGGGAAAGCTCTTACATGCTATGCTAAGGAGCTGGGACTTGATTCTGTTGGTGATAGGGACCTATCCCTGACAGTTGAGCAACTCATCAACTGCCTTATGGGGTAATCCGGTCCTTTTCGCTTGCCAAAATATTCACAGCATTTTAAGGAATCAGCAAGACTTCTGTGTGCTGGAAGTTATATAATGTTGGTATGAATTGTTCAGAAGGCAGATAATGGACATTATCCCTGCAGATATTTTTTCTCACATTTTACATACCAATACCTTCTTTGTGGACACTTTGTAGCAATTAGACTTAATGTCACTTAATATCAGATTGTACTATATGTTGGCATTTATCTATTTACTGATATTTGAATTTATTTTTAAAGATTTATTTATTTATGCATACAAGCTGGGGTACAGGCCAGAGGCTTGGGTCGGCAAGAGGGTTCACCAGAGACAGAGTGGGGAGCAGAACAGGCAGACGGACGGAAATACACTGCTGAGGGGAGCAGCGGGCTAGGCAGGAGAGGTCTGCCGCACCATCTGGGAATCTCCCTGGCTGGGCATCGAACTGACATCGCGCACTGCCGACAGCTCCACAGCGCAGCGTTTAACCGCTGTGCCACCAGGGAGGGCCCATACTTATATTTGAATTTTATGGTGAGTATAGACAGTTTTTATGGGAATAGTAAGTTTTTGGTGTGGCTACATATGTGTGTGTGTGTGTATGTGTGCAATATGTGGGAAAGATAGGGGACAGAGTCAAAGAGTAAGAATTTCCTGTTTTGGCAATGTATGTTTTATGTATCTTAAAGTTGATTTGACCATGTATGGCTCTTTCCCCGACTTACTGTTAGGATAATTTCTCAAAATTTCTGATGAAAGGCGAACGACCTTAATGTTATCATATAGTTCTATAAAAGGAATTATTATCTGTCAAATAATCATGAAGATATTTCTAAACTCTTCAGTTTTGTAAACATTTTTTCAACAGCTGCACTCTAAAGAAGCATCAAAGAAATTACTTCTGTGAAGGGCTGATTTTCTTCCTTGTATGTACGTGTGAATATTAGTGAAATGCAACAGAATGGGTGATTTATTGGTTCAACATGTACTTAGAATTTTCTATACACCAAGCACTTGACAGGGTGCTAGGTATTAGATTGACAAAGATAAAGTGTGAATCCCCTTCTTTCTGGGGCCATCTTGATGTCTGTTAGTCACTCTCCTCTGTTAGACAACCCCCCATACCCCCCAACACCCCCACCTCCACCCCATTCTCCCAGTCTGCCTCACTCCTGGGATCTTGGCCCTAGATTCTTTCTCAGGGAACAATTCTGGGGCCACTGGAATTTATTGACAGGGTCAACTCATAGCAGAAAGTACTTGGGCATTTATGTCTTCCTAGGGAGACTATCACCAGTAACAGAGTGAAGGGACTTTGAAACTGTTTCTGTGCCTGGTTTCCTATTCATTCTCTTGCTTTCACAACTTCCTACCAGTTTCTCCTGAATACCCAGGGGACAATTTGTAACTTAAAGCAATAGCCATGTGTATCTGTCAGGATTTTTTGGAGATACAGAATTAACAGTATATTTATATATGTGTGTGTGTGTGTGTGTGTGTGTGTGTATACTGTTTTATATATATAGAATTATATTCTGTTATATATAACAGAATTAACGGTGTATATATATGCTGTTAATATGTAATATATATATATAATATATATAATGCTAATTATAAATAGTACACACACACACATTCCATTCTTGTCATTTACAATTTATTGTAGTTGTGTTCTATTAAGTTGCTGCCAGCACTGAATTAGCATATACCAAATCACTGATCCCGGGGAAAATACAAAATGGGGTACTTGAAGTCACTGGTCACAACGTTTTCATTAATTGATCAATATAAACCCTGGCATTATGTGTATTTTGGTTTAAAAGACCTTATTTTATATCCACATGATCATTCACATCGATTGCATTGCTAGCAGAACTGTAACTCATGCCTGAATGAAACTTGTCCAACTCATGTTTTCTCTTTAAAGACATCACAGCACTCTTGTACTTAGGAACACAACCCAACGCTAGGCTGATTGACTGTTCTAAACTTCAAAATCAACAAAAAACACAAAGAATATGGCACTAACTGTTTTATGAGAAGGGTACTTGTTTACAGCATGAGAGCTGAAACTCGATGGCAGAAATTTGTCTGTTTGACCTCATATGGGAATATGTGCTTCAGGCAATTCATGTTTTTCTACACTATGCCCATGAGTGACTGCAAAAACACTGCAAGGGTTGTTTGTGGGGCCACTAATAAATTTCAGTGAGCAAGTTAACAAATATAGAATCTGGTAATAATGATGATTACATATGTAAATGTTGCATATGTGTATGCTGTATATGTATGTGCATGTATATTACATGTGTGGGTGATTACAAGCAATGTAAATATGCGTGCTTTGCCTTCATATGCATTCATACATATAGCCAGGCTGGAAATTCCAGCAGGTCTTAATGCCGTAATTTTGAGGCAAATTTCTCTCCAGGAAGCCTTAGTTTTTGCTCTTAAGTCCTTCAACTGATAGGATGAAGTCAACTGATTATAGATATTACCCACATTTACAAAATATCTTCATAGCAACACCTAGATTAGTGTTTGATTAAATACCTATATGATAGTTTAGTCAAGTTGCATAAAAACCAACTTTCACACTAAATAAAGAACTTTAATCTGCAGTTGGTTTCTCCATTCTTAAAATATGTTTTGGCTACTCAGCTACCAGGCGTCACTGGCTCATTTCCTGCAAGGTCTCTATCCCACCTCCTGCAAGGGACCTTTTCCTTTGCTTTGGAAAAACAGGATAACCATCTTTGTTTCTTAGATTTGTGCCCCCAAGGCATCATTACCTTCCATCTCAAGTTGTTCAGTCAAGTATTTTCTCAACTATAAAGAATTCTGTATTTATCTTGTTCTCTCAGGGGGGATCGGGAATGAAGGATTAATGGTAAATTTGAGATGGCTTTTGAGGAAGCGAAGGGACAGGGTTGGGGGTGACTTAGAAAGATGGGTTATGATCTAGGAAGAGGGATAAGTGTGAACAAAGGCATATGGGTGAGATGAGTATGATGCATAATCATGGAAGAAAGATTGTTCTGGGCTCATTGGACACTAAAATTCATGTCTTTGAGCTGTGGGCAAGAGACGAAAAGGTGGGCATGGTCCGTGTTACAGAGATTCTTAAATGAAACCTAATGAGCAATGAGGAGGTGACTGCATGAACACAGCAACTTAGGCACTATGCTTTTATGTTCATTTCTCTTTACCCCTCCCCCTCTAAAAATCCTCTGCATGTCCAGCCCAAGCTTCAGTATGCAGCCTCTTGCTGTGAGTGCCAGGCTAAAGGTCTAGGAACACTGGGTCTAAGGAAAGGCAGTAATAAAATGGAAAAGACGGCTTTTTTGGCTAAACATTTAATAAGTCACTGAAGACTTTTCAATTGCTGCTTGAACAAAACACCAGGAAAAACTCCTATTAGGCAGACCCACATGCAAACATGGCGGTATACCGGGGAACATTGCAGTGGACTGACGGGAAAAGCATTTGGAAATGTATAAAGCAGCCTTTTCCTCTCCAGGCCAGAGTGACCCTGATGAGAGATGAGTGCTCCCTCTGTTCTATTCGCCAGCCTGTGAAATACAGAAATCACAAAGCACAGACTGAAAATGGCTGTTTCCTTTGTTCTCCTTGGTAGAGCTAAGGGGTTTTGGGAGGTATTTACAGGCAGTTCAAGTGCAAATGGATGTTGAGTAGTTTTCACTTCCCAGAAAAAAAAAAAAAGAAAAAGAAACTCAAACAAGTTGCCTCCAGGTGCATCCCAAATGGCATGTTGATTGACTCGGTTCAAAAGAAATTAGGGATGTAAATGTGTTTGAGAAAATTATTACCCAAATCACAACATCCTCTTCAGACAGTTGTTTGATTGAATACTGAAAAGAACATTAAAAATCTTCCAGCAAAAACCTTTGCCAAAGTATTAAATGATAAACTGGTATGAATTCTCTTCTTGCCCTCTGAGAAAAAGATTTTCTTTGCCTTTGATATTAATTCAGGTTTGTTTGCATGCATAATTCAGACACATTTATAGGTGGCCTTCTGTCAAAATGTCATGAGATTTCTTATGTAGAATTACTAATACTTGGAGTGATGTAATGAGTATTAAAATTATTAGCTTAGACAACTGTCACAAGTGTCTTAAAGCAAATGGGGTGGAGACAATGTGTCCCAAAGTGAATATGTTCAATCTGGAATGACATAATAAAAATAGTTTTTATTTGTATAATATGACAATTAGTTAAGCATTTCAATTTTTTTTTTACTTTTACTGTCTATTAAAAAAAAAAAAAAACCTATGAAACACCTAAGTTTCTGTTGACCAAAGAATTCTGCCTTATTAATTCATTGATTCACTCCTGCAAATAAAGATCAGTTATTTTTAGACCCCGGTTATATGGCATCCAACAAGACAGTCAAGGATGCTGTTTCTGTAGAGTTTAAATTCTGTAGGGAAACTGACAATATAAATTAAACAACTGTGTTTATCTCAGAACCTGAGCTTCAGGAGCCCCTTCTACCATTAAATCTACCATTGATGATTAATTTCATACAACAGCATCATCCATCGTTTAAAATTATTGCTGTTTATTTGATAGGGTTTGTTTCATTAGTAATTTCATAACATTCATGTGTGAAGTTAGAAGGGAACAAAATAAATTGTGGAGGAATTTTGTCTGATGTTGATCATCATTAAGTACCTAACAGGTTAGAGTTTGCTTTGCTCAAGTAAAGATGGTTAATGGATAATTCTGGAAAGACAATACTGTCATTTTACCATCACATGACTCATCCTTACATATTTCTGGCGCTGAGAACATGTACAAAAACCCGTAAGCAAACAAAAAAATTTTTTGTATCAATAAGCAGTGTATTCACTTGGTCAATGAGCCAAAATTATATATTGCAAACCTTTCTAAATAATGTCCTATAACTAATAACACTAGTTTTCAGTTCTCATTCACCAAAGTGAAAAAAGTCCATTATCAGTTCTTTTTTTTTTTTTTTAAGATTTATTTTATTTATACATACAAGCTGGGGTATAAGCCAGAGTCATGGGGCGGTGAGAGGGTTCACTAGATACAGAGTGGGGAGCAGAACAGGCAGATCAGAAATACACTGCTGAGGGGAGCAGCGGGCGAGGCAGGAGAGCTCTACCGCACCATGTGGGAATCTCCCCTGCCCGGTGTCAAACTCACCAGCTCCACAGCGTAGCACTTAACAGCTGTGCCACCAGGGAGGCCCCCATTATCAGTTCTTAATTGGACTGAGCCTCCCCCCAACCTTGCCCCCCCCCCGACATACACTTTCAAAAGCTCCGCAGTTTCTCAAGACCCATTACTTGAAGGTGGGAGGTCCATGTCCAAACAGTAGGACTATCTCTGGCCTCAACCTTACACCCCATTTGTTGGGACCCTGTCTGTTCTCTCCAGGGACCAAATGAATGCCAAGAACTGGGATTTTTGTTAACAACTAATTGAACAAGTGGAGGTTAGAGGGAAATATCTTTTTTTTGAGCAAAACAAGTAGTAACCCACTTAAGTGACCAGTCTGCTATATATTGTGTCCTTTGTGTCACAGGGCCCTTCCCTCTGCTCTGGTCTCCATGCTGACGTAACTTGCCAGCTGCTAGAGGTGGGATAAATAGACTCAGCTTGCTTGTGAACTAATAACACGGATTGTTTTCTGTTTGATTGAGTTCTGAAAATTAAAAAATTAAAGTTATTAGTAACAGACACTGTTTAGAAATAATTGCATTTTGCTAAGGTAATAAGATTTCTAAATATACCTATTTCCCACACTGTATCATGGAGTATTTAAATTGTACATTTAGGTCTATATTCCCCTTCTGTGGCAAGCATAGCAAATTGTACTTTTGTAGAAAAGAAATAAAAACACTGGATTTGGTGGCAAAAGACTAGCTTAAACAATAATTCTGTGGCTTCTGGCAAGTAACTTCACATTTCTGGGCCAGTTTTTCTCATCTGAAAATTGAGAGAGATCCTTTGCTGAACGCTAAGCTGCCTTTCAGACTTCTTAATTCTTCACCCACTCTGAATAATCAGTTACCATTAGTCTAGCTATACTAGACTCTCAGATTCTGCTCTCATCTGAAGTCCCCTTCCTTCTCATCCCCTCTCTGTAGGCGTATCAGTTATTCTTCCAGAATAGTACAACTACTCTAATATTGAGAAGGAACAAAAACATTTAAAAATTAATTATTGGATGAATTTTGTGATTATATTTTGTTCAGTATTTTTATTAAAAATTATTTCCATGTGCAACAACTATATGGAATGCTGGACAAGAATACACAGTTCCTTTTTTCCAATCATTATCTCCACATGTTTGTTACACGGAGCCTTTCCATGATAATGTTACAGAAACAGAAATCAATGTATAATGCTGAAATAATTTCTAAGATAAATTGGAGTTGATTCATGAGTTAAAAAAAAAAAAGTTTCTGTTTTTCTCAATTGCTCTCATGTCTGGAGTGTGCCAGAGAATTCCCTTCTGGTGACCATTTCCTTGGACCCTACTTATCACCATATTTCTTAGATCTGTGCATCCTTGGCTTAAAACTACTTCTAATTCTTCACGTGATTTCAGATTCCTTACCTCCTAGGTGAACCTTCCAGTTTCTTCATTTTAAACATATCTATTTGTGGACTTGAACATTTTCTTTAATGTTAATTTTCTTCTTTGAGATGAAGTTATGTAAACTCTGACAAATGCATAATCGTATAACCAGCACCATAGTCAGGATACAAAACAGTTCCCTTACACCAAACAATTTTCAAGTTGTACCTTTGTTGTCAAATCCTCTCCCAGCCCCAACCTTTGTCAGATACTGATATCTTCTAATTCCAAAGTTTGGAATTTTCCAGAATGTCCTCTGATTGGAATTACATAGTATCAATCTTTTGAGTCTTATTTATTTCACTTTGCAGAAAGTGTTTGAGACCCATTTCTGTTTGTACATGTATCAATAGTTCACTGGTCAGCAATTTTTTACAAAAGTCATGTTACTGAAATAAACTTAGTCATTTCCTATCAATTTGTATGTGCTCAACATGAATATGACAGTCAAATTCTAATTTTGGCTCTAGTTTTTTTTGTAATCTGCAATAAATTGATGTTTACATCACGAAATGCATGCCAATAGTAATAGGCCTACGGTTAATACCTGTAAAAAAATCAAGTCATAGACTACTTCTTAGATTTCTTTTTGTACAACTGTTCAGGAGCATCTCTGGGGAGTGTCCAGCAGTAGTCAGCCAGCATTGTAGTGGGCCATTTTCCCTGGTATCTTTGTTCCATTGATGCAATATCTTGATGAAAGCATTCACCATCTTCCTCACTAACCATATCACAGTTTTCAGGGAAGAAATCCAGATGGGAATGCAGGAAGTGGATCTTTAGAGACATATTGCAGCCAAGTTTCTGATATGGCATCAGCATGTCTTCTACTAGTTCCTTGTAGTTTTCTGCCCTAACATTCCCAAGAAAGTTTGTAGACACTAGGCAAAAAGCATTCCATGCTTGTTTCGCATCACCCTGCAACAAGTTGTTGAACCAGTCATCTTTAAGAGCTCTTGAATCTGAGGACCCACAAAAACTCCCTCTTTAATCTTTGCCTTGCTTTTGATATAAAGTAATTGTGGCATCTTCTAGAAGATTCCAATATTGGGGTCTTGATCCTAGCAATTCTGCCTTGTTCTTGGGTAAGTCCAAATCAAGAACCAGGTCATTTAGTTCTTCCTGTGTTAGTCTGTAGGGGGTTGATGATGATGCACCACAGTGAACATCTGGATGACTGCATGCTGATGGAGCAGGAGAAGAACAGGTTGCCTCACCTTTGTCCTCATCAGATGAATCAAGAGAATATTCTGCTTGACATCTGGAATAGGAAGTCCATCACCATGTGGAACTGGTCTCAATGCAGACGGAATGTTTGAGTAGACTATTCTTGACATCTTTTGCTTCATTATTCCACTAGAAAGAGGAGGAACCAAGCAGAAGGAACAGTCTTTTATGTGGTTGCGTGGTTCTCTCCACACTATGGGGACTGCAAATGGCATTGATTGTCTTTAGCCATTTAACCACTGTGAAAGCTGTGTTGTCCATGTAGCACAGCATATATGCGGGGCCCAAGGCTTGTCTTGGTCACCAAACTTGCATCCAAAGTAAAGATGATAAGGCTTCTTCACTTGAGAAGTGATACTTCTTTTCTGGTTGGCAAATGTCACGTCCCCACAAATAGAGCAGAAATTGTCCACTCTATCAACTCACTTTTGAGGCATTACTGTTCTGTTTTGTGCCTAAATGGATAAAATAATAACAGTTCTATGGAACAGTAACTTAAAACTGTCTTGCACAAAGTCTCAAATATTTTTTGTGCTCACCCTTTCCGACAGGGCTTTCTATAGTGCACTGCTGACGTCAGCTTACTTCAGTAGCCGCCTGGCAGTAGTATTGCATTGCATCAGAAAATGATGCAATCAGCTCTGGAATGATGTGTGCATGATGGTATTATGCAATGCGATGCAGTATTACATCATTCTAGGCTGATTTAGGATGTTGTTGCAGTCCCACTGGATAAATTTACACGGTGAAGCATATAAAATGAATCATATGAAATATCTTCAAAATGAGAGCTAATAAAACATTTTCAGGGTTATATTCATGTTCAGCACACCAAGATACCACAGATTAGAGTCTTTTTAAGTCAGTAACGATCTCAATGTTGACCAGTGACTGCAGTTTACTTTTAATTGCCAAGTAATATTCCATCACATAGATGTGGCACAGTTTATCTAATCACCTCCTGAAAGGACATTTGGTTCTTTCTAGCCTTTGGCAATTATGAAAATGCTGCTGTATAATTCACAGATAGATATTTCTATGTGTTTAAGTTTTCATTATTCTTGTGTAAATACCTATGAATATTTCTGAGTCATATGGGAAGTATATGCTTAATTTTATCAGGGAAGTATATGTTTAATTTTTATCTAGAATGAATATACTTTTTGCTTACCTACCAGCAGTGTATGAAAAGTTACAGAAACTCCTCTGATAGTACTTGGTATAGTCAGGGCTATTTTTTGAGCCATCCTCATAGATGTGTTAAGAAGTAATTTTTAAACCACAAGAACATTGTTTACATTATGAAACAAAAATAGTTATTATTCCAATTTAATGTATTTGCTCTGGTTAAATTGCCAATGTCTCAAGGACCTTTAATATATTTTGACTTATATGTGCTTGGCCAAGAGGTTGCACAAGAGAGAAGAATCCCAAAACAATAGGCTCCCACGTGATAAACTACATGAGTTTATAGCATTATGGAATGTGAATACAAAGCTTTATAAAGTCTAGGTTTTTTCCCCTATAGCCTACTCTCAAAGGCTCAGAAGCAACTGAAGAATCCTTAAATCCCACTACTATCCAATTCAGGACTATTTTGAGACATTTACTTTCCAGCAAAGTTAAGGATTACCAAGTTTAATATCAGACACATGCCACTTTCAGTATTTCTTTTAATAAGAGTTACATCTGAATCCTTTCTGGAATTGACTTCTCTCCTACTGTCTACTGACTGCATGAAACTCCTGCTCTTTGAAGTGAGCTGAGCCTTAGATTTATGGTGCTCCAGGTGCATGTTAGAATAGTTGCAGTCCTCGCTGTGTCTTTTGTCCTCATAGCATCTCAAAAGCTTACTGACTTCCTCAGTTACTAGTCTCCCTGACACTCTTGGCTGAGCCTTTCTTGATGCTGCTTAGAACCTGATATTGCTGAATTACATCTTAAGTGGAGATCAGGTTCTTAAGTCAGTGAAAAAGGAAAAACTACTTACAGTCAAAATTATTACCAAAATCCTCCATAATTATGCCAAATGGGAGGCTGTCATAGCATCTCACAGATGAATGCAGTTCAGTGTGTTTCTCCTGCAGCTTTGGAATGAGTTACTGTATTTTCAGTTGAGCACCAGATGAAGGAGTTGGCTTCACTGTAGGACCATGTTGTAAGAAAACAATCTTTAGGGTCTGGGTACCAGAATTCTATTTAAGGCATCTGATTTTCACACTATGAGAAGTTCAGAGGAACTGAGATAAACTGAGAGAACAGATTCATGTCTCTATTTTTACTCATTTTACCCATCCACTCAGCACATTGAGAGATGGCAGATGGAATTTCTGACACTATCTTGTTATCTTTTTTTTCTGTCTTTCCTGCTACCCTTTGCCCATCTTTCCAAGGTATATAGTTGGATTTTGACAAGCTAAATGCCATTAATGTTTTTCCCTACTTTCCTGTACTTTCAGGATAATAGCTGCTGCTGTGTTTTTTTTCCTTTTCTTCACAAAGAGATGGTAAAACTTGATGGGTTTTACATACCTTTTAATGTCCGGTGACAAACTTGGCTAGTTTGTCCCCTGCAAGTGGCACAGCTGATAAGCCTGCCTCCAGAGCAGCCCTAGCCAGCACTGTTTGCACTAGTGAGAGACATTCTTGGCTTCTGCTTCCAGCACAGAGTCACAGTGTTCCCTCCTGAGGTCTGTAAGTGCTCAGGCAGACTGTAGAGTCGGGCTTATTAAAATCTGGCTTTAGAGCCTTGGTGGTAACAGAATATGATGTGTTATTACTTCCATTTTCATTTTCTGAAATGATTGTGGCATTACTCATTGGAGATGCATTAGACCTTTGGACATGTTTTTATGCAATTAACTTCACAGGGGTAAAACTGCCAACAAAATTCCAAAATATGGCAGTGTAAAGGTCCAAGTCTGGTTTAATAATACAAAAATACTACTATTTACATGGAATAAGCCAGAGTGTGTAAAAATAGGCAAAGAGTCATTGATGCACTTAACGGGCAAACTATTGTAAAAATAGGTAAATAAGAATTGCAAAATTGCTAGCACAGAGCCTTATATTAGATTCATTAAAATTTAATCCCTCTTGTTTTCCTTTATTTTTAACTCTGTTTAGTATATGGGTTTGTTAAAGGTCTAGTCTTGACAAAAAGAAAAAAAAGAAGTGATTAAGTCAGAAGAGTTAGTCCTTGGATCACTTATTTCCTCTTATTTTGGGGAAATAGATTGATAAAACAGAAATACTATGAGTCAAGCAAATCTTTTTCAAATCCCAGTTAACTGTGTGACCTTAGGCAAATGATCTCATTTTCTGCACATCAGTTTCTTATTCTAAGAATCAGATATTATTCTGAATATAAGGCAGTAGGTAATATAACACTACCTTGTAGAATCATTGTCAATAATTTAGGACGAGGTCAGTAAACATTCATTTCCAGAAATCAATAACCATGACATTCCATGTGAACAAAGAAAGGATAAAAACTGTATACATGATCATCTCAATAGTCACAGAAAATGTATTTGACAAGATTTAACATTCTTTTATGATAAAACCCTCAACAAAATTTGTATAGAAGGAATGTGCCTCAAAATAATGCTTACCTTATCTGACAAACCCACAGTCAACATTATAATCAATGGTGAAAAACTGAGAACTTTTCCTCTAAGATCAGGAACAAGACAAGAATTTCTATTCTCATCACTACTATTGATTATACTGTTAGAAATCTTAGAAAAAGCAATTAGACAAGCAAAGGGTATTAAAAACATTCTAATTGGAAAATAAAAGTTAAACTGTCACTATTTGCAGATGACAACATAAATGCATAGAAATTCCAGCCTCCAATAAAAAGCTATTAGAAATAATAAATGAATACAGTAAAATAGCAGGCTACAAAATTAATATATAAAAATATATTACACTTATATGTGCAAGTACTAATCTAGCAGAAGAGAAATAAGGAAAGTAATTCCATCAGAAAGACTTAAATACCTTGGAATAAATTCAGCAAAAGAAGTGAAAGACCTGTACCCTGAAAGACATTGTTGAATGAAATAAAAGACATACAGACAGCCCTGAGTTCATATCCTCACTCTGCTACTTGCCACCTACCAGAACTTTGACCTCTCCGGATCTGAGTTTATCTGTCTGAAAACTTAACTGTGTTGGGGATTAAATGAAATAATGTTCGAAAAAAATAGAAGACACAAAGAGATACTCCTAGATTGAAAAAAAATAACATTGTTAAAATGACTATATTATCTAATGTAATATGTAGAGTTGATGCAATCCCTGTCAAAATGCCAGTGAGATTCTTTACAAAAAATTCATGTAGTTTATTTGGAACCACAAAAAAAATCGCCAACTATCCTCCCTACCCACCGAAAGTGGAGGCATCATGTTCCCTGACTTCAAACTATACTACAAAGTGATAGCAATTAAAATAGTTTGGTATTGGAATAAAAACAGATACACAGAATTGAAAGCCCTGAGATATAATCCACACATATGGACAATAAATTTATAAAAAAGGATTCAAGATCAAGTCAATATATTTATAACAAAGGAGTCAAGTTTACAATGGAGGGAGGAAGGTCTCTTCCATAAATGGCATTGGGAAAACAGACATCTACATGCAAAAGAATGAAAATAGATCACTATCTAATATCATACATAAAAATTAATTCAGAATAGATTTAAAAAACTTGGGTGTCAAGCCTAAAACCTTGAGGGTGGTGGCAAGATGGCGGCAGAGTGAAGATTCAGGGCTCACTTCCTCCACGTACTTCTAGCTAGATTGTAGCAGAACAAAGCCACTGACTCCTGAAGTAAATACAGATGATTATAGCACAAATTAGGATTAGCTTCTGAGGGGGGGAGGGCAGCAAGCAGTGGACTGGGTCAAGCAACTAGCACCCCTCAGCATCCCTCCACCCCAGCAGCTGAGGTGAATACCTGCAGCCAGCTGGCCCTGAAAGCAATAGAATGGAATTGGCAAGGCCCTTGCACAGTAGCCCTCAGTGAGCACTGGGACTGGATGTGGAAGCAGAGCCCCCCCCACTGCAGCCCACCACAGACCTTAGGAAACTCTAGGTTGGGTCTCGTAAGCAGGTCCACTGGTGGTAGCTCCTGGAAGAACTCAGCAAGGCTCAGGAAGGGACCTGACAGTGTGCCCATCATAGCAGTGCCCCCACAGACTTCAGCGCACCCCAGGAGGAGAATCTGGGAAGAAGCCCAGATCCAGTAGGCAAGTGGTAGGGTGGTAGCCCTGCCAAGGGGAACAGATGTGACAGGCCTGGCAGAGACCACTGCAGGGCAAGCAGCAAGCCAGAGGGACACTGTTTGGACAGCTAGTCACTTGGCTAGGAGTGGACTTGACTATCCCTTGGATAGTAGAGATGAGTGCAGACTTCCAAAAGCTTGACACTGAGGAGATTCACACTACACTGAACAGGAGGTGGGTGGAGAGAAGAACTTGTGGTGCAGAATAGGAGACATGAGTGCAGGGCAGTCAGCACAGCCAGAGGCCTAAGGAGGTGGAAGCAGAGGCCGTGTGGGAGGAGTATGCCCTTGAAAGAGTGGAAAACCTCATGGAGGAGTGGGGTGCTCCACACAGAGTGGGTCCTCAGTAAAGATGACAGCAGACAGACATTCTGATCTATACTCCCCCTTCTAACCCCTCGGAACGGTACTTACTTTTTAAGGTACACTGAGTATACAGGGACTGCACAGGGTGACGTAAAAATAGAAGGTAGTACTTAGTTTATAATGAAAAACTCCCAATTCCTGCTATCCAGAGGCAACCACTTTCAATGCTTTAGGCTATTTCTTCTGGCATTCCCCTCATGTCTCTAAATTCCTGCACTGATTTATTTTGAAAGTGTTAGACATTTTCTATTAATTTTACGGTATAGGCAAGAGTGTTTTGCTATCCCACACGCACCAATTAATCCACATCCATGCCACTAACACAAATACACACACACAAACACACACTCTATCTAGTTATATCTCAATTTTTATGGAGAGCAAGTGAATCTTTAATGGTTTTGTAAGAATTATTCACAGCCGAGGGATTGTGAGTATTATAATTGCATATCTTCTATGATTTCTGCTTTTTCTAAAATTAACATTGAGGAAGGACTATCCCTGTGACCATGTCTGTATGACCTAGTTAAATAATAGTGAAATCTCAGAAAATCATAGTCTCTAGTCATTCTACTGGACAACCTCTAATGTTCTTTTCAAACATTTGTGATCTGCATCTCTCTCAAATGCCAGTTTTGAAGTTTGTTAACTTATAGCTACAAGGTCTGTACTCTGAGATCTCCTTTGTCAACCTGGAGAGCCTCCTCACTGCCAGGCAATTTTTGGGAAAGATCTTAGGTTGTATACAAGTGTAGCAGAAAATCAAACGCTGCTGTGTTGAGGAGTTAGGACGGAACGGTCATGTTCCAGGGTGTGATCATCATAAAAAGGGAATTTTCCATGTTCTCTGCTCCACCTGAGGAAGGATGGAGCTGAGTGGTAAGAGGAAGCTCCAAATAGGCTTGAAAAAGGATTTGGACAAAAAGACTTGGAAGAAGATGAGAAGGGGAGACAGGTGGAGCAAAGAGACATGTATAGATTAAGCCGAATGAGTCATGCTTGCCTCTTGGCTTTAGATTTGCATCAGGGACTTGGGGGGCATGGAAGGAGACACATAGAGTCAAGACATGTAGAGATATTTGGAGACAATATGGGTGAGAGCGCTGTGGGGAGGCTGACAATAGCAGTCATTGATTTATACTTTGATTTTGCTCCTCTGTCCCAACTCACTCTGTCCCTTCTGCCCCTTTTTAATGGTTTTCTGCCATAAGGAACCTTACACTTTGGCAAGCTTTCAGGCCATGAGGGGTGGGTTAAGTTTGGGCATTTCATTGGGAAACTATTATCCTTTCTTCTCAGTCTGTCTTTCTCTCTCCTTCAGCCCCCCAATCCTGTTAAAATTTTTTCACTGTAAGACTATGCTTTGTCTTTTTTAAAAAAGATTTATTTATTTATGCATACAAGAACTGGGGTATAGGCCAGAGGTGTGGGGTGGTGAGAGGATTCACCAGAGACAGAGTGGGGAACAGAACAGGCAGATAACTGAAATACACTGTTGAGGGGAGCAGTGGGCAAGGCAGGAGAGGTCTGCTGCGCCATGTGGGGATCTCCCTGGCCAGGTATCAATCTTATGCTGCAGTGGCTGTGATAGCTTCATAGTGCTGAGACTTAACCTGTTGCGCCACCAGGGAGTCCCTACTTTGTCTTTTTGCTGCAGAGGTCAGAATCTGTTTATTTACATCGAAAGGGGAGATTTATTTTTTAAAAAAGGAAAGGAGATGATGCTTACTTGCACTGACACAAGCGGGCAGGAAGAGCTGCTGCTGCTCTTTTGCAAAGGGTGGGCAGGAGAGCTGCCCAGAACCACTTTAGCGCATGCAGGTTTGGGGGTCCAGGTTGCCCTTCAGTCTACCTGCTAAGAGTCAAAGCTATCCGAGTCTTCCGCATGCTCCTGGGGCTCTCTACCTCTCTGCTCTTTGGATCCCCTTTTTCCTTCACTGTACATCTTTATCTTTCCTGATTTCCTCCTCTATTTTGAGGGAGCACATCCTTCAGTAATTTCCTGGGAAAGTTTTCATGGGTTTATCATCTAAAATATCTGTTTTCTGTTTTCCCACTTACTAGGTTGACTGGGTTCATATTCTAGAGTAGAAATGACCTTTCCTTCAAATTTAAAATATATTATTTTATTGTTCTCAGCTTCCAGTGTTACAACTGGAAAACCCTGTACTCTACTGATTCTTTTTCTTGTTATTTATTATTGTTAACGGTTTTAGTGAATGACAATTTTATACCAATTCTTCCAATCCTTTGTAAAAGATAAAGATTTTCTTTTTAAACACTCTGATGATGTCTTAAGATCTGTCCTTGATTCCTATTGTTCGTAAATTTTTATGACGAGGTTCAAAGTGAGATTTATTTCTGGGGCCCTTAAACCTAGAAATGCATGCTGTTTAATTTTGGAAAATGTTCTTGTTATATCATTTGATAATCTATCTTCTGTTTCTTTTGCATTCTACTTTGAGGACTGTTATTTAGATTCTTAGCTTCCTGGATTGATTCAATAAAGAGTCTCCCGATATCAGTATTTCTGTATTTTACTTTTACCTCCTATTTTATTTTTTAATACTTCTTTTTGAATGGATTAGAACATGCCGCTCCAAAATATGCTGATCTGGGATTGGCTCTTGAACCAAAGGCACTTGAAAAACAGTAGTGCAAGAAAGGCACTCTGTCCTCTCTCTGTTTCTTCCTGAAAACAGGAGATAAAACTCCCATGTACAGTCTCTCCCTTAACCAGGAGAAAAAGAGCCTTCTTATCACCAGAGACTGGGAATCAAGGCTGAGAAATATCTCTACAAACAAACCTCGTTAAGATAACCCTTATCTTCCTTTAGCCTCCCTATGTAGTTTAGATACTTTTTTACAACTAGTACATTTTTTCTGATCTAGAATAGAAACACTTAGGTCTAAATATTTTTTGGATCTTTATTTTCCTGTGAAGGTTTCCATGTTCAAGTAAAATCAAATTTAATGCTTTTCTTCTGTTGATCTGTCTGAAGTCAACTTAATTCTCAGGCCCAGTGGGAGACACTAAGAATGTAGAGGAAAAGCTTTACCTTCCTGCCTGTTGAAAGGTTTACTTCTGCATCATGCTTTTAATTTTCTTTTTTATCTTATGATGTAGTTTGCTTCTTTTGTGGGTATTGCATCTTCTTTTAGATTGTTGTAATTTCTGCTCTTATCCTTTTAACAAAATTAAATGTTTTAGAACTTCTTTTGCTCACCCCCTCCCCTCCTATCTTTATTTTCTCTGTTTTCTTCTATTCTGCTTGTTCAGTTTTTGTCTTTATGTTAAACCATTCCTTCCTTGCCTAGTGATTGCTGGCTATTGATTTTAAAGAGAATGTTATTGGAAGCTCTGTTTCTGGATACAGTTTATCAATTTATGGACTTGCCAAGTGTGATTGGATACAGAGTCTGGCTCTCTCATAGGGTACTACCAAAATAACTTCTAAAGTCTTTTCTTTAGAGTTAAATCGATTTCCTCAGAAGGAAAGTTTCCCATTTCTTACCTAACATTATAAAATCGGCTGCAAGAATTTTTGGAATCCACCAGGATTAAGGTACTGGTGAAGAGAGTGAAGGGGAAGCAGCAGATTTTTATCATTCCCCCAAAGTTAAAAACTCTTTGGAGAATGAGCCAGATCTTATTCATTCTAGTGTCATTTGCAGTGTTGATCTAGGTGCCTTAACGACTGTGAGGTGGGATGTGTGGAAGTTTAACTGGGACATTTGTCACACCATTATTTATCAGGGTTGATCTGAGAACTTACTAGATGCTCCATGCTCCCCTTAAGATCTGTGTGGGAGCATTGTGGGCTTCGACAGAGAGGGACTGCTCTGTGATCATGGTGAGTAAGTCTCCAACTATAAGATAGAAGAAGGTAAATTAGTTGAGATATGTGTGAAGTGCTTAAAATAGTTCTAGTACAGAAACTTGTGCTTGATTCATAATTATCAATGATTGGAAATCAAATAATTTGATTAAACCATATATTTGGGTTTGTAGTTTTGATCTTTCTTGAAGGGCATCCTACCCTTTTCCTACCCTCAAAATGGATGAGGGACTTAAATGAAGACCAGACACTATAAAACTACTAGAACAAAGCATAGGGAAAAGACTCCTTGACATTGACCATGGCAACAATTTTCTGGCTATTACACCATAAAGCACATATTCCAAAAGCAAAAGTAAAAAAATGGACTATATCAAACTAAACGGCTTCTGTACAACAAAAGAAACAACCAGAAAAATACAAAGGCAACCAACAGAATGGAGAAATATTGACAAATTGTCTGTCTGGAAGGGACTAATATCCCAAATATATAAGCAAAATATACATATCTCAAGTAAAAACCGTGAACAATCTGATTAAAAAATGAGTGGAGTAACTATATTTTCCAAAGAATACACACACACACACACACACACACACACACACACACACACGTGCCCACCAGACATGTAAACATATGCTCATCACTAATCATTAAGAAAATGCAAATCAAAACCTTAATGAGATACCACCTTATAGTTAGAATGGTTGTTAGCAAGATAACATGTTGCCAGGTGTGTGAAGAAAAGGGAATTCTGATGCACTGTTTATGGAGATATAAATTGGTTAAGCTGCAATAGAAAACAGTGTGGTGGTTACTCAGAAAATTAAAAATAGAACTAACATATAACCCACCAATTTCATTTCTGGGTGTTTATTGAAAAGAAATGGAATCACTATCTTGAACAGAAATCTTCACCCACAGTTCATGGCAGCATTATTCACAATAACCGTGGCATAGTAACAACCTCAGTGTCCATCAATGAATTAACGAGTACAGAAAATGTGATATATGTATACACACAGTAGAGTATTTTTCAGCCATAAAAAGATGGAAATTCTGCATTGTGACAACCTTGAGGGCATAATGCTGATGAAATAAGTCAGGCAGAGAAAAACAAAACTCTGTTCTCACTTCCATTTGGAATTGAAAAAAGCTGAACTCAGAGTAATAGAGAGTTGAATGGTGGTTCTCAGGGACTGGGAGATGGGAGAAATGGGAATGTTCATCCAAGGGCATAGACTCCCAGTTATGAGATGGATAAATTCTAGGCATTTAATGTACAGCATAGGGTGACCATAAATACAATGCTGTAATGTATATGTCTGTGTGTGTGTGTGCGTGTGCGCGTATGCGCGCGTATACGCCTATACGCACATACACACAACCACACGCACTTGAAAGCAAAGACTTAAAAGTTATCTTCATACACACAATAATGGTACTTATATGAGGGCATGGAGGTTTTAGCTAACCTCATTAGGATAATTATTTGGCAATATATACATGTGTCCACATCACATTTTACAGCTTAAATTTACATGATTTATGTCAATACTATCGCAATAAAGCTGGATAAAATGTAAATCAATTATTTAAAAAAAAAACAAACCATCACAGGAGGAAACAGAGAATGAAAGAGTGAAATGTTACTAAAGAGAATAGCAGAAACCTAAAGAAGTCCCCTTGCTCAGGGGTAGAACGTGTCCTTTCTGCACTCAAAGATAATCCAGGACTTCTTCCTCCCTGGTGTCTGGGGCTTTCACCAACCCGCTTCTGTTTTTGTTTTCATTCCACTTCAGAAAACTGCTCTGAAGTTCTTTAATTCCTGTAACCCAAATATTTCCCCTGAGAGGTGGGCTCACACAGATGTTTGATTCCTCCTTAATAGGTTTGTATTTTTAAAGATGTGCTAACATTTAAGGATAGGTTTTATTTTCACAGAAGTATCTATCACCCAAGATACTTTTGATATAATTTTAGCTGTTTTCTGTTGCCCTTAAAGAAACAAGGTGCCTGAAGGACATTAGCAACAGGAAGCTAAAATGATTAGCATTGTCCCAGAAAAGGATCGAGTAGAGGGAAGAAGCATTAACACATAATCTAAAATGATGGAAAACCAGGTTAGACCTTTTAGCAAGCTGGACTGTTGTTCTTTGAAGGACAACTCTGAGACCTCCTAATGAGTTTCCACAATGGCTGCCAGTCTTCACTGCATTTCTTTTCCTTGCTGAGATCAAGGGCAACTGTGTTCTCGATAAAGATGCTAGGCACAAAAAGAAGCCTTGGGTTTTTGTTTTGTTTTGTTTTTTTTAACTTATTGAAAGAAAGATCTTGCATAGCTATTGGCATCAACATCAATATATTGCTTTGCTTATTTATAGCTTGTACAGAGGTCATGCCAAAAGGGAGCTCCTCCCCTGGGCAGTGCACTTGACTGCCTTCCCTTACAATGGAAAACAGTAATGATTTAAGCAAATTTTATTTGTTCAAAAACATTTACTGATGACCTCCTTGTGTCAGGCACTGGGAGGCACCAAGACACAATGTGATTCTGACATGTCAAGGATTCCCATATGTTTACTCTCTAGCAAGGGAGATAATTAGAAAGTAAGCACACACAAAATTAAATTGCAACAATGATAAGTGCTATCAAGGAGATAAACACAGTGAAATGGATGTTAGCTTAGACATTTTGAAGGGAGTGGGAAAAAAGGTGAGTTGGTATGAACTTGTTGGGTATCTCCCTGAAGTTGTGATAAGCATCAAGGCATGACTCTCAACCTCAGTTTTTGTCTACATATTATGTACATGTCATGACTCAATTTCACCAGTTCCTCTGTGTTCATCTATGTTACTCACTAACCTTTAAAGGCAGGTTTATGAACTTTGAACAATTTTTCTATGTTCTTAGTCCAACTCTGGACTAAAGACAAGCTATATGGCAAAGTTATGCAAATGGTGGGGTTTACAAGGGATGGTGCAAGTTCCTTACATGGAAAATGATGTACATAAAATTTTATCTTCTAGTGGAAACTTGCTCCATTTTTTTCCTTAGGTGATAAAAAATGAAATATCTAAATTACACTGGTCAACTAATTTTTACAAAAGTCATGGTACTGAAATAAACTTAGTCATTTCCTATCAATTTGTATGTGCTCAACATGAATATGACAGTCAAATTCTAATTTTGGCTTTAGTTTTTTTTTTTTTTTGTAATCTGCAATAAGTTGATGTTTACATCACAAAATGCATGCGAATAGTAATAGGCCTACAGTTAATACCTGTAAAAAATCAAGTCACAGACTACTTCTTAGATTTCTTTTTGTACAACTGTTCAGGAGCATCTCTGGGGAGTGTCCAGCAGTAGTCAGCCAGCATTGTAGTGGGCCATTTTCCCTGGTATCTTTGTTCCATTGATGCAATATCTTGATGAAAGCATTCACCATCTTCCTCACTAACCATACCACAGTTTTCAGGGAAGATATCCAGATGGGAATGCAGGAAGTGGATCTTTAGAGACATATTGCAGCCAAGTTTCTGATATGGCATCAGCATGTCTTCTACTAGTTCCTTGTAGTTTTCTGCCCTAACATTCGCAAGAAAGTTTGTAGACACTAGGCGAAAAAGCATTCCATGCTTGTTTCGCATCACCCTGCAACAAGTTGTTGAACCGGTCATCTTTGAAGAGCTCTTGAATCTGAGGACCCACAAAAGCTCCCTCTTTAATCTTTGCTTCGCTGAGTTGAGGAAATTTTTCATGAAGGTATCGGAAAGCTGGCGAGGTCTGGTCCATGGCTTTATGAAATTCTTCATCAAACGTAGTTTGATGTGAAGGGGTGATAGCAGGATTTTGTGAGCCTCGGCCAGAGGTGGGTGCTGGATATTCTTCTCTCCAACTGCTACATTTTGTCTGCGAGTCCATTCCTTCCGCCAGTAGTGCAGTTTACTTGCTCGGCTATCCCACTCACATAAGAAACACATGTATTTTGTGTATCCCTGCTGCAGTACCATTAAAAGGGGACTAGCTTCAAATCACCACAGACATGCCAGCTGTACTTGTTATACTCAATGGAATTCAGTAGCTGTTTTAAGTTATCGTATGTCTCTTTCATGTGGACAGCATGCACTACTAGAATAGGAGGAAGACGGTTTACATTGTGCAAAAGCACAGCCTTTAAGAATCAGTTTCGAAGAGTCTAGAAATAGTCTCCATTCTTGTGGGTCATGAGTGATTTCTAAGGCATTCATGAGACCCTCAATATCGGAACAGAATACCAGAGTACTTTCCTTTCTGAAGAAAGGCTCCAACTGCTGGTGGCACTTTCAATAGAAAGTAATTGTGACATCTTCTTCTACAAGATTCCATTGTTGGAGTCTTGATCCTAGCAATTTTGCCTTGTTCTTGGATAAGTCCAAATCAAGAACCAGGTCATTTAGTTCTTCCTGTGTTAGTCTGTGTGGGGTTGATGATGCGCCACAGTGAACATCTGTATCACTGCATGCTGATGGAACAGGAGAAGAACAGGTCAGCTCACTCTTGCCCTCATCAAATGAATCAAGAGAATATTCTGCTGGAGGTTCTGGAATAGGAAGTTCCTCACCATGTGGAACTGGTCTTAATGCAGATGGAATGTTTGGATAGACTATTATTGAGTTCTTTTGCTTTGTTATTCCACTGGAAAGAGGAGGAACAAAGCAGAAGGAAGTCTTTTATGTGGTTGCTTGGCTCTCTCCATACCATGGGGACTGCAAGTGGCATGGATGGTCTTTTGCCACTTAACCACTGTGAAAGCTGTGTTGAACATGTAGCACAGCATATATGCGGGGCCCAAGGCTTGTCTTGGTCACCAACCTTGCATCCAAAGTAAAGATGATAAGTCTTCTTCACTTGAGAAGTGATACTTTTTTTTCTGGTTGGCAAATGTCACGTCCCCACAAATAGAGCAGAAATTGTCCATGCTATTCATGTACTTTCGAGGCATTACTGTTCTGTTTTCTGCCTAAATGGATAAAATAGTAACAGTTCTATGGAACAGTAGCTTAAACTGTCTTGCACAAAGTCTCAAATCTCAAATATTTTTTGTGCTCACCTTTTCCGACAGGGCTTTCTATAGTGCACTGCTGACGTCAGCTTACTTCAGTAGCCGCCTGGCAGTACTATTGCCTTACATCAGAAAATGATGCAATAAACTCTGGATGATGTGTGCATGATGATATTATGCAATGTGATGCAATATTACATCATACTAGGCTGATTTAGGATGTTGTTGCAGTCCTACTGGATAAACTTACATAGTGAAACATATAAAATGAATTATATGAAATATCCTCAAAATGAGAGCTAATAAAAAATTTTCAGGGTTATATTCATGTTCAGCACACCAAGATACTACAGATTAGGGCCTTTTTAAGTCAGTAACAATCTCAGTGTTGACCAGTGTTATTTAAAAAATTAAGTAACAATAGTAGACTTGTCTAAAGGTTGGTTTAATGACTGCCACTCGTTTGACCTAATCTGTAATAGTGCCTACCCTTTTTCTAGAGTTTCTAAGACACTTGAAATCCATATTATGTTTTAACATAATTCCTAGAGAATGTCAAAAGGAGCACATTTTTATTGTTTCTCTCCTCTTAGTAGAGACATACTTCTGGCCTAGAATAAGAACTTGGGTTAGTTCATTAGCTCTCTTTAAATTACATTAGCGAAAGTGGTTTGAATCATTTGATTATTCACCACAGTAAGGTATTACAGAGAAAAAAGCATTTCATAGCCTAAAAAATATTATGATAACTGAAAATTATTTTTGAAATGCTGGCAAAACGTATAATGATATGTCTGGGTCATTCAATTGTAATTATTTGGATAAATTAAGTAAAGTCATTTACTTGTTTTTAACTAAAACACCTGATTAACAGAGAATAGTCTTGGGCTTTATCAAAATTTTATATGTATATATAAAAAACATATACAAATTTTACCTAAACCCCTATTCCACGTCAGGTGAGTACATTACCTGAAGACATTTCTAGTTTACCATTATCACTGTAAAGTATTTTTAATTTTTATATTCTTTTTTTTACTCTTAACTATTTATTTGTTTGTTTCTTTTATTGAGGTGACATTGGTTTACAACACTGTATATGATTTAGGGAACTATGTTTGCACTTCCTCAGATGTATATAACCACACTCCACCCACCACCAAAGCACCCATAGTCCTTTACCAGAGACCATTGGGTGCCATCACACCTTTGTTCCCATCCCCCTCCTTCCCCCCTTCTAGTAGGTTCAATTCTGCGGTTAAGTTTCTAAGATTTTTTGGTTTGGTTTTGTCAGTTCCTTTGTGGGTTTTGTTGTTCTTGTTTGCTTTCTCTATATAAAGTTTTGAATTCTTTAATTAGCTAAATATCAAATGGAAGAGTGAACTTAGTGGGTGAAAACTAGTAGATTAAAGTTTCAGGAGGAGCAGGATATTAATATAGTCTCAAAAATATCTCTTCTAAAATGACTCTACAGTGTAGAAACTTATCAGACTCAGCCTTAACCAAAGACTCAATAGCAATCTATTAACACATGATAGAATGATGGCATTAAATTGTATTCTTCATGTAAGCGCCATGCTCTTTGGTCACCTGAACTCATGGTGAAATAAAAAGCCCTACAATGTTTACAAATCAGGGGCATGATCTTTATTCAACTTAGCTGTCTATTATACCTTGAAGGGCTTAACAAGCATTCAATCCTAATAAATTACTAATTTATTTGACATTTATTGAGCATCTACAAGCAAGTGTATTATGAAAGACAAGGAGATAGAGGCAAACATCTTAAGAAAGAATTCTGTCTGATTGAGCCTGTACTTGGCTCCAGAAACCAATTTAAGCATTGACATTTGGTCTTCCTGGTCCAGATTTCTTTTAACTCTGGACTTTATAAAACCAATAAAAATTGAACAGCATCAAAGTTAACCCAAAGCATAAAATACATATTCATGAGTCCATATTGATATAAATAATTAAACACATAAGTGGTAGACAAGAGACAACACTTCTTTACAGAAGAGTCCCACTCAATAAGTGCTGAAGGAAGCTTGGAAAATAGAAATAGAAAAATAGAAAATCACTGTTACAAGATGGCAATAATAATTACTACAATATCCACAAATGGATGCTAAAATTAGAGGATAAAAGTTTAAGGAGAAACAAGATATTTGCATAGTCTGAAAGTATCTCTTCAAAATAATATCTTGACAGTAGAGTAACCTGGCAGATACCCTTGACTAAAGACTCAAGGTTAACACACCAGTAATAAGATATATTGGCATCATATACCCTCTACATGATGCCCTGAGAAGGGGTCATCATCTCTCTGCTATTGTTCCCATTAAGGCAGACCTCTCCCTCTCTTCATGAGTAAGCATGAGACAAGTCAAAATCATAGTACATTCTAGGAAATAGTTAATCAGTTAGCTAAACAAATTTCAAAGTCCTGAAGGAGAAAGACAAAGTTAGGAACTATAGGAAGACTATGAAGACATGACAACTAAGACACTATGGATTTCTGGATTGATTGGATCTTGGAACAGAAAAAGGTCACAGGAAAAAAATGGGGAAAGCTGAATAAAGTTTGTAATTTAGTTTATAGTGTTGAGTCGATGTTTATTTCCTGGTTTTGATCACTATACTATGGCATTATAATTCACACAGAAAGACATCAAATATTGGGGAACTGAGCAAAGTATATGTGGGACACTATTCTATTTTTGCAACTATTCTGTAAGCCTTAAATTATTTCAGACTAAAAACTTGTCTTTTTTAAACAATGAAAATAGAAGTTACTGCTAGGAAATAAGCACAGTATTCTCTGCTGAATGAATCTCTTAAGTAGGGAAGTTTAGGTCTGAACCCTTCATCCCTTGCTTCTACTTGTCCACTCTTGAAACAAATTGTCAAATACTAATTTGGTACAATGTAACCATCTTTAAAGATAGCAGAATATTCTCTTGATTTTCTTCTTATGTCTGCTTTCATTGCATACAAACCAATTTCAGCACATTCCCTGGAGAAGAGTGGTAAGATCTTAAGAGCAGGTACCTGTGAAAAGTTCATACCCGCTCAAGATCCAACAGGGTGCTTACTTCTTCAACAATCCTTGGTCCTCAAAGTGCTTTCTTTGCAACTCTTTATTGTTTGTTAATTAGCCTTGTTATGGTACTATTGCTATCCATACAGCCCAATATTAAGGCTTTGTCATTGTTCAAAAGGGATTCTGTAACACCTAATAGCTCAGTTTCTTTTGTTGGAATATATTATAGAAGAACATGACAAAGCAGTTCTCAAAACTCTTCCATGACACCAATTGTTTGTGGTAAAAAAAGATGAAAGGGCTGTTACCATTTTTCATTATGTCTAGTAACTTTGCTGTATTATGTTGTTCCATGATTACATATCTGTCCCATGGATGTTGCTGATTGTACACATCATAGAGCATATTCAGTAATGCTACTGAAAGCCTAATTCATTTAACATTCATAAAATAAAAAATTATAAGAAAGATAATCTGATATGATTTCATTCAAGAAACTGAAGTTCAGCAACAGGTTTTTGGGAAAGATCTTTCTACTTAGGAATCATATCTTGTCAAATCTCAAAAATTCTTCATGTTCAACCTTGAGAAATGTTTGGGAGTCTGTACCTTTTTGTTTCAATTTTTAACCTTTTTAGACTCTGAACTGTAAGAAAATTAAAAAAAAAAAACTTAATAAAGCCAGCTGTTTTACAGTGTGATTAATGAGAACAAAATGTGTCTGGGGTACCTCATTTTTCTTTAATATTTTATTTTATTTATAGTTTTCATTATGTCTGAGTCAAAGATAATTTATCATGGGGCTCTCATATTTAATTCTAGAGGTTTTTATTCTGCTGAAATTCAAAAGAGGCAAAGTCAACATTTTGTTTGTAATTTCTCTTCTCACAGGGTATAAAGATTCTGAACTAAGTCTTTTACTTGAAATACTCAAGGCCAAAATGTAACCAAATAACTGATAGTTAAGTATCATTCTTAAAAGTTATTTTATTTAGTGTTATAAGTACTAATACTTTAAACAGTTGTACAAAGATTAGAATTATGGTATAGTCTAATCTCTATTATTCCATTTTGTATTATTACTTAATAAAATATGCATTAAATTAAGAAATAAATTTGTAAGAGTTATATGTTACTGCATCAGAAGTTACTACAACACTCAATGATTTAAAACAGTCATAAACATTTATTAAGCTCAATTTTTGTGGGTTAAAAACTTGAAGTGTCTTATCTTGGCAGTTCTGGGTCAGTGTCTTTTCTGAAATTGCAGTGCAGATAATGGTCTGGACTGCAGTCATCTGAATCCTTGACTTCAGGTTAGTGAGTCTGCTTCCAAGTTAGCTCAACAAGACTGGAAAGTTGGTGTTGGTTGTTTGCTCGAGGCTTCATGGCTTCTCTCATGTGCTTCTCCACAGGCTGCTTGACTATCCTCACAACATGGCAGCTGACTATCCTCACAACATGGGGTACTGGCTTTTAAAGAGAGAGCAAGGTAGGACCCTCAATGTCTGTTTTGACATAGCCCTAGAAATTTTTCCATGTGATTATTGTTTCCAGAGGTCAGTTTTATTCCACAAAAGAAAGTACTACACAAGTGCATAAATACCAGGAGGTGAGGATCACTTGGGTGCCATCTTAGAAGCTTAGTTGCCACAACAGTATTTGTAAATGTATGTAGCAGGCTGGTTCTTTAGATTAAATTCATATTAACTGTCAACCTATCTTCATATTTACTTAACATTTCTAGTCTTAATAATTGTTTTCATAGTTTTCAAACACCATTGTAGCAATACTTTACTCCCTCTATAATATACATTTAAATATCAATTGACATAGAATTTCAATACGACAAGTGTATTAACAAATTATTATTCTTATTGTTTCTAGAAGTTTTACTAATATCTGAAAGGAACAATTAAGATAATACTAATAAATCCAAAAGACATGTCTTATTCCTATAACTGACTATGAAGTTCTGCTTAGGTTTAAATGTGAATATACAATGTCATACCATCAATCACACATGGGTTCATGGATGTCCAAAATGACATTGACTTAAGTATTTAACTCTCCCTTTTCCAATGACAGATGTTGCAGGGCAGATTTCCATCAAATAACCAGTCCAAAGCCAAACTTTAGGAGGTTTTTATTTTAAAGGTCTTGGTATATTCTTATGTGAACCTCCTTTCCTCCTTAACACTTTGTGTGCTGGTGCCCTTTAAATTTACCAGACCTTGGGGCCGGCCATTTTCTGTGCCACCGCATGAATGGTATAAGCATTCAATAAAACACCCACAACTCCTGAACTACTGGATATTAAAAAAACTGTAATATCTCTCATAAAACACCTTACACTTTTACCAAAACAATATGTAAAGCTTCTAGACTGAGTATGATCAAAGAAATAGCTCCTAATAGTTCCAAATAAATCCACCATGGCATGAAAAACCGGAGACTAGATGAACACGTATTAATATGTGAGTGGCCACCTGATACCGGTGACAAAAACACGTACTAATACATGAGCAGATCACAAAGTGTTAATAAGGTACTAGTGCTAACCTGCATGGGACTACAGATGTCATAGAGCATCAGTCTCATTTGTTGCTATCCCTTTTGCCTTATCCTCCTTCCAAATTTGTTCTGTCAGTAGTTTTGATGTCTGAAGGGGACTCAGGACCTTAATTCCTGATTGTAAATGGCTCTTAACCTTTGACAGGAAGACAGTGATGTTCTTTTGATTTTATGCTACATTTTATCACCTGAACATCAAAGAAATTCTAATTGTACATGGAATTTCATAGTCTTGTGAACGTGTCCATCAGTTTTTGACTCCCAGCCCTATAATCTCAGTGATTTAAATATTTTTAAATCTGCAAAGGGAGAGAGGCTAAGCTTTCCTTTCATTATCTTCCTGTTCTAACTCAAATAAAACTCCTTCCTTCTCTCACAGTTATAAGACAAACAGAAAAATTCTAGGAATATTCCTGACACTAATTGGGGAGCAGATTTTGGGGGAACCACTTGACCCTATTAGTTCTTTACTTCCATTTATTTCAGTAAAAAAGCCCAGAAAACTCATATTATGTTTAAGTTGAAAATTTACTCATAGTGCATTAAATGTGCAAATAAAATGCAGTTTTATTTTTTCTCTCATAGATCTTTTTTAATGATCTTTCAATCCACTGGATAATATTAAGGAAAAAGAAGTTCTAGAAAGTTGGCAATATACAGTCTTTTCCTGTTTATATAATCTCTTTATGATGGCTCAATATTTAGAATAAATTCTTAATCCTTTATATTTCTTCTTTTTCTTGTGACCCTCTTCAAGATGATACTGTTATGTATTGAGGGCCGACTATAGTGATATTGAAATATCAGGGGCCAACATGTTGGCGAGGTATGGGAAATGAGAGGCTCACAGACCCATTCATTCTGGATTCTCCTTGGTCTCTACTTGAGTAACAGATCTTGTCTATTCTCTGGACTTGGAATCCCTGTGATAGTTTTCTGTGGTCATTTGGGACAGAATGCTGATAATTAACACTAATTATCATTTGCCAAGAATATCTATATTGAAGTTTCCTACCTTTTGGTCTCTTCGTTGCTCTTCCAATGAAGTATACAGCAATTTGAAAATTTTCCACTTTTGTGGAAACAATATTGCCTTATAAGTAGTGGATACCATTTTTCTTTTAATTACTTATAGCAAATGCCCTTTTCCCTCTTGAAGCATTTGAATATAGATATAATTGGTCCAGAATCTTTTTGCCAATCAAGAGTTTTCAAAAAAGAATACATTTGAGAGGATAATTTTTAAAAAGACACGAAGTTCTACAGGATTAAAATCTTTATTTAATATCACATCCTTAGAATATCTGCCTGTTGTCAGGCTATAGGAGCCCTGTAACAGTCAGTGACCCACCAGAGAAGCAGAACCAGCAGGAGACACCTATCAAGAGATTTACTGCAAGGAATTGTCTTATGCAATGGTAGTTTTTAACCAGAGAAGTCTGAAATCCGTAGCAGAGGATGTCTGGAAGGGCAGGCTGGGACTGGAGAGCTAAAGGCTGAATCTCTTCTCTCTTAGGGAAGCCTTAGTTCCACTCTTGAAGCCCTCCACCATGGAATCAGGCCCACTTGAATTATCTGGCATAATCTCTCTTACTTAAAGTTAACTGATTATGGGCTTTAATTACATCTGCAGTAACTTTACAGCAATACTTACATTATTCTTTGATTCAATAACTGAGGCTTAACCTAGTCAGTTACATACTGAAAGACCATCCCTGGTCCCCAAATGTTTGTCTACAGAGTATCTCAATACTGCTCATCACCTAATTTTCTGTCTTCCATCCCTTTAATCACAAAGGGTCACTGTGTTTGTTTACCTGGTATTTTTTGGATAGTTAAATTGATTGAGTCTAACCTACAAAGGAGAGTAATGTAGTCAGTATAATTTAAATAGGGAAATAGACATTCATACAAATCATACCTACTGGTATTACTTTAACCCTTTGTTTTCTAGTTTAGGCTTTATATTTGACTACAGTCTTCCAAAGAGCAGTCTTCTCTGAATTTAATATATAATCAAAAAATTTTGATTTATACTCAAGTTGCTTTTAGAATGGCATAGACAAACCATTTACTAATAATTTCTTCCCTCTGTGCTGAAACTATATATTTTTAAAACATGTGTATTCATTTGTTCAATACTACTGGGGATGTATAATTTCTGTGTTAAGTCCACCTCCCCCTTTTCTTAGTGACTCACTACAATTAAGAAGTGTTTGCTTCATTTCACTATCTCATGTTAATAATATCAAACCAAATCCCTGTAATTTATAAAAACTCAGAAAAATTTCAGTTATGAAATGTCACTGCTAGAGAGAAGCATCACTTTTATGACTTGTAAAGCAATTTTACAATTCTTTGAGTTTGAACTACAGTGGCAGATATGTGACAATCATGTCATTTTCACATTAGAACAGAGGACTAGACAAGTTGTTCATAAGGCAGTCATCCAGATAAAGTAGAATAGGCTGACTTTAATTTTTCAAAGGTATCATAAACATGAAAGCACCAAAATGTTATATCTTCAAAAAGAATTCACTGGCAAGATTATGTCATGGATCTCAAAGGGGTCCACATGTCTTCTGAAATTGCCTTGGGTATAGGAAAAATAGAAAATGACACTATTTCATATGTACTGATATGTAATTGTATATTGCTCTGAATTTGAAATAATTGTGGTGGAATTAATCTCATTATCTTCCTTGATTGTCATTGTAATAGAGGTTCCAAGTGATCAAGCATTATTTTAGCCAGTAATAATAGTAATTAACTGTAAGTGAAATTTTTACTCCTTCAGGAGCTGCTCTCATCGTTTCTTATGCTAGAGACTGACTTGTGTGGGGAATAAACCCATCAATGCCTCTGGCATCTGTAGGTCAGGGGGCACTATAGGTTAGCAGAAGGAGGAAAAACAACTGCAAGAGGAGAGGAGAGGAAATCATTTCTCAGAATGGAGGCGAAAGAATGGCTTGAAGAAAAAAAGAGAAGTAGGGGGGCGGAGAAGAGGGCAAATTATTGAGTTTGAGAGGCTTGGCACCCTAATAATCGCTAATCTCCAATAAGGGCATTAAACTTACCGTATAACTGTGATTTTTTTTTGTTTTCCTCTACACACAACCAGTGGGTTGAGTTCCTATCTGGACTGTGTAGCGTGTTAAGTCAAGCCACACACATTAATATGGGAAATGGAGAGGAAAAAGGCTTCACCTGGCATCTTATCTTGGGTATTTGTTTGTTTGAACCTTTAATTTCCCACCAAAACTAAGGACTAAGTGCAACTATTACCCCACTTTCTAATAAAGCTTTTGAACCGCAAAAATTGGCCTAGTTGGGAAGTGGTAGCATGACTTTAACACCCATCTCTCTGCTCCCACCCCTCTGCTCTTTGCCCCCAAATGTTCTGCCTCTTTGTTAGTCAAAACAAATCTTCCAATCAGCTCTTATAGTGTTCTCTCCTCCTACAGTATGTCAGTGCCTTCTCTTTCAGCATGATTTGATATTTCTCACACGGTCCCCAGTTTAGAGAATGAAGTTGTGATATCAAATGGCATCTTGCCAGTGACCTCTTGAGGCTGCAGAGACAGCAGCAACAGAGCTCCATTTTATGGGCTCCTGGGCTGCACAAAATGCTTGTTGTTCGCTCTAAGCAATGAACTTTCATTATTGAAGGAAGGCTGAAGATTTGAGGGTCAAGCTGTAGGTGAGAATGGGATTATGTTTCCCACAAAAGTCTTATGATAGGAAAACTTGTGCAAGCCTCTCGGAGAATTTTGAACCAGTTTCTTCTTTGTTTCAGCCTATGTGTAGATCCAGCTTTCAAAGCAATTCCATGGCCCAGAGAGAAAGCTCATGCAACATTAGCATCTTTGCAGTCATTCAAATTGTTGTTTTAGATTGAGATCCATTCACATTGTGTTATGTGTCAGTGCTTCCCCTTGGAAAGAAGGGTAAGGTCTGAACTTAATAAGGGAAATGAAAGTGTAGTTATTTAATTTAGAATGGTTTTAGATTGGTGTGTGGAAAAATACTGTGGATGTTCCTAGATGCTGCAAAATTTGATTCAAAAGATCTTTCCAATTCTCTGCAGCAATACTACACTGATATCATGGCCATATGCTCCATTTGTCACATGCTATCATTAAAACCCTCATTAAAATGCATATCTGGAGGGCCAGATGTTTGATTTTTATTATAAACCATTTTTTCACATTTATAATCCGTGGATGCCTATATAATAGCTAAAACTTTGTGGATGTTTCTTTACATACTTATGCATATGCTTTGTATCTCTAGCCACATGTTTGTAAAGGAGCATATGTGGAATACATTTATGTCTGTACAAATACATACAAACATGGATGATTTTGAGTATGGACGTTTGAATTTGTTCCACCCTATTTAACTTATGTATGTTCTTTTTCAAAAGTCAAACTACATGACAAATAATTATTACCTTCTATTTTCCTTGCTGTCTTTCCATCTCCTTTGTTCCAATATATTGCTTGTGGGGCTTAATGAAAGGAAAGTGTCATGAAAGAAGATTATATATACAAAGGCACAGAAATAAAAATCGTAATTCTCTCCAGACTGGCCAATCAGTGTTTGACATATGATAGTTTCAATGAAAATATTTTGTAATTAATTTGAATTAAAACCACTGACCAATCCCTTCTTACCTAATCCTGTACTTTCAAAGTAATTCAGTATTCATACACATAGAAAATATATCGAAATTTTGTGTGTGCTTAAAATTGAGGAAACAGATAAATAGGTAACTTATTTTTCTGCACTGAAGGTTTGTAATCTTAAAATGCTGGGCAAGATCCTATTCTACCTTATTTAAGAGAGATCAATTTTTCTATGATAGTTGTTTTCAAGAGAATACATGTTGTACATACATATGGAAATCTTTAATGTTTGTGATGATCTTTTTTAAAGGATTCTCTGGAAACAGGCAAGTTACTACAGATAAAGTACATGCAGAAATTGGTTTCTTGTATTTATGTCAATAAATAAAGATGTGATACTAGATAAAAACATAGATTTGTCTTTTAAGCTGATTTAGGTTTTATGGGGGTGAAGACATAAATTTGAGAAAAGAAAACAATGGAAGTTTTTATTTTCCCTACAGTGAGAATTGATTAAAACTTTCACTGAAAACAGGTATCTTTTTTCATGTTACCTCAAATCTTTTCTTACATTTCAATAGATTGACAGAAACCCCACAAATTTTACACATTTCCATTATTTTTATCCCCACAGGATTACAATACCATGTGTATTAAAATTAATTAATTCAACATATTTTACCACTTTAACCAACCAAATTGTTATTCATCCTGGGTGAGTGGATGAGTGATTCCTTGTAAGATTGTAAATCAGCCTGAAATTCCCAGACTTGCACAGCTCAATGGTAACTATGATCATCAGCTAGCTTATCCAACAGGCTCTCCTGACAAGACCAAATCACTTGTAATGAGGCCATCTGTACCATGGTGCCATCTTATAGAGAAAAGTTGTCTCATAATTTAGCTTGCAGTGAGTGAGTCTTACATAAGCTCGCTAGCTTAAACATGTCTATCTTTCTTCCTGGTTTTGTGATGAGATTTTTGCCAGTTTTGCTTATTGACACATCACCATTGGAGTGTCTCAGTGCTGATAACACACCTGAAAATCCTGAATCTGACACCTCCTTACACCTACTTGTTTCATAGCATGGCTATCACCATCTTACATCACAGGTGTATCTTAGGTAATGAGGTATTGGCAATTGTGCCTCATTCAATCTCTGATGGAGCCCCACCCTCCTCATAAAAGAAGGCCGCTGTTATTTTTGCCATGAGTTATCTGCAATTTCCCAACTTACTGCACATTTCCACCTGGGTTTAATGAACACACTTGCCATATTTTCTTCCCCTCGCATACTCATGAGGGCCTTGGAGAACAGGCTTTGCAGACCCAGAGACCTAGGTTCAAATCACTGTTCAGATACTCATTAGCTGTGTGACCTGTGAAGCCACTACACCTGTGCTTCCTCTTCTACAGAGTCAAGAAAATAATACTGACCTCAAGGGTTTGTTATAAAGATCAGATTTTTTATAGTAGCACAAGCATCACGTGACACTTTAATGTAAAAGTCATGGTGGAAAAAAGTCAGTTGTCACTAATGTTATAGATGAAAACCAATTTGATGCAGAAGGAATAAAAATTTGGATCTGGTTGCCATTAAAATTCCTAAATTATTTCACTTTATCATCAACACTATTTCACATTTTTTCCCATCCAAATAGAAGTTTCAGGTCTCAACCTGAAACTCTCATTCCACTAACATTCTTCTTCCACAGCACCTGTGTTTATCATGCTCTCTCTTTAAGGAATTCCCAGGACCTTCCCATTCTCAGTCCTTAATGTGTCATCCTTTTCACTTTTAGCATTAAGTTCCTTAACTTAAAATTTTATATCTTACTACTACAAACTAGCTCTTAGACCTATGCAGGCCAGAGTTCTCAGCATTCTCCAGGGATGAAGAATTAATTCCTCACTCTTAGTGTTACATAGGGCAAGTCGCTGTCCTCAAGGGGTAAAGTGTTGGCGGGGACAGAGGGACTGTAATAGAGGCCACTGAAGAGGTGACTGTCATTATAAACAGAGGCCTAGGGAAAAGAGGATGAAGGGGGTGCTAATTCATCTGGGGCTGGGGTGTGGTGTGTGAAAGGGCAGGGAAAAGCTTCAGAGAGGAAGATGACACTTGAGTCAGTCATTCAAGAAGGAGCATAATTTGATTTTGGGTGGAGGAAATACACCAATGTCTGAATGTGACTAGCCCTCCACGTCATTACAGCAGAGGGATGGTGACAGTGGAGAGACTTATCTGATGAAATTGGTAAGGGCCAGGCTGGGAAGTTTTTTGATGCTCTACCAAGAAACCTAAAAAGAGCAGATTTTTTTTTTTGTGAATTCCTGTCACAATAATTCCTTGTTCATTCATTTCGGCGATAATAAATCTCTACAAGTGACTTCTAGTTCTCCAGAGAACCAGAAAAAAAAAAATGCTGAAGTTCTTTTCTTCCCTTCTCGCTCTTTACACTCAATGCCACTCCTGGGGTTGGAGGCTGCACCGCACAGAGATGGGAAGTACGGACTTTGAGCAGTGCAGTTCCCATTTCCTCTCTGCTGTTCCGTTTCCCACATTCCTCCTAACTGGGTGACCTTAGGGAAGGTACTTCACCTCTCTGGACGTCACTTTCTGACTCTGAAAATGAGAATGATGCCAGTTTCAATATACTAGGTCTCCTAGGATGATTCAGTATATGTGTAACCAATGCCTGATACTCAATTATTCAGTAAGTATTAATTGACCACCAACTAGAGCGCAAAACCTGTGACAGATTCCTATTATACAGTGATGAAATATCTGGGGACTTTGTAGCCTAATATTTATAATCATTATTGTTCTTGTTATTACTATTATCTTATAGAGATTGTTAATGGATACTATTAAAACAAATCAATGTGTTCCATCACATCAACATCCTATCCCTCTTCCCCTGGTTCTGGAGTGTGTGGGTAACTGGATGACTGAAAAGCTCCGTATCCAATAGATCTTGTCAATTACATGTTGAGCTGCCATAGCAGAGCCACCCCTGTAGTTAGGTTCCTTAGGTGAAGTGCCCCTCAAGGTGATCCTGGATGAGACTGATCTCAGGAGGAGGATCTTGCGTGCATTTTGGGTGTAGCAAAATCAAGTTTGGTCTAGTCAAAGTGTTCTCCAAAAGCTCTGGAGAGCAAAACTCTGGAATCTTGGGATGAAGTAATTTTTGTACAAGGTATTTCATGATAAAACTTTATTTTTTTCTTCACTGCTAGTGAAGTTAAGGGCACTAAGGCAAACACTGCTTCAGTTCTAATAGATGGCATGACTCTTGCTTGAAAAGGGATGTACCTATGGACCTCCAAGGAGTAGAGTCAGCAACAGCTGCAAACTGGAGTGAAGGAAGATATGGATTGAGACTTGGAAGTCATCCTTGAAGATGTTTTCGGTCCACTGGCCTCCGGCAGAGCACTGGAAAGAGGGAGTAGTGTGGCAGGTCACCATAGTCCTGCCAAATAGATCACTTACTTAACGGTCAGCAGCTTATAGGTAAACATGTTCCTCCAGGGATTATATTGTTGTAACTTTGCCTCTGCTTACTAGCTGCTCAGGTTAGCTTTTTACTTGAAAAAAAATTTTTTTGATGACTAGGTATCCTGGGTGCAGCTTACTTGGTGCTGCCAACTGAGTCTTTCTTCCAGGGCATATCTTAAGATATCTGCCAATAGCACCCCAATCTATGATTGGCAGTGGAGCACAAAGCTATATCCTTCTCTGTGCAGATCAAAAAAAGCAACAGTGTAGAATTCACTGCAATTAATGTACTTCCACTTTCTCACTCCCTTTTCCTTTTGGATGCCTCATAACCTCTTCAAGTTCCATTCTGAGAAGAGATTATTCTTGACTTAAAGTGCCAACTTCTAAGACTAGTATTAGGTAAGGCCTTTTCTACAGTGAAATTTTAAAAGGTTTTTTTTTTTTTTGAGAACCTTCAAGAAGATAGTAGAAGCAGATATGATCAATGTAGATGCAAAGATATACATATTCAGGGTGGGGCAAAATCCAGAAACTTGGTTGTCTAGGCACCACACTGGAACTACTTTGAATTATAGTTTGTAAAAGATTGTTCTGGTTCTTCAGGAAGTGTGTGCAGTGTTTGGAGCTATGACATCATGTGACTTCAAGTATGAAGGAATATCTTACACATGTTAAATACTCAATGTACAGTTTTGAAATTACTTTGAAGTAAAAGATCTCTGAGAATGACATGAGTGATAATAAAATACATTATCTTCATCAGAAAATTAGAGGTAGTGAATGAAACTGTCCAGGCAAGAAAACAACAGCCTGAGAGAGGACGTTTAACCAAAGTTAAATAAACAACCACAAAACAAGTCTGTGCTTCCACTGGGGATGATGAGTAGCTGCTGGGAGAAACCAGTTGGTACTTTTCAGGCTTTCAGCTGCATCAGCCACATAGTGAGTTAGCACTTTTTAACCTGAAGTAACCTAAGAAAAGTGACTCGGTGATGGTAATGTCCCTTGACAGGTAGAAATTGACAATTGACATGGAGAGTCACACCCCCAAATCCCAACTTGTCTTTACAACTGAGTAATACTTCATTTGTAAACCAAACCATCACTGAGTAGTAGACGGTGAGAGATGACAGAGAAAGAGATGACAAGCAGGCTTCCGTGAACAAACCTGAGAAAGCCAAAAGAATCTTAGACACTCGCTGCCTCCCAGAAGTGGCAAAGGAGAGCGTTACTGAGGGCCTTCGGCTGTCTGAAGAACACCCTGGCTTTAACCTCATCCAGAAAAAAATTAAAAGGCCAAACCCTAGATTTTCAGGACTGACAGCTTCGTAGGGGTTGGACTTGGAGAGACTCTTCCCAGGAAGACAGAGCCAGTGTTGACTAATAGGCGCCAGCCTGCCTCCGGACAGCCCCAGGCTGATTCCACCGATGTTGCAGATCCGCATGGGGATCCGGAAGTCAAACCAGCTTTTACTCCAAATTTAAACAAAGAACTCAAATAATTTTCTAGCTGATTTTGTAAATAGAGTCTGGATCAGGCACAGAAAGGTGTGAGGATCAAAGGGGCGCTTCACTAGCCTGAGCTCAGACTGCCTGTTCAATTAAACCCAGCAACCATTTGGAGCAATGATCTTGTATGAAGTCTGTGCTCTCAAAGAATTTGCAACCTAGTAGGAAAAAGAAGACATATAACAATAAGGCAAGACAAAAATATAAATTATAAAATACAAGTTATAACATATAAAATACAAGTTCCTTAAGAGAGATATAAACAAAGAACTATGGTGAATTCAAAGGCAGGAGAGAGGATGACCTATGGAATATAGGTAAAAAGTCTTCCTGGAAGATGTCGGCTTGGAGATACTTTTGAGAGGTAGATGCCTGTAGAGGGAAGTGTGCATCTGAGGTTGAGGTGAGCCCGTAGCAAGTCAGGGGCCTGAAGAAGGAGGAATGTTCGCACACTGTAATACTGAATATTTATCAGTTTGGTAAGAGGTCAGCATTTGTGGTTACATTATTGAAAGATGAGATTGGAAAACTGACTGGATGTATCATCTATAGACTGAATATCAAAGGGAAGGGGTTGTCCCTAAGGGACACCTTTATGCCAGATTCGTCCATCATATGCACATCACCATTAAAATTAATTAAAAAGTAATGTGAATAATTCAAGAATTTTATTATTTTGTCAGTTGTGTACACATCTATGTAACATTGGGGTATAGTTTCACACCTTCATATCTGACGTATTTCACTCACCCTCTACCAAGCTCCCACGCCAAAATCCTATTCCCTTCCTTCCCTTTCCCTTTCAAACTGTTCCCCCTGATAATGGCATGTTTTTCACAGAGTCTAAGAATTACTTTTGCTGTGCCTTGCCAAGATGTGTTCTTTGGTTATTTATAGTCTGCAAACAAGTTAAGCCATTTGGTATCTCTTTCACTTTCTGACTTATTTCACTTAGTGTAATTACCTTTAGATCCTTCCATTTTGCCCCAAAAGACATCATTTCATTTTCTTTAATAATTGAGTATTCCATTGACTTTATACCCCTCAATTATTTTTGTTCAGCCATCTGTTGTTGGGTACTTAGGCTGGTTCCTTTACTTGGCCATTATGGATAATGCTGCTATGAACATAAGCATTCATAAATCTCTTTGTATATGCCTAGGAGTGGTATGGCTACATCATATACTATTTCCACTTCTATTTTGTTAAGGTATCCCATACTGCTCACAGAGGTTATACCACATTACATTCCCACCAACCATGGGTGAGTGTCCCTTTTTTTCTCACAAAGTTGTGAACATTTGTTGTTTTCACTCATTTTAATATAGGTCATTATCATAGGGATGAGGTGATGTCTCATGGTTTTGATTCACATTTCCCTTATAATAAGTGATGTTGAACATTTTTTTCTTATGTCTAGTAGCCATCTAATGTCTTCTTGGAGAAGTGTCTACAATATTTAGGTCTTTGGCTCATTTTTTGCCTGGGTTCTCTGGTTTTTGTTGTTGAGTTACAGGAGTACTAAATGTATATTTTGGAAATTAACTTCTTCTCAGATGTATGATGGGCAAATATCTTCTACTCTGTAGGTTGCCTTTTTCTTTTTGTGATGGTATCTTTTCAGGTACAAAGATGGTTTAGTTTGATGTTGTCCCACTTGCTTATTTTTGCTTTGGTTTATGGCACTATTGGGTTGCACCCCCAAATAAATTCTGTGGTTGATGTCTGCTAGTGTATCACCCTTGTTTTCTTTGAAGTACTTTATAGTTTCAGGTCTTACATCCAAGTCTTTAATCCATTTTGAATTAATTTTTGTTTGTGGAATTAAGAATCTAATTTCATTTATTTTTTTGGATGTGGCTGTCCATGTTCCCAACACTACTTGCTAGGAAGGCTTTCTTTTATTGTATGATATTGGTTCCTTTGTCAAAGATTAACTTTTTGTTTGGGTTTCCTCACTTCCTAGCAAGTCTAGCTAAGAGCTTGTCAATTTTATCTTTTTGAAAAAACAGTTCTTGGTTTCACAACCTTTTGGTTTGTCTTTTTGCTTTCTATTTCTCTTATCTCCACTTTAGTTTTTATTATTTCTACTGATAAAAATCTTTCTACTGATATTTTTGTTTCATTTCTTCTTCTTTTGCTAGTTCCTTCAGTTGTAAAGTTAGATTGTATAGTCGAGATTTTTTTGTGGTTTTTGATGTGTCTTTAGTGTTATGTACATCCCTCATAATACTACTTTTAGAGTATCCCATCAAATTTGGTAGCTTGTCTCTCCATTCTTGTTAGTCTCCAGATAATTTTAAAATTTCTCCTTTGATTTCTTCATTGACCCAGAAATTGTTACATTTAGTTTAGTCTCCACATGTTTTGATTTATTCTGGAATTCTTTTTGTGGTTAATTTCTAGCTTTATACCATTGTGAACAGAGATGTTTGATATAAGTTCTACCTTAATATATTTTTGAGACATGTTTTATGTGCCAGCTTGTGATCTAGCCTTCATAATATTCTGTGTGCACTTGAGAAGAATATATATTCATTTCTTTTGGGAAATCCATCTGGTTCAATATTTCATTTAAGGCCTTCATTTCCTTGTTAACTTTCTGTCTGGGTTAGCTATTCTTTTGTGGTTTATTGATGTCCCCAACAATTATTGTGCTTTTTTCATTGTGTTGCTTTGGGTCTGTTAACAGTTATTTTATATATTTGAGTGATTCTATATTAGTTGCATAAATATAAATGACAATATGGCACTCACCTTTGTCCCTGACTACCTTTTGACTGAAAGTGTACATTATCAAATATGAGAATATCAGCTCCTGATTTTCTCTCTGTACTATTGGTTTGAAGTACCTTGCTGTAGCTTTTCACTTTAAATTTGTTTGTCTTCAGGTTTTATCTGAGTTTCTTGTAAGCAAAGTATAGATGGCTGACACTTTTTGTTTGTCATTCTGTGCCTTCTAACTGGTGAGTTTAGACCATTCTTGTTTAGGGTAATTATTGATATATTAAGTTTATTTACTGTCATGTCTTTTCTTTTTGACTGTTTGATATTCCTTTTATTTCTTTCCCTATTTGTTTTTATCTTTTTTCACTTAGAATGCTTTTCCTTGGTTCTCTCAGTTTCTTCATTTCTTTTTTGTGTCTCTAGTGTAGACTTTTTGCTTTGTGGTTACCTTGAGGGTTCTCAAACTTTCTGTGTCTAAAACAAGTCCTTGATAAGCTGGTATCAATTTGACATCACCTAACTATACAGGTTCGGAAACTTTTCTTCTCCCCTTCAGTGTTTTATTGTTGTCTCGTGTTGTTTTTGTCTCTATTTCTTATCCTGTATTCCTAGTGTCACTATACTAAGGTTTTGTGTTTTATTTTTTCTTTTATTATAGACGAACTCCTTTCAGCATTTCTCTTTAGGTAGGTTTTTTGATGATAAACTCCATTAACTTTTTGTTTGGGAAAACTTTGAATTCACTTTCATAGTTTAATGATACTTTTGCAGGATAGATTATTCTTGGCTGGGAGTTTTTGTCTTTAGGATTGTGAACACTTCATTCTACTCTTTTCTGGCTTAGAGAGTACTGCTGAGAAATCTGAAGAAAGCCTGATCTAGGTGCCTTTGATGTTATATTCTTTTTCTTTTCTTTCTTAAATTTTTTTTTTGCTAGAGCCTTTAATATTTTTTCTTTATCTTTGACTTTTGATAATTCATCAATGATGTGTCTTGGTAAAGATAATTTTGCATTTAGAAATTTGGTTGTTCTTTCTGTTTTCTGGGATATCCATGTTTATTCCTTACTTTTGGTTTAGGAAGTCCTCAGCTATTATTTCACAGCTATCAGCTTTCTTTATGGGTAGGATCTCTGTAGCCTTCTCTCTCTCCACCGTCTGGAGGACCCAATACCCTTACTTTTCTTCTTCTAATGAAACTAATTTTTTTTTTCGCATTTCTTCATTTTTCTCAATTCTTATTTTGTTCTCTTCTTACATTTGTGTTATTTGTACATTGTGTGTCTTCTGTTTCTGAAATTCTTCTACCAACTTAATTCTAACTGAAACTATTTCACATATTATCATCATTTGATTCATTGTTTCTTTTTGTGTTTTTTAAATATCTTCAGTCTCTTTAATAAAGAACTTTTTGTTCCTGGATCACCTTTCTAAGATCCTGTACCTGTCTTTCTGCACTGGAGTTCTCTTCCAGTACCTCATTTAGCATTTTGAATTGTTATTTTAAAATCACTGTTAGGTCTCTATTTCTGTGTCCTTTTATATGTTTCTGGATTTCTATTCTCTTTCTGCTTTTCCATTTTGTGTTCAGATGTTCCTTGATCCCTAAGCATCTGTGTTACCTTATTTAGTTTTAGGGAGTTTGGAGAGCAGTGGATTTAATTTAGTCTTTTTCTTTGTTTATGTTGGTGGCAGGTGGGGGAGAATGGGGAATCTGTGTCTCAAACACTTGGTCTCAGTCTAATGAGGAGTGAGGGAAACTTCCACCCAGTAGACCACCTCTGCCTCTTCTTTCTTTCCAAAGTAAGCTCCTATCACTGTTTCATGGATCTCAGATTCTCATCCTGACTGCTTGCTGCTCCTCTCTGCGGTGTGGGGCCCATCCCAGCAAACCTGACTCACCTGCCAGGGGGCACCAAATGTGATCCACAGAGCACTAGTAACCAGACATAGGCCTCCTTGCACTGCCAGGCAGGGGGAGCAGGCGTGGGCTGTGTGCCCCAGGTCGCCAGGTAATGGTTGTTACCAGATGATAGGCCTGGACTACTGGGTGCCAGGAATCTCTCACTTGGATCTTTCTTCAGGGAATAAGGAGAGGCTTCTCCCACTCACTCTGCCCTTAGTCAACCTTTCCATGATTGAGCCCAGAGTGACTCCATGCATTGCTGCCACCAAGGTTCCTTTTGTCATATCTTTCTGCTGGAAGGGGAGGGAAACTCCCTTGCTTACACCAGTCTTCCAGGCTCCCAGGGATTGAACCCATGGTTCTGCATGTGTGCCTGTGTCCTTCTCTGGAAAGTCCCTCTAATTAGATGCACTGTACCAGGTAGGACAAGTGATGGCCACAGTGAAAAATCTCCATGGGAAAGTCCCTGTCTGTCAATGAACCTCTGAATCTTCCTTTGATCAAATTTTATTCTATTTTTCCTTTAGTTGTGTTTAGGGAAAGAATGATCCAAATCTCTTTATTTTGCTATGTTGTGCTCAAGCATTTTCTTTTCCCTTAATCTTCAATAATTTTTTTCTGTTGATTTAGTAGAATTTTAATTTAATTTAATTGCAGTAGAACTTAACTCAGATAATAAATCAGATATATCCTGGGTCAGCCTATACCTCTTTTAACTATAAGGGCTTTTATAAATTATAAACAACATAATTTTCCTATAGCTGTGTGAATCTCCATTACCAAAAGAGGGAATTCATTGTATATTTGTAACCTACCTTTTATTTTCTGCATTTTACTGAACCTAGTAAAATATGATGGGTGGTAGGACATAGCCAACAATAGTCATATCATCTCAAATCTAAGTTTTCAACTTCACGTTAAAAATTAAGATTTTCTGTATTATGTCTAACGCTGGGCTGAGATTCAGAGATTTCCAGCTGAGCTCTGGCCTTGATGACTTTAAACATCTTCATGACACTTTAAATATTATAAGAGTCACTGGGAACTAGAGTGTGTAAAATGCTCCCTGTGCCCTGCCTCTGCTAGAGTAGGCACTTAAGTAGTAAAGAAGGTGAGAGAATGTAGGACAAGTCCTACTGGCTTGGCAAGGGTCCACCTAATTCCTTATGACGTGTCCAACGCAGGTGACACCTCCTTGAGGTGTGGATAGGTAGATAATTTCATGGAGAGTAGGAGGTGTGGGTTTGGCTTTTTTTTTTTTTTACAGTGGAACATTATCTGAATGATATTCATTCTCTCGTGAGCCTGGACTTCATACAACAAACAACAACTGGATGTTATTTTAAAATAAGCAAAAGTCACTGAAAGATACTTGTCTGGATTCTCATTTGGGAGGAAACATTGGCTGAGAACTGCTCCTTGGTCAAGGATTAACCCAAGGGAAAAATCCAGCAGGAAGAGAAGAACTGTGGGTTTCTTACCCCAGCCCCTAAGAAAGCTATGCCGTGAAAGGTTTCTGAACCATTGACTCACAGCCAGTTGTACGGGGTACCAGTTCTTCTTTTGACGGGTGAAGGAAGAGAGGAATTTTCTGGTTCGTGGTATTTGAAGGATGGCTTCCCAGTTTCATCAGCTTCGGGTGCTGGTCTGGAAAAATTGGTTAGGTGTCAAAAGGCAGCCGGTGAGTAAAAACGAAAGATTGGGAAGTTCAGGGAGGGGGAGCAGTGCTCCAGGTAACCCTAAAATGTGATGTTCAGCACAGATTAAAAAGGAGGAGTTTTAAAGTATTTTCTAAGGCAGCAAATGGACATTTAGAAATCATCCTTGCATCTCTCTTAGCACTAATAGGGCAGGTTGAAACATGCCCCCAAAGCTGCCTTTTGATTTCAGTAAATTAAGAGTAAACCAAGACATGCCCTGGGCAAATAAAAGGATGTGCTTTGTTAGTGGTTGAGCTGGAAGTAGTGTTGAATTCTAGGTTTGGGGGTCAAAATGCTACTGGGGTCAAAATTTTCTGAATTAAAATGAGATGAAGAAAATGATCTGATGAAAGATACAGTACATGAGGAAAACCAAGAGAGCTTGAAAACTTGGTTGAATGCAAGCTATAGAAAGGGACTAATTTGAAGGCTGTTGGTATAGATAAGCTTCTAAGAAATGCTAGTATCTAAGAACCATTTGCTAGAAATTCCACACAAGAGTCAATATATGTACATTGCTTCAAGAGTATTATTGAATCACTTCACTTTACTGCTATAGTCTGTTTAATCTGTTCATTGCAACAACATCTTTTAGTGCTCTTCTGTTTATGTTTGCTTTCTAAATTATAAAGCTAGCTATTAGATCCTTGGCAGATAGGGTCCAGGGAGACTGAGAAACAAATTGGCTTCTTTGAATTGTCACATATTCAAAAGAACATTGGAAAACCAGGGAAATATAAAAGGATAGTCAATAGAGTGGTAATTCCCAGCCTCTGATGAATAACATAAATATTATGCAAATAATATGCATGATAGAAACCAAGGTTTTATCTATGCACCTATCTCTCCATAGGTTTGCTTGCAGTGCCCGACATCTTACTTAAGGGAGAAGCAAATGTTTACTTACCTTCATGAATTTAACTTGTAGAATTTTAAATCATTAGGTGTTATATGAATACATGGATGTGGAGTTTGCATATAAAACTTAAAATCATTAATATTTTTATTTCTTCGACTTTTAACTGGAAACAACACAGAAGAAAAACTTCCCATAATTATCCCAGGGTAGGTTCAGAATTCAATAGGAAAAGAGTTTGGGAGATGAGTATGGTCAGAAGACAAGAGATGGTTTTTTGGTTCTGCTGCACACAGCTACATGACTTGGGGACCAAATCCCAACTTCTCTTACACTGACTTTCCTATTTGGAAAATGGGCCTGGGGCTTCCAAATTTATCACCAAGAGTGGTGAGAATTAAGTATGCTAATGCATTTCAAAGTGCTGTGTAAATGTTGAGACACTTCGCAAATAGTTTATGGAGGGATTTGAGGCAATGTGTGTGTCATATTTTATTCAGAGTAATGGTAAAAGGAAATCCAGAAGAGTGCATGAGAAAGGAATACATTTGCATATAGTAACGTTCTAAAGGGATGAAAATTCAACAGTTAGAAATAAGAGTGTAAAGGCACTGAAAACTTTTATCTATTATTGCTAACTAACAGGAAGCTGAGATAGCATCTTTCCTTACAACTCCATTTCACTTAAAAAGCACCCCTCGTGTGAATAGATTGTTTCATTGAGAAATTTCATCTTTAGAAAGTTTTGTAAGTTCTTTCCTTGTCTGTGAAGGAGCTGGTATATATCAACTTTCTACTTTAGAGTTTTTCTCCACTTTACTCAATTTCTGCTGGACATGGCCTATTGAGAGAAGATGGAAGTCAGACATGCTAAAATGTTTTCCCTGTGCAACTTTATATTTCCTGTTGAACCCAAACACCTAAAGTGTTCTTGGTAATTATACTTTTGCCTAGGGTGAGAGAATACTTGAACTAATAGATCATGCATAGAACATCAAATGTTTCCAATCTTAAGAGCACCTTGAACTGATGGAAGTCTAGACAGAAAAGTTTTGGTTGCAGGAAGTGAGAGCAGAAAAAGGTGGGAAGTATAGAAAGCACACCAAATCCACCATGACCGATGAGGAAGGCACAAGAGACCTTTAGAAGACGGTGACACCGAAGAGAGAAGGAAAATCAATTCTAAGTGGAGAGCAATATGTCAAAGAAAGACACATGTCTTTCTTCAGTGTTTTGTCCAGGGTTAGCCCCATCTGTTGAAACTGGATAAAAGCCTTGAGAGTATAGGTGAAAGAGATACCTACATGACAGTATTATTTTAGAGGGAAGAATAAGAGATTCAAAAGGTTGGAAAGTTAGGATTAATATTCTAAAATGAGATGAAATTTAAAAACTTGTAAATGGTAAAATATAGAAAAATTAGAAGACAGATTTGAAAAGAAGGTGAATATAAATTTGAGGGGAGGATATAGTCTTTCTATAGGAAATGGACTTTGTCACCCTCAAACCATCATTAAAATGCAAGCATTTTTATTTCTTTGTAATCTTTCTGAAGATGTCATTTAAAATACATTTTATACCCAGGAGAATAAAATTTAAGTTGTGTGACACTGGAAATGTATAAAGGAAAATGCTGTCATCACCACCAGCCATCCTTCTCTCAGTTTTTTTTCCCAAGAGATTCTATGCCAGAGCATGATGGTGGGGAGGTTAATCTAAAGAGGAATTTAGGAATCTACTAATGGAGAAACAAATGATGTACAAGGAAAAAACAAAGATACAGTACAGATATTAGAGTGGGGATTACTAAGGAAATACATTATTAAAAAAATACTAGGCTAGAAAGGGAAAAACTACAAACAGCAATACAGTTTGAGAAATAAAATGAAAACGAGATAAGCTAAATGTTGAATTTGGCTGCAGAAAAGGGAAGGCAGTTTCTTTAATTTGTTGAGGTAGCTTCCCTCAAAATTGTTCTTGGAGTAAATCTTTTTTTGTAAACTCAAATATTAGAGTTCTGAAATATTTGGGGTTTCATAACTGCCTTAATATTAACAAATTCCAAAAGAACTCAAGGTAGTTTTCTAAGGTCACACAGTGAAATTAAGGACTCAATGTCAGATTTTCCAACCATGCATCTTTTCCTTCATCACCTCCTGTTTCTCTTCTGCTTCTTAGCTGAGTTTCCTTTTGCGACAGTCTCTGATCCCTGCTCAGAGTTCATCCCACCAACGAAAAGATAGTATTTGCTAAGGAGGCTTTAGATACTGCTGTTTTTAAAAATAGTAATAGTACTATCAATTCTCAATTATATTGCAAAATAAAAAATTCTAAAGGAGTATGAACGATATGTTAAGCACCAACAAAAATGTTAGGTAATAGGGAAAATCAATTAGATGCAATTGGTGCCCTGCTGGGCTTGTAATTTAACTCTAAAAGTAATGGGAAAATGAAGATACATTCCACCAAAGATGGTTTGCAACAAGGACACTGAGATGCTTGTTAATGGCAGGAAGCAGAGTCCTGGGACAGCAGAGCCCACAGGCTGAAAGACTAGATCATCCAAGATAAGAATTTATCTGTCATGAAGAAGATGGGTCCTAAATAGCATTATCAAGGAGTGACTTCAAATCTATAGAGTGGAGTCTAGCTCTACACTTAGAGCTTGGGGAGGGAAAATTAAGTCCAGCTATTTATTTTCTGTTGTAACTGTCTGGCAAAGGGCTCACACTTTAGCTCAGTTGATGAATAGAACTAGTTTCCTCTATCACAGACATTCCCACAGTTTGATGAACTTCTAGCATTTTGGATCAAGTTTGACACATTTTCTCCATTCCCCATCGTGCTCATTTAATTTTTCACAGTAGCTAAAGAAAGAGAAAGTCTTAACTTAATTTTTCAAGCTGGCTTATCTATGTAGTAGGCAAATTTTTAGATTAAAACAATTTGGGGTTGCACTCCAATCCCAAATTTTATTCTAAATAGATTAAAATGAACCAGGTCCTGCACACTTCACTCCCCTCCCTGGTCAAATTTCTAGGCCCTTGACCTCCTCTGGATCAGCACCATTTACTCCCTTAATCTCTTTTAATTGCTGAAAAAAATTAGATATACCTGTTGATTATGGTGACTGGCACGTAACAGAAATGCACATGTTATTAATCAGTAAGAACTAAATGAGATGAAGAATTTTTAGATATGGAAGCAATGGAGAAATAAATTAGCATAAAGTTCAAGTGGTTCCATAGACGTCATAGACAATTTACCAGTCTCCAAAATGTATTATAGTTCAGAGACACATATTTCATAAAATTTCCTTGATCCTAGTTTTTAGATGAAACATTTATATGGATGGCAGTTAAATAGCAGAAAGCCTAATTAACTGAGTATTCTGGGCCACTTTTGTTTCCTTGTTTTGGGATTGGAACTAAAGTTTATTCCAGACCTAAAGTACAAAGCTCCTACTTCAAGTGTGAACCTATGAATTCTCTTGTTACCATTATATAATAGTCATGCTTAATTTATAGGATAATGTAAAAAAGAGAGGAACAGAAGAGGAAGGATAAGACAGTGTTCTTTTATGGAAGACTGGGCAATTGTTATTTTCAAGTTTGTAAAAAAAAGATATAATTCTAGGTTATATGAAGACCTTTAAATGACTTACATTGCTCTTACAGGCTGAACTAATTAAAATATAATAATGTCATAAAAGAGAGCTAGTAATCTAGTCTCTAGTGGTTTGGCTACATAGCTTAATGGTTAACTGTGCAGGTGCTGAGGCCAGGCGCCCTGGGTTTAAATACCAGCTCTGCCATTTAGTGGCTTATACAATGAATGCTTATTTAGTCTCTTTAAGATTCTAATTCCCCATCTGCAAGAGAAAATGAGGTGATTATATTAAATGAGAATGCATGTTAAGTGTTTAACATAGTATCTTGCACGTTATAAGCAGTCAATAAATATCAGCTACTATCACTTGGAGAATTATATTGAATTCTGATGCTATTTACAAGAGAACCACTTGGTAAGAAGATCACAGAAAGAACAAAAATTTATCCTGGAGAAGATATTTTGAAATCATTTTCATAAGGGAATTGTTGAAGGAATTGGCACTCCTCTCCTAAGAGGAGAGAGGATTTTGCCTTTCTTCAAATTTTTATAGAATTTTCATGCAGAAGAGATCAATCCAAGATAAATGAGTATAAGTCACAGGAAGGAAGATTTCACCTTCATAAGAGCAAAAACACCAGACAATATGAGTTGTGCAATATTGAAGAGTCTATGGGATAGTGAACTAATAATCTCTGGAATCAATCAGGTAGAGGCTGGACAAGCATAGGACAGAGATAGCTTCCCTAATTCTCGATGTGCCAGTCATTATGGCTTTATTCTCCTGGAATTTTCCACTCTTTTCCATCAATGGGTCTTCACCCATATGTTCTGATTGAGAAACTCATGTACTCCCACTCTTTCTTACTCTCCATCCAACACACATAGCTTTTCCTTCCTGGTCCTTTTTCATCTTTCAGATTTTAGACTCAATTTCTCATTATTTGTCTCCCTTTCATATTCTTTACTTCCTGGAATTTGGTTGCAATTTTTTTAATGCTTCCTTTTCTCAAAAGACTGAAGACTTTACAGAAGGAGAAAGATAAATATCGGATGGTCTTGCTTACATGTGGAATATAGAGAAACCAAACAAAAGGTTAAGAAAAAGTCAAAACTAGCAAGCTGACCATAGATTTGAGGCATACCGCAAGGGAGGCGGGGGGAGGGATGTCAGGACAGGGGAGGGAAGAACACATGGGAATATGGTGATGGTTCACAGGTGATATGGTGGCAGAACTATGGAGACTACAACAATATAAGAAGAAAAATTAATTAAAAAAAAAGACTGAAGACTTTCAATTTCCCCATCTTCAAGGTTTAGTACACCATAGTTACTCCTTAAATTTTTTATTGTTTCAATGAAAGCAATACCTTAGATTTGATTATAGTAGTGTAAGTTTCTTAAAGACTCTCCAAGAGTGATTCCATAAAGAAAAATGGAAAATACTCATCCTAACCATCTTACTTTTGCTTATTTTCAGAGTTAGGCAAAGGAATCCCAAATTTGCCATTTGGAAATTGTACTGATATTCAGTAACATGCATTTCTAGCAAAACTGACTTCAAGCCACTGTAGTGCAAGGAGCACAAACTTAAATGTCTGTAGAGACAAGGCAAGCAATGTGACCACATGAAGTGGGTCAAGCTTAAGACAGTAGGGACTGGTCACGTGACCAGAGTGTGCATGCTCTATTTATTTTTTTTTCTTTTTTTTTATTGTTATTTATGTCTTTTACATTTTGTATTCCCCTTGGGCAGCCCACCACCAAAGGCACTTAAGTAATAGCAATTTTCCCCCAATTTAAAATATGTGGTAACCTATATTTAACCTAAAACTCACCCGTGGCTTATTTTTCATACTGTCTTTTAATCAAAATGATAAGAAAATAATAAAAATGGAAACAAATAGAATGAGATGGACTACCAGGAATTAGAATAAAGGTTCTAACAAACTAATGAAGTGGGAATTACCTTAAATTGTAATTATGTGCTTTGTCCATAATTTTTTTGAAAGTTTGATTTGAGAGATTTTCAAAGATTTGAAACAATAGTTCTTATCTAGTATAGAAACCAATGTTATTAGGTAATTCAGTTTAATTACTTGGTATTATAGATGAAAGTTTTGGATTGAATTTGCATTAGGCTCATTCAAGGAATTACTCAAGATTTAAACTTGAGCGTTTGAGTGAGTGATTTTAGACTTACAGGTTATTGAGATGTGTGCTGTCCTCATTGTTCATCTCTCACACTTCACCACCTACATGCAACAGGATAGAGTTTCTAGATATGAAGCCTGTTTGATTTTATCTCTTTTCTTGACCCTTTGTCTCTTCTCTTTTTGCTGTCTTTAAAGTTGGCTTGGGGCAGGAGGGAGCCTCCCTGGTGGCACAAGGGGTTAAGTCTCAGCACTATGAAACTATTGGCAGCCAGTTTGATCCCCAGCCAGGGAGCTAACCCACATGGCTCAGCAGACCTCTACTCTCTGGCCCACTGCTCCCCTCGTCATTGTATTTCAGTAGATCTGCCTGTTCTGCTCCCCACTCTGTTTCTGGTGAATCTTCTCTCCCCTGCTCCATACCTCTGGTCTACCTCCCAGCTCCTTTATGCATAAATAAATCAATCTTTAAAAAAATAACCTTGGCTTTAGATTTTTAACAAGAAATGCAGAAATCTTTTAAATCATTTCTTAGCATTTTACTTTGAAAAATTTAAAACTTAAAGAAAAGTTGAGGAGAAATAAAATGACTTTTTTCCCCTAACAGCATTTGAAAGTGATGCCCCATTCCCCCACATACTCTAGTGTGCATTTTTACAAGCAAGGACATTCTCCTCCATCACCCAATACCACCATCAAATGCTCAGATCCCATGCAAGCTTCACCTGTGTCCCCAACCATGTCCTTAATCAAAGCACATTCTGCATCTTGTTTTATGTCTCTAGTCTCCTTCGGTTTGTAAGTTACATGGTCTTTCTTTGACCTTAATGACCCTGGTACTTTTTGAACATTTGAGGGCTGTTGTTTCCAAAAGTAGGTATTGTTTCCTTACATTTATACTCAGGTTACTCATCTTTGGCAGGAGTGTCACCGAAGAAAGTCTGGGTTTTTCCCAATGCATCCTATTAGGTGGTGCATAAGGTCAATTTGTCCCACATTATGGGAAATATTTTGAGACCATACATATTACTTCTTCATTCAGCTTACAATTTGTCTATGTATTTATTTATAGCTACACAGATTTATGGATTTTATTTATTCGGTTAAATATAATTGTTTATTCTTATAATGCACTGTAATGTTTAAATTCAGCCAATGGGTTGGTTTATAAATTTGGTCATAGTCTGCATCGATGTCTTGTTAACCTGTCCTCATCATTCTCTGACAGTGTTGTGAGTATTATGTCTATCACCCTTTTATCTATTGAGTTACCTACCTACTTCTTTTGTTACAGGGCAGGGTGAGGGGCACCCCAGAATCCCCAAACCTGCCTGCTCTAAATAGGTTCTACCATCCGCCGCATCAAGACAAAACATACTCAACTGCATAAGACCTTTAATGGAAAGAAACTTTACTACAATTAGTGTACAACGAAGACAAGATAAGGAATATAGTTTCCAAATCAAGTACCCAACGTTACCCATACCCTCCTGGGTAAATACCCAGTCAAACAGGGTTGGCCCAAAGAAGGGTCACTGAGGCCTAAAATCCTGTCACGAGTGTAAGGCACCTCCTGGTGGAGACCCATAGGAAAGGGGCAGAAGGGGCCCAGCACATCTGGAAGGAAAAGAACAAAATCAAGATAAAAGCTGTCGTTGTTAACCTCCCCATGGGTCTCTTACCCACATCTGTTTCAACCAATCCAGGACCAAAAAGCAAATGCAGCTTTTTCTCATGTCTCTCTGCTCCAAGTACCTCCTACAGGTCTCCTTCTGACTCTCCATCCTTCTTCCTTTGTTCCTAGGAGTCTCCTCTATAGCTTGTTCTCTTCCCTGCATACCTCCATCCTTTCTTGGGTGGTGCAGGGAACCTGGAATCTCCCCTTTTCCTGGGAACCACCCTATCTATCTCTGTCCTCTACATATATTTTACATATATGTTCTAACTCTGTCTAGTCTTGGAAACAATGACACCTCAATAACAGTGAGCACACCTAGTATTCAGCACACCTAGCATTCAAATGTCCACTAAAAGAAGTTAGTGTTTCTTGCTAAAATGTGTATGTTCATAGAGTAAGTATACTATGAGACGACATGTGGAAATAAGTAAGTCATGCACACATTTATATTGCATGTCTCTATGCATTTTAGAAATCAAGAGTTTCTGTCTGTATCTTTAATTCTAACCCAGCACTGCAGAGGTCATTCTGGTCCTCTGTTCCCACGTTTCTGATTCCCTGATGGATAGTAAGAAACTGGCTCCTCTAAAGGGGGTATCTTTATCGCTTTGGTCAACGTCCTTGTATGAAATCAGTCTCCTGCTCCTTGCCCTGCAGATACCCTCTTTACCCCACTTGGGCTCTAGTGCCCCTTGTCTTGCTGCTGCCCCATATGTGTCCGCTTTATCATGTTAGGGACCCACCTTCCTCACTGTGTCACTGTGGTGTCCCTGGTTCCAGCATGGACTTACCACCAAAGGACTTTGGGATTGAATTTTTCAGGAAGGGAAAAGAAAGAGAAAGCGAACAGAATGGGACATCTCAATAGAAAGTAAACCCTGGAGAAATAAATGGTGGCAAATGCTATGGCCCACTAAGGGATTGTAAACAGTGTACATAGGTTCTTAGATGTCAAAAATATGGGAGAATGGGATGAAAATGAGATATAGAGGCAAGTGTGAGATAATATATTACCAAAAACATGAAACTTTTAAAAACTGCTTTTTGCATAGTTTTCATGTAGCTCCAATGTCTCTATGTGTAAAATCAATATATTAGTCCTTTTTCCAAACAAATAAAAAATCCTTAGTGTTAGTTTAGTATTTGGATTCTTGACACTGCTTTTGCTTCTAGGTTGTTTATGATAATATTTAGAATGGTGTTGAGAGCAACCCTGCTGCTGTGAAAATTTAAATTTTGTTTGTTTCTTGCTTTTGTGATTAACTTGTCAACTTTAACATTCCTGAGATCACAGAGTGGAGGACTTTGTATTTATTATCCTTCTAAACTGCAGTATGCAGAAATATTCTCCAAACCTCTCTGACCTAAAAGCTCAGGGGAAGTCTTGTGATAGTAGGTTGCTTATGGGCTTGCTGTGATTTTTGCCTTTAACAGAGTCTAAATTGCCTTAACCTACTCAGATATAGACTACATTTTTGTCTGGATTTAAATCATGTTTAACATTAATTTCAAAATTTGCCAAAAGATCCTCATGAAGCCATCAGATTATATCAACCAAAAGAGGACTTAAAGATAGTCCATGACATATGTTCTTTATTTGAATGTGAATATGTATTTGTGTTGGTACAATAGATCTTCATTTTTCGGTGAATTCTCCTGCGGTTGCTATAGAAAATTAATAGACGCTTCTAAAAGTAGCTATGGGGCACTAAACCTCAGATGATTTTTTTTTTAAGAGTAGGTATGGCCTCAAATATAAAACCAATCAATCCACATATTAAAATGTTTTAAGCCTTAAGTCTTTATAGTCTACATTTCAAATGAGTCAGAGAGCATAAAAATGGCACTGTGTCTCTCCGATCTCTGAAGAACAAGCTAACTTTGAAATATATCAGAGACTAGCCTAGAATAATAAACTTCTTATAATTCCATAGAACTTGTATTTTTCTGATATGCTTTGTGGAATGATTTCTTATTTTTTCCTCAAGGCAGTAAGATAATGTTTTTAAAATTCCTAGCCTAAGAATCTTAATATTCAGATCCTTGTCCTCTGCTCTGCTTCCCAGCTGAGTATGTGACTTTGGACAAGTCATGCTAACTTGCACCCCAAACAAATTTAAAAAGGAGACAAATATCACATCAAAGCTTCTTAGTCTCCTAGGTGCTATGGACATCATTGGTAGCATGGTGAAGTCTATCTCCTTTCTAAGAACAATGCTTTTAAATCAATAATTTTCAATTAAGTAGTAGAAAGAAAATATACGATGTGGTAATAATGTGTTTCTTTATTGTAGCATGAAAGAAATAAATATGGCAAATCAGTAACTACTGTAATTTTAATGTCACAAAGAGTGTAAACAATACTTTGACATACCTGCCATAGTAATGTGATTTGAGAATATCTGTGGTTTCCATTGGTGACAAAGTCACAGGTACTTCTGTTAACACTGCAGTTCCTTTTCTACATTCATTCTTAATGGAAATTTCAAGTTTCAATCACAAACTTGAGGAAATAAAAACATTATAATCTTTCTTCCTATCCCAGTTTATAAATGCCTTAAATTCTGTCCATTAGATGATCTCAAAGGAACTTTCCAATAAGAAATACCCCAGGAGGGGCCTCCCTGGTGGCACAGCAGTTAAGAGCTGCACTGTGGAGCTGTTGGCATCACAATGCGAGTTCGACTTCGACTTCTGGCCAAGGAGATTCCCACATGGCACGGCAGACCTCTCCTGCCTCGCCTGCTGCTCCCCTCAGCAGTGTATTTCCGTTGATCTGCTTGTTTTGCTCCCCTACTCTGTCTCTGGTGAATCCTCTCACCGCCCCACGCCTCTGTCCTGTACCCCAGCTTGTATGCATAAATAAATAAATCTTAAAAAAAAAAATCCCAGGACTTTTATAAACAATCCTGCAAGTTAGGTAGAACCACTCCACTCCCAAGTATGGTCTGTGGGCCGACATCACCCACCTGGGAGCATGTTAGAGATGCAGAATCTCAGGCCCAACTTCAGAGCCACTGTGTGTGAATTTTCGAGTTTGCAAAATCCCCAGGAGACATACACACATTCATGTCTGCGTGGCGCTGCTGCAAACCAGGCTGTTAGGCCTGTCTGGGTGTAGTTTAGCTGTAATCAAAGTGAGGACTTTAGGATGCCTTAGATGTACAGTCAACTACTACTTTTTAAAACTTTTCCTTAGACCCAAAGTCTAAAAAATTGGAAACAATCCAGCCAGCATGGAGAATGGTGTGCTCTTAGACATAAAATGGAGATTTTCCTGGAAAATTTATGTTAGGGTTACTTTTTTTTCTTTTAAATTTCTTTTTTATTTATATCCTTTACAATATTTTGTATTTTCTGTAGGTTTCCCACCGCCAAATCACCCGTGAACCATCACCAGAGCCCCTTGTGCTCTTTCCCTCTCCCTCCCCTGTAGAATGTCTCTAATTTATGGATGCCTGCTAGGTTTTGCTTTGTGTGTTATTTTCTCCTCTTGATCTCTTATTTGGCTCCCTGATATTCCTGGTTAGGGTTACTTAAGGATCAATAATTGACTAGGTCTAGATTGTTTTAGAGAATCAGACAGCCATAGGGAGTCATCTGAGATTTGGAAGAAGCAAATTGTCTCTGAAAAGTGGGGAAGGAATGCTGAGAAGTTTGACTACATACCTAGATAGAGACATAGCTTCAAATTTCACTTTATTAAGTGTAGGTAGGGTTTGTTCTGTGTGGTTTGGCTTGAACACTGTTTGCATATCACAGTTAATGTTCTTGTGAATAAGTGTGTTTCCTTGCTCTGGAGTCAGTTTTATAGGTGTGTAAAATATTAAACAATTAGTATCTTATGAACTGAATCATATCCATGTGGGAAAAAGCCACTCATGGAGTGTTTTCCAAAGGAATTCTGTAAAGAAATGTCAATTTATCATGGATTTTTTGAGCATCTATTTTGCACCTGTGGAAATTCAGATATGAATAAAATTCTATTCCTGCCATGAAAGAATTGTCTGTTAATTTCCTCAATCAACCCCCCCCCCAAAAAAAAATGACTAAGGGTATGTTAAGTTTTATGATAGAAGAAGAGAAAAGATACTATTTCTAATGGGGCGGTAGGGGGCTGCATAGAACTTTAATTTCCTATTCATTCATTTGATTCATCCATTCATCCATTGATTTGTTCAACAATTTTGACTGAGTCATTTTCCCATGTGATGCACTAGTCTTTATGGCTGAGCATAGAATGCTCACAATGGAGTTAGTGAGTGGGCTAGGTGGAAATGATGATGATTCTCTATGTCCTGTTTAGAATGATGAGCCTAACCCAACAAGCAACTGGGAAATTCTAAAAGATTTTTGTGTAAGAAAGTTACAGATCAGATTTGAGTTTTAAATTGTCGCTCTTGGGGCAGTCCTGAGAGATGTGGAAAGTGAGCTTCGGAAGATCATTTCAAGTTTTTAAGCCTGGAAAGTTCATTCTTATGTTCATTTTGAGGTATTTTGCACTTTTAAGTACCTCATTCTTATTAAAATATTTACAGGTAAATATCTAGCTTATGTTGGCATTTTATGATATGATGTACTTCCTGTTAGTTTAATTTAGCTCAGAATGTTAATTAATATTTCTTTCCTCTCATTATTTTACAGCTTTGGACACTGGTCTTAATTTTATGGCCAGTCATTATTTTCATAATTTTGGCTATTACCCGGACCAAATTTCCTCCAAGAGCAAAACCAACTTGTAAGTAAATGAGATTTGCGTGTTTCCTTAACTTCTGAATTCTAGTTAAAATTTATTTTGCTACCACTTTAATGTTTTATTCTAAAATCTTATTTCTTGAATGGAGCTTCCACTTGGCAGTAGTGGTATAAATCTTTAGTATGCTTTTTCCCCAGTTCTTTTTAGCTAGTTAGAAGGTTAGCCTGTAATATTTACCTAGAAAGTATAAAACATGGAGGCATCAGAATGTATTTTAATCTTGATCTATAAAATTTTGTTTCAGTTATTATTTATCCCATAAATCTCACCATGGTATGTACAATACAAACAAGCAACAATCTCAGACTGGATCCTCATTTACTTTTGTGCCGAAGCAGAAGCCATAGGCTGATACTCGGTCAACTGAATGGATGAAATCCAAAGCACTATAAAAATCCCTATACTCTTCAGGGCTGATGTTTGAGAGGTACAAATGTATCAATGCATTTTTTTTTTGAGAAGATTCCTTATTTTCCTATTAGTGCTATCTCAGTTATATTCAATTGCATTGTCAAGTTATGAAATGGGCACAATGCTCAACTCAGTTCTTTTTTTTTTTTTTAATGAGAAAATAGAAAAGACTCAGAAAAGTCATCAGAACGGAGGGGGGGGCGGTGAAATTCCCAAATCCCATGATTGGACTAGTGCTGTTTTTGCTTTTAGGTTTAAATTTTTTAGCTGGTTTGCTTAGCAGAGGAGTGAAAGTAGAGTGAAAGGTTTCACATTGCACCAAGCAGCCACCTTCACAAAAGCTTCTTGTAAACCAAATTTCTGTAAACCAGATTATATTTCAGATAAATTATGGCAATTTGCTATATAAAAGAATGCTATGCTGAATTATTTGTGAGGAGAATAACTGGCAAGTGATTTTTTTTTTAAATACAGTGTTTCTCAATCATCCAATCCTAAGAAATAAGATGAGAGTCCTGATGGGTCTACTCGAATCACACACAAACAGATCATTTAAAGGAAAATATCCATTCAATTAGTGCAAGGCATTTAAACCCTTGGTGCTAGAGTAAATAATTCCTTCCATTTGAACAGGAACTTACCATTTCTAAAGGACTGTTGCATAAGAGTTCTTGATGCGATATTAGATTGGTTATATAAACAGCATATTTTGTTCTCTTTGTGTTGTACGTGTATTAGTTCTTTATAGTAGATTAATTCCATTGCATACTGTTTGAATTTGTGTATTCTTGCATATCTTAAATAGCATGGACTTCAGAAATAATGCATTCAGCACATAAGGGCAAATATTCTTTGAACTATTCTGCTTTAAGATATGAATTATCTATTTCCCAATGATAGTGATTGAGTTTATTAGCTCCTTCCAACAACATAGTCCCACCAATTTTTTTGTTCTTATGGATTTTTCAGTTATTTAAAGTTCCTCTTATAAAACTTCCAAGAGAGAAATACAAGGTGTGTGAGTGAGTGACACCTAATGGGACTTAGAAATGCATGAAGAAAATCACAGAGAGCTCTTCTAATTCACTATCTTACAAAGGAAAAAAAAAAAACATTTAACAAGTGCTTCATAGATCTGATCTAAAAGGCTAAGCAAAAACACAATATCCAAGTTGATGAATAACCATATTTTACTATGGACTTACTAACATTAGTAGTAATTAACTATGAGGTGATTGTGTTTGTAGGTAGGAGAGAATAAAATTGTAGGGTAATTCAAACATTGAAAGTATTCTTTGCTAGTCTCTTAGACCTTTTACTACTAAGTCTAAGAAAGTATTTATTGGTTTATTACTAGAACTGAATGGGACCATTTCACTTTACTCATGAGGACAATGGTACACACAGAGATTGTAATTTGTGAAAATTTAATAATGAGGGATAAAAAAGAGAGGTACTAGAAACTACCTTTACTTACTCTTTGTCACTGAGCTTTGCATTGCATTTTACCCTCTTAACAAAGAACCAAGTATAAATTATGTCCAGTATTCAACTCATCCTATGATCAATAGAGTACAAAATGTAATTTTTACAACCAGAGGTGTTATTCTGTAATGTAAAATAATCTAAAACTATAATAGATGCAATGCCTTTGTTCTCTCTCTTGTGTTAGGGAATATTTTCAAAATGACAGCTTGAATTTAGGTATTTTTATTATGTTTTTCTTTTATTGTTGTTTTTCTTTTTTACATCTATTATATTGGAAGATTAAAATGAGCTAATAGTAATATTATTATTTCTTGGTCTCATGCATCGTGCCAGGGATTTAGGGAGATAATGGCAGCATTACCCATTTCACAATGGAGAAAATCAGGCACAGAGATTAAGTAAAGTGCAAGACAGCACAATCAATAAGAGGTGGTATCCAGGGGCTTCCTTGGTGGCACAAGGGGTTAAGTCTCAGCACTATGAAGCTGTCGGCAGCCACTGCAGCATGAGTTCGATCTCCGATCAGGGAGCTTCCCACATGGTGCAGCAGACCTCTCCTGCCTCACCCACTGCTTCCCTCAGCAATGTAATTCAGTACACCTACCTGTTCTGCTCCCCACTCATCTCTGGTCAATCCTCTCATCACCCCACACCTCTGGCCTACACCCCAGTTCTTCTATGCATAAATAAATAAAATAAATCTTAAAAAAAAAAGAGGTGGTATGCAGATTGGAACCCAGACCATCCAGCTCAGAATCTGATTTTAAGCTCATGGACCCACATTTCTAACATCCAGTAGCTACTCCTGATTTCTAATATTTCATTATTTAGGTTTTGCAAAAGTAGACTAAAGATTAGAAATTAGGACTCTGTATTTAGAGTATATAACTCTCCCATGAAATCTAGAAATATGAGGAAGAGGTGAATTCTGGTGTACAGAGTTGTTCTAAAGATGAGTCTTCAGCATAGGATGCCGCTTCTGTTCAACTAACTGCGTGAGTCACGGTAGTTGTCGTACCACGAACAACAGGACCTGCTTCACAGAGTGACAGCCCTGTCTGGGTTCCTTGCCTTCTTCAGTGCAAGTTGGGCAATAGAGAAATGAAGATGAAACTGCAGACTACACCCCAGCTGAAACTCAGCTCCGGTGAGAATGGGAGTCGTAATCCTGTGGGCACATTCTGCTCCCAGAATAGCTGGGCAGGTCGGCGTGACTGATAAATCTTTCAGGACAAATATAATTAGTGACTGCAAAGACTCCCTCCAAAGTCTTTTTAACTGATGTGTTTCTGGAGAGGTCTGGAATCTGGGGAAGGCAAAAACCTTTTCCCTGCCATGGCGAGTGCCCAGCCGAGTGACGTGCTTCCTGTTGGCATCATCTGCCTTCATTGACTCCCCTTTGTGTTGCCACAAGCAGCTTAGGTAACTAGCCTCTGCAAATCATAAGTCTCAGGTAAAGAAAACCTCCCAAGCTTGGCAGGCAGGCCCGGCTTCTCATTCACACAGGAAAGAAATGGGCTGAGGTGCTGCATTTGAAATAGTTCCAACCTCTTGTAATCTCTACATGCAGGGACTTGTCAAGAGGCAAACTTTAAAGCTAAAACACCAGGCTTTGGAGCAAAGGAAAACAAAACAAAACAAAACTCCCCTAAACACATTAAACTGGGCCAAGCTAGAATATTCAGTGAGTTCTTTTTGCCTCCTCTTCAGACATAAAAACCCGTGAAAGGGCAGGCAAGCAGTTCCTAATTACTGTGGACGGGACCACTTTTCAAGCACAGTGAAGCCCTGTCATAATGAGATAAGTTGGCTCCAAAAATGCCGTCTTGCCAAACAAGGAGTCACATTTTTATGAAGGTAATGAAAAACAATGTTTTTCAAGTGGTAGAAAGTATCACTGAAAACACAATAGAAGCTATATAGTACGACTTACACACTGAATTAAACTCCAGCTAACCAGAGGCTGTCACTGTCCAACACCCCTGCCACTTTCGAAGGTAGGAAGTTCCGCCAACCCCATATTTAAAAGCAGGAGCTGGTAGAAGACAGGAACTACCGGCTAATGGAATTATATCCAGATTTGTGTTATCAAGGGTTACTCCAGCCACCTGGAATACCACACATCCGGAAGTTTACACATCTTGGTAAATGCAAGATCCACATTCCTTGCATGTCTTTTGACATCCAAAAAGCATGCCTTTTGTCTTTGGGTATGCAATAAAAATAATAACAGGGGTGAACATTTGTTGAAAACTTACCGTGTGTCAGACACTGAGCTAAGTACTTTGTATTTATTTCCTTAGTAAATATATTATTGCTTTGACCTATGTGATATGATTATTCCAGCTTTAAAGATGATAAAAATAGGGCAGAATGTTAAGTAATTTACCAACACCCACTTGGTTTCTGTGCGCCTAATCTAGATTTTAACCATCATCTTTACCTACAGATACAGTGGTTTTATCTGGGTCCTGATGCCAGCAATGACATAGATCTAGCTCACTTGAGTTTACAGCAATTCCCTTTTCTTCCCCATACCACCTGTGACAGCTGTCATACATCAAACACACTCGTGGAAGTGAACTCACTTGCTTTTTTGTACTCATCAGCCCCTGTCGGAAAAAATGTGAGGACTGAAATGATTGAGTATTGGCAGTTTGTGGGATCCCTGCATGTCCTTTGACCTGTAGTACCTTATTTGTTAAGAAAACACTACTGGAGAGTTTTCTGTTGAAAGAGCCTATAAGGCATCTTCCTGGTTATGGTTGTAAAAGTCGGCGGGATGAGGTTTTTCCTGACCTTACTTACTCTTGTGGTGTGTTTTCATGGAAGGGAAGGCAGCTACTTGAGGACAGGATTCCATCCTTTCCCAGCCCACCCATTATTTAATTGTACTCATCGAGAAATCAAAAATAATTTCCTTTTCGAGCTTGATTGGCCCCAGATTGACATGTAGGTATTGTTCTATGAAATTCACCATTCATCATCATTCATCTTCTGCTGGGATTGCCCCATCCCTCCAGTGTCTCCATTCCCACGAGCAGGCAGGCTCTCAGGTTAGAAACGTCTGAGTCATCTGGGACTCTCCTGTTTCCTTCACCTCCAGCCTTCAAGTCACAATCCATCTTGTGTAATGTGTCCTGGAGTTACCCTTTCCTGCCCATCCTTTTTACCACCCCTTGGTTTCATATCTACTTGTTTCATCCCAGGATTTCTTCAGTAGCATTTCTTCTGTTTCTGAAAACCTCTGAAATTCCTCTGATTCAAATTTTCTAATCAGGTAATTCCCTAACCTATTCTTTGGGTCCATCAAGTTTCAACTCCTCTTTGCCTGACATTCAAGACCATCATGAATGTTCTGGTCTTTCTGTTCTACAGTTTGATGCCCGTGCCTGAAGAGGCTGGGTCCTGATGTCTTGTGCACATTTCGTTTTCATTCCGAGTGGATGCACGTGTTCGTGCCTTCAGTGTCTGTGGGAAGACAAGCTCTCATCTAAGCCTCACTCTTAAGGTTCTCCCTAATTTCTCAAACTCCAGTTAGTCCTCATTTATGTCTCTCTTGGTGACGTAGTGGTTGACAGTGGCCTTTGAGTGTTTAATGCTTTTATCTTGACCCACTCCTCAGACAGACAGTACATTAGTAGCAGAAATCAATCATAACATCACATTCATATCAGATACAACATGATTCTGAACCTATGGAATTAAATAGGAATGCAGTATGTTGGTTAGGATTTTTTTTTAAGTACAAATTTACAATTTATTTTTTTTATTTATATAATTTACATTATTGTGTAGTCCCCGTAGGTTACCCATCACCAATTCACCTGTGAACCATCACCATAGTCCTTTGTGCTCTTTTCTCCCCCATTTTGAACACTTATCATCCCCCTCCCTTTCAGAATGTTTCTTATTTATGGTTGCCTGCTAGGTTTTGTTGTTGTTGTTATTTTCAGTTTGTGTGTTTGATATGGGTGATCAGATTATAATATTATGCAAAGATTGATAGTAAAAAAAATGTCATAGTGCATCTGAGTTGGGTAAAGAACAAGAAGCTAGTTTGGTTTTAATTTGATTTTTCTATCTCAGATTCAGATAAATCAGACTATGCTATCCCAAATGTATGTAATGCTAATGTTGGGAAAAGAAAATAAATATAACGCCCTCTGCTACCCACCACCCCCCTGTGAAATCCACCTGGGAATTTCCGTCATGCATAACTAAAAGCTCTTGTGAATATGTAAAGAAGTGTGCTGTGTGGGAGAGATGTACATAAGTTCTTGCATAAGTTCCAGAAAATGATGGAATAACTTTCGAAGCCGTAGCCTAAGGCCCGTCAGTTATTTCTTCCATCCTCAAATCAGTAGTTAACAACTCTTTGGGTAACAATTCTGAGAGGGCAATAGGAAGCTAAATCCTGTGACACTCATCAAATCTGAGATTGGGATTAGATTGTGATTTAACTTCCTCCCGCCTTCTACATATCGGTAGCAAACAGGAGGAAGGGGACCAAAAACTTGGCCTTTTACCCTCATCCACAGGGACAGTAACTGCTCCTGCTGGTTGTTGCCCATCTCCTGACTTGAGATTCTGCCATTCTTTCTCACAGTGTAGACGGGCACATCCTAATGCCAGATAACATGGCAAAATGATTTGTCAATGAATGCCTTCTTAGGTTTAGTTTCCAGAGTTGCATCTGAGAACCAGAAGAACCCTGAGGTTCAATAAATCTTAATTTAATGAGCAGAAAAGTAAAGAGTAAATAATAGCTGATGCTTTAACAGTGTTGGATTATTATTATTTTTGGTCCTTTCTGCATCATCCCTGTTTTTGATGATCTACTAAGCTTCCCAGATGTGACTGGCTCAGTGAAAGAGATTATGGGAGTCACATGTGTTTCCTCTCTCTCTTCCTTCCTAAAGAGCAGAGACTCCTGTTACTCTCCAATGGGGAACACTAATGTCCAAGATAAGATGAATAATTGATCACAACATTCTCACAGGTTAAAGTAATGTACTTGCTGAGGTTGAAATGTCAGTTGATGCTTCCAATATGCTATTGAAACTAAGAACTAGGTTTAACAAAGTAATTTCATCCACCTCCCCGTCATTTATCAGAGAACACAGAGCCCTGACACAGGCTCACATGTGAGGGCCTGAATCCATGCTTGGCTGACCGTGTGTTTTCCCAGGTGACTGCTTTATTAAATCTTCTTCTAAGCATCACCCAGGAAATTTGGCCTACCCAATCTCAGTCATTTTCTGCGACTCTCACTATTCAAGTTTTCTCATTCTCTTTGATTAGGTCACCCTGTGTCCTTTGCTTTGATAAATGAATCATGTATTTTTAGAATGCAGTAGCCCTCATGAAAGAAATGCCATAGCGTCCTCTGGTCAGTTAGAATTATATTGTGTAGTAGAATTAGAATGATATCTAATAGTTTCACATTTTATACAGCAAAATCTTTGGTTATATATTTACACATTTATATATATATATAAAAGTATTGTCCTGAGAGGTAATATAGCGGCTCAGAGGATATACTGCAGAACCAGCCTATAGAGGTTCAAACACAAGCTTTGGGTAAGTCTCTTGGATGCGCCAAGTCTTGCTTCCCACAGCTGTCTATTGAGGTTAATGGTAGCACCTACCTCATAGAAGTTTGTGGGATTTAATTATTTAATGCTTGTTAAACTCAGGCCAAAAGTGCCAGGCAGCTACATTAGTCTGAGGTATTATTTTTACATTATTTATAATATAATATTAAAAATATATAAAACTCCTGGAGTTCCCCAAATACCCAAATTATTTTTAAAATTCTATGATGAACAAAATGTAAAAGTTTGAAGTAAAGTTAAGATCAGAATTAATGGTGATTATTATTATTACTTTATTTTTTTTGCCTCGGGCTCCATTGTGGCTCAACTGGCATTGCCTGGGATATCAGGGACGGCTTTACACTCCCAAGGTCCATGTGTTAGCAAGAGTCTTAAAGAATGAGTAGGAGTTTGACAGCTAGACAAGTGTCTTTTAATCCCAACAGAAAATAACCAATGCTCATGGGGACACAGGGCGTGGAAAAATTAGCTATGCCGGGGACTTGGAGTCTGATTTGTCTGAAAAATGAGGATGTTTGTTATGAGTGATGGGAGATGAGCTCTTTGGCCAGTACCAAAAAATGTTGGACTTCATTTTGTGGCATCTGAGAAACCATTGGAGCTTTTTGTAAATTAATTTTTTTAATACTTATCTTTTTGTGATCAGAATAATGCATGATCATTATTTAAAAATTGAATGATATAATCCAAGTATGCATTTTATAAAAAATGGAAATCCTGTATAGTCTTACTTTCTAAAGATAAGCATTGTTAACATTTCAGTGTGCATCTTCTGGGACTTTTTCTGTGTATACACCATATATATGCACACATACACACACATGTGTGTGTGTGCGGACAACCAAAATGCAACCATCATGATCAGATAACATTTTAGTAAGATGCTGAAGCATGGGAGCATGAAATATGGAAGATGACTTAGAGCTGGTGATTGGTTAGGGCTTGGGGTTTTGGTGTTGAGACGCCCTTTAGTTTTTCTCTTCATGATCTCTTTTTTTTTTTAAGATTTATTTATTTATGCATACAAGCTGGGGTGCAGGACAGAGGCGTCGGGTGGTGAGAGGGTTCACCAGAGACAGAGTGGGAAGCAGAACAGGCAGATCGATGGAAACACACTACTGAGGGGAGCAGCGAGCGAGGCAGGGGAGGTCTGTGCACCATGTGGGAATCTCTCCAGCCGGGTGTTGAACCGGCGTCACCGCTGCCGACAGCTCCACAGCACAGCGCCTAACCGCTGTGCCACCAGGGAGGCCCTCTTCATGATCTCTTGATTGCCCTAGAAATTCTATGGGACTATGATGCCCATAGATTTTTCTGTCACAGTTAGGTATTTTCCTAGAATTTTTTTTTTGATACTTCCTCTTTAAGTCCCTCACCTTTCTATCCAGATTTTTAAATCCAGATTTCTTTAAAGAATAGAGAATTACTCTTTACAATATGGAGGTTTTCCATGCACAGCTGTCTTAGTCATCTAATTTCATACCATGTAAGTGAGATGAACACAATTTAGGACAAATTTGGAGCATGAAAATCCCACAAGTTAAAGAGAAAATAATATAGGAATCACACATTGCCAGTATTTTTCTTCTTTGTTTTTTTCTCTATCTTTATGATTTATAAACAGAAACCTTAATCAAAATCATCTAGGCGTGCCTGTTGAAAAATGCAGATTCTAGGGTTTTATCCTAGGCTTTCTGAACTGGTGTCTGGTGTCAGAGGTGGTGGTGATGGAGGAGGAGGTGGTGAAGGAGATAGAGGAGATGAAACAGAGATGAGGTGCTGCTGGTGGTGAGTAAGAGGGTGTTGAGGACAAATAACTTAAAAACTCTGCAGGTCATCCCATGCAACTAAACGTTTGAGAGCTACCTCTTCCTTTCTTTACAACTATCATTTTTTCCTTTTCAACAGTTGCTTTTTTTAAAAAATGTGTTAGCTGACTACTCTTTAAAAAAGATTTATTTATGCATGCAAGAACGGGGGTGTAGGCCAGAGGTTTGGAAGGTGATAGGATTCACCAGAGACAGAGTGAGGAGCAGAACAGGCAGATCTACTGAAATACACTGCTTAGGGGAGCAGCGGGCAAGACAGGAGTGGTCTGCTGCGCCATGTGGGTTACCTCCTTAGCCAGGGATCAAACTCAAGCTGCAGTAACTGGAGATAGCTTGATAGCACTGAGACTTTAAACATGGTGCCACCAGGGAGGTCCTAGCTCTCTACCATTAAAGCAAACCAGGGAATGGATTTAATTCTTGAAATTGCAGGAAGTGCCTACTTTCTCCTGAGTTATTTTGCAGCAGCATTTAAGTGGTTGCCAGCTCCATTCACTTCTCTGCTTTATTTTCACACTGAATCTTTCACTGTAATCTTCAGGATATAGGAAGTCTTATATAACTATTTTTCAGGGCAGCTGAGAAAAATGCTTGTTCCTGGAGTACTGTCTGATTAGTGACCAAAGAAGTGTTCTAATTTGCTAACCTTTAATGCACAGATGTTTCTCCAAGATGGTTTCATGGTTAAGTTACTTGCCCAGGAGAATCAATTTCCACTTAAACAAGCACTTCACACTCTAACATTGTACTTCAAGTTTCATAAATGTCGGGAAAATGAGAAAATGTCAAAAATTGTTTCATTATTTTGAAATTGTTGCCCTATGTGGAAATGGTACAAAGCTGCTTCTGGGGATTCATATTCTACAAGGATGCCCACAGGGCCTTAAAGAATAGTATTGCTTTCTGCCCTCAAATTGCTTACAATCTAGTTGTGGGCTAAAGAAACACACACATAAAGCTACATGCCAGAATAGATTTTTTTTTAATGTTAAGTATAACAAAAGTAGAATCATTCACTATAGCCTTTGGCCTAGTACTTTGCACGTAGTACTCACTCAATTATTCATTGATGAATAGTGACATGTAGCAACAGTGAAACTACTTAAGAAGGTCGGTATTAAATAAGCAGCATTGGCAGGAAAGACTATTAAAAATTTAAGAAAGGAAGTGATTGCTATGAATCAGTGTAATGAAGAATTCACCCAGGATTTAAAGTAAGCTGGGAAGGTAAAAACCTGAATCTGTTGACTATGCAACAGAGAGAAATGTGTCCTTCAAAAGAGAGAAAGGTCATGATCAAAATCTTGGAAGCAACAATTCTCAGGGGCAACTAACTGGTTGAGGGTAGATATGCTGGTCTGGGCAAAGTAGAGAGTTTGTGCTGAGAGTAGGTGAGCTCAGGTGGGGTGGAGTTTGATCATGTTGGGTTTTCTTTTTTTTAATTCTTATTGGTAATATTCTTTATTATCCTTTCATTTCATTTTTTAGTTTAAGTGACACTGTGTTATAATATAGGAGATTCCAGTGTGGTCCATTGAAAAGCAACACGTGCATATACTGTGTTAATTTCTTCCACTAAAAGTCCAAATCTATCCTTTACCATCATGAAGGGTTTTCAATCCTAGGCCCAGGAATTGGGATTTTCACCTGTAGTAATAGGAACAATGCAAGTTTATAAGGAGTTATTAAAGATTTCTTTTTCAGATGGGGTGAGTAACTAAGGGAATTTTGAAAGGTTTTCTGCTGTAATTATTTATTTTCATCCAGGTAGCTCTGTCACAGCCTGTAGAGTAGCTACCTATAGCTCTATAACAAATTGCCTCCCAAAATTAGTGGCAACAATAAACATTTGTTACCTTCTAGCTCCTATGAGTCAAAAATTTGCGAGTGACTTAACTGCAGTTTTAGCTTGGAGTCTCACACTTGGTTGCAGCAAAGATTTTAGCCAGGGCTGCAGTCATCCGCCACCTTAACTAGGGCTGGAAGATCTGTTTGCTAGGCGGGTGCTCAACAGATTGATTGCTCACTAACAAGTTGCTCCCAATTGCTGGGGAGTAGCCTCAGCTTCACTTTCCAGGCTGTGTCAGTGTCCTGAAACATGGCGGTTGGCTTCCCGAGATGAAGCAATCCAAGAGACATTGGGGCAAAAGAAGCTACCCACTTTATGACCTCACCTCGGAAGCCTCCGAAAATCACTTCTGCCACATTCCATTCATTAGAAACTGGGCCTCCCTGGTGGCGCAGCGGTAAGTGCTGCGCTGTGGAGCTGTCGGCAGCGGCTACGCGAGTTCGACGCCCAGCCAGGGAGAATCCCACATGGCACAGCAGACCTCTCCTGCCTTGCCCGCTGCTCCCCTCAGCAGTGTATTTCTGATCTGCCTGTTCTGCTACCTGCTCTGTCTCTGGTGAACCCTCTCGCCGCCCCACGCCTCTGGCCTGTACCCCAGCTTGTATGTATAAATAAAAAAAAAATCTTAAAAAAAAAAAAAAGAAACAAGACTCTCCACCTGACTCTTACTCAAAGGCAAGGGAATAGGGCTCCCTTAGACAAGAAAAAGTGTCAGAGACTCGAGGAGACATTTTCAAAGTTAGTGGAGGGGAAATGGCGTCCACTAACTATGCTTGAATTATGCAGCCTCGCTCTGGATGAGCCTACACTGCCGCCTTAGAGCACAGTGAGGACCCATTAAATATTTTCGAGCTATTACTCATTTATCGATGAAGACATTTATTTTCAGAGCTTTAAGTGACAGATCTCACTAAGTGTCGAAACCAAGATTTAATTTGGTTTTATCACCCAAATCCTTTTTCTGCTCACCATGCTATCTGTCAAACAGAATCGTTCGTCTCTATTAGAAGCACCTTGCTGTGGGTAAAGCTAACATAATGATGGACTGCAATATTGCCTGGCACTTAGTAGTCACCCAACAAATATTTGTTGAACAAATGAGTGAATTTGGTGCCACGGTATATGAAGGCTAGAGATACGAAAAAAATTGTTAAAATTTACTTACTAGTCGATGGAAAACTGGGTATATAGGCCACAATGTTTGCCTTTTATGCAGGTTGTTATTTTGTAACACTCATTAAAAGGACAGTGGGTTTAAAGTGCTTAGACGTTAAATACTAAAAAATACAGATGACGTTGTGTGCCTATAATTAGAGAGGCTTATGATCTGGAGATCACTTAACCGAGATTCTGTGGCGAATCAGCTTTATATTGGTGTGTCCTTATTTGAAGGTTGTCTTTTTAAGGGAGGAAGTGGTAGAGGGGGCAGAAATAAGTATGGCTCAGCTGAAATTCCTCTTACATTCATAGCATTATGCTTTGACATTTAACCCACAGACAAAGGGAAACTAATGAATTCCCAGACAGCATGCTGTAGCTAGTTCTCAGACTCCTCTCCATGCAACGCTGACGCAATTTACTCTGGCTAAATTTTGTGCCAAAATGAACCTAATCTGCCTTGGAAAAAAAAGATAAATAATTACGGTGGGAAACCTTTCAAAAAAATTGAACCTCATCTGCCACTTACAGGCACTGAATCCTATTAGCTTTGATTAACTGTTCGTAAGATTACTTGCCAAACAGAGCTCTGAAAATCTAGGGAAAAAAATACAGAACCTTGTTACATAGATTACACTCCTTTCAGAGGCACACCAAGATCTGAAATTTAAAGTCTTTATTTTGTTGATTTATCTTTAGTTTTATGTGGAAATTAGACATTAAATACATAATTCAGGGGGTTATGTACTTACATATAACCCGGGGTTAGTGAATTTCTAAGTTTTGGGATTTTCATAAATCCTGTCTTAGCATTAGACCATGGAGCCAAACCAGAATAATAAGTAATCAGTTTTTCTGCAATATCTGTGCAAACACTATCAAATTTTAGCTTAAATGAAACAAATGAAGACAAATGGGATGAGGTTAAACTCAAACCTTAGGAAGCGCATTTGACGATTCTGATCCCTACTTTCGTGACTTGGATTTCCAGACACCTCGCTCTGCACACCCCTGAGCACTCAGCTCTTCACTCACTTGTTACTGCACTATGTGGAATCTGAAGGGAAAGATGACAGGAATTCTAGATAAAAACATCAATAATCAAGTTGCAGTGGTAAGCTATTTCCTACCAAACCCCCTAAAACCCATAATCTACTGCATAATTGACTTTGATAGCAGGAACAAAGAACAACAAATGTACTAAGATTTTTTTGTAATGCCGTCTATACAGACTAGAGAAATTAGCAAAGCTTAAAATTATAAAGAGGATTTAATTGCACCCTGAAGAAGATTAATAGGATAGTTGGATTTGCGTGGAGAAGGAAGGGAACATACTCAAGGGAAAGAAGATGATGAACCACGCTCATAACCATGGGGATGTAAATATCTTATTTTGTCTCAGGGAACCTTCCCAGCACCTCTTTTAGATTAGTTTTCACTACCATCAAGCTCTCCTTTATAATTGTAATTTACTAAGCATATATTTATTTCATGTTTGTGTCCCTGGTCTCCCCTTCATGAGGCCTATGTCTTTTCTAGAAGATATCAGCAGTGCCTAATAACAGAAACTCAATAGATAAATCAGTGTCTCCTCCCAGTTCCATTAGATTCTGCTGAAAAATGAGTGTGAAGTGGCAATATGTGAATTTCATATACTACGGTGAAGGTATTAGGGTGTCTTTGTCTGATAAGCAATAAAGAATGATACATGACAATAGGAATGTGGTGTTTTGTGAATATTAATCAGATAGCATGAGAAGGCTAGAATAGGAATAATCCCTTTTGTTAATATTACCTTTGCATTCTTAAAAAATCCTGAGATTCATTATTGTGATATTCATTTTATAAAAAGCATAATCAAAACTCTTACAGAAGTAAATATAGCCTAATGGTCAAATTCATGGGCCTTTGGTCAAAATGCTCAGTTCAAGTCTCAGTTTGACCTTGAGAAGTAGGATTTCCTTGAGCCTCAGTTTCTTTATCTAAAATGAGGGATAATCAGAGCACTGCTTAATAGCATGGGGTGGGGGAGTTAAATAACATAACACATTTAAGATGATTTAAGATGATTACCTGAGTTCTGATTTGAACTTAGTAATCATACATATCACTTGCTTCCTGAGAAAAGAATCAAAGGCAGAAGGGATGTGATGTGAAAATATTGATTACAATCCAAAAGATACCACTGGCTTATTGCAATCCATTCTTTAAAGAATTATTGATTCAGTATTTGAGGAAAAAATAAATAAATGTTTTTTATCATAATTCTGCTGATTTTAATTATGTTAAGATGTGGGAACGGCCACAAATTATTCTTTGCTCTCTGTACTTAAGTACTCAATCATATATATGAGATTGTGGTAAGAGAGAAACACTGGATAAAAATCTTAATGCTAAATTAGTCCTGTAATCTTTAGTGACAAGCACTGTTAATGGAACTTGTCTCCCTTTGTAAGTCTTCTCTTTAAAACCAAAGGCAGTAAAGATGCTACATCAACTGTTTATAGTTGTGAAGCCAAGTACATTTTAATAGAACTAACATTTGATATAATTCTGCTACCTCCAGACCAATTCCCAGATGGCACACAGGGGAGGCAAATTGATGAGAAAATGTCTTCTAAGAGCAGAAGTATTCAGAGGCTTTCTGGTCTGCACACTAGCTGGTAAAAGATATCCCTTGTTTTGCTATCATATCCTTGCCAGTGTTTGTCTAGATTTTTTTGAATGTAGGGATTCTGAATAGTTTTATAGTAGTATCAGTCATTTTCTTCCATTTTACATGTCTTTTCTCATTCTTAGCAGAAGGAAGGTGAATCTCATGAAACAATAAGCAGGAAAAGATTATATAGTTTATAAGGAACCTATTTGAGCATAAGTAAGTCTTCAAAAAAAAAAAAAAAAAAAAACTTGAGCCACAGCTAAAAGAATCCAGTCAAACCATTGTAGGTCAATTCACATTAATTATCCAGATCCTGTCTCTGGGATTCTTATTTATACAGTGGAAGTCTGAAGTAGTAAAGCCTTTGAGTATTCTGACCAAGGTGTGATCCTTTTCTCTGTAAACTTGTCAAAATCTCTCTCTCAGTTCTTTTGATGTGCCTGGTACTTACCAGAGGACCAATGGTATTGGATGCATGGACATAGGAATGATTTATGGGATGACTAAATCAATGTATTATTGACGTGTCCCTCAAAACTCCACTCCCTTCTTGCTACAAAACTCATTTGTGGAGTTATTGTGTCACGTCACCAACATCACTCAGTATTATTAATGACAAATGCTTGATCATGCTGAGAATTAGCAGTTTCTCCTCAAGAACATTTTCCTTAATGAATAAAATTTGCCTCCTCCCATTTATTAAAATAATGGTTTGGGCTGATGACAAATAACTCTAAATTCAGCCTCTGACAACTTCTTTTCCATTTATCCTAGTAAACTCACAAAAATCTGAATCTAATTAGCTCAGTTTTAGCTATTGGAACATATTGGTTTTCCATTGTTAGACTGACCCAGTTGTCATACCTAAAGAAAAATAATTGAGGAAATGCTTGTCCTAAGTTTTCAATAAATCTATTGCTAAACCCTTTATCTTCTCTTTGTCCCAAGCTGGCCATTTCATAATGTGGGGAATGAATCCATCATATTTCCAGTGACCTACAACAACAACATTGTAGCCAATTTTTCCCTTACTCTCCCATCCTCCAGTCACCTGGTCCTATCAATTCTTTTTTTTTAAGAAGATTTATTTATTTATACATACAAGCTGGGGTACAGGCCAGAGATGTGGGGCAGTGAGAGGGCTCACCAGAGACAGAGTGGGGAGCAGAACAGGCAGATCAGAAATACACTGCTGAGGGGAGCAGCGGGCAAGGCAGGAGAGGTCTGCCACACCATGTGGGATTCTCCCCGGCTGGGTATCGAACTCGCTGCCGACAGCTTCACAGCGCAGCGCTCAACCACTGTGCCACCAGGGAGGCCCTAGTCTTATCAATTCTTTCTTCCAACTATCTCCATTGCCACTGCTACTGCCTTAAGTTGAGAATGCCATCTTGTCTCTCCATTATAACTACAGTAGTTTTTCTGGGGTACAGGCCAGAGGCATGGGGCGGCGAGAGGGTTCACCAGAGACAGAGTGGGGAGCAGAACAGGCAGATAGACAGAAATACACTGCTGAGGGGAGCAGCGGGCGAGGCAGGAGAGGTCTGCCAAACCATGTTGGAATCTCCCCGGCTGGGCATCGAACTCGCATCGCCGCTGCCAACAGCTCCACAGGGCAGCGCTTAACCGCTGCACCACTAGGGAGACCCCATTATAACTACAGTAGTTTTTAAGTCTGGTTTCCATCTAGCCCCATTCAATGTAGCCTTTATACTGATGTGAATTACTTTTCTAAACACAAGTCTATGTATGCCATTTCTGTGTTTAATATCTTTCTGGTTCAACATTACTTTGGGAATAAACCCCAGACTTTATCTCATAGCACCTAAGACCTTTTGTGATCATACCCTGACGTAACTTTTCAATGACATGTCTACCATGAACCACCCCCATCCCTCATATTCACATACTTCACAATTTCAGTGAACTAAAGAAATGCTGCCATAGCATTGTAAGTGGGGTCCAGAACATTCAATCATTTAAAATGCAGGAGCTTGTTTTGCAAGGATAATGAAATGACCTGGTGAGCCAATTCCTTTATATCTGAATTCAAGTTATTGCATTATCATGGGGTTTTATTGTACTTCAGGCTCCTCTAGGGCTTTCTTACATTTATGCCTTTGCATATATTATTCTCTCCCTTCCCTGTCATTCTCTCAACTAGCTCCAACTTGTCCTTCAAAACTCATGGAAATTACCATCCTCTCTAACTAACCCCTACCTGCCCACACTAATGTCTGCCACCAATTGTGTTAGGAGTCCAAATACCATACCCAGTGAATGACTCTATCTTCAGGGCAAATGTCATGCCAACTGCAATTGTTTGAACACACATTCAAACAATAGTTTTATCTGCCTGAATTTTATTATCTCCTTTTTTTTAAATCTGCCTGGATCCCTCACCACATGAAACATGTGCGCGCGCGCACACACACGCCTGTGTCTTCAGTTCCACCCTCCTGACACAGACCTTGTATGCCCACTTAAAGTAAGAATTTTATTTGCTTTTAATACCCAGCCCAGTGGTGAAAACAGAGAATAAATGTTGGATTAAAATGAAAGCTAAAGATTTATATTTGCCATAAACCATTTGAATGTATATTTCCTACTGGCTGTTTCCCAGTCTGTTAAGAATATCCCAAGCCAACTGAGTCATGTATGATCTATAAGTCTTCTGAGTAGACAAGATTAATAATTGTCTGAAAACTTGAGATAAGTGAGGTTTCCTCCCCTCTAATCTTGCTGGCAGTTGGTTTATTTACTATGAAAACAGTTGTCACGATTTGCTGCCCATTAAAAACATCTGTTAGGAAACACACACAAAAGAGGTCATGCAAACCTGTTTGTGAAGCCTTAATGAATTCTTAGCTCTTGTCCTTGCAGGCGTGTTAGTTAGCAAGGACCTTGCTAGGAAGGTGATTGGAGGTGCATGCAGCAATATGTTTAACAGCGGTACACACTGACCCCACAATCAGCAGGTCAGTGCTGGAGATAGGGCTGAATGGGACCCTACACCACTCAGGTACCCTGGACAATGTAAGGATCCTGGCTTCACTGATCCTCACACCCTATTCCTGCCAAGGGCTTGACAATATTTCTAAGGCCCATTAACGTGAACACTATTTCATTGATGAAAACTTTTTAATACCTGTCATGCCAACTAATCTGTCTGAGGGCTGATGGAAGGAAAGGCAAGAATTTCTGCAGAGTCGCATCATGGCTCAGGTCCTCCTAGAGTCTTTCATTTAGGTGGAACTGTTTCATGAGCTATGTGTTCCTGATTTGCAACCTTGAAAGTTAATTCACAGTCTCTGCCTTTTAGATTAGAAGTAATTTCACTGAGTATGATCCCCTCTAAGTGAAACAAGCCAGAAAGAAAGAGAAAAATATCGAATGGTTTCACTTATAACAGGACTATAAGGAAACCAAATAGGAGAGAGACACTCAGCGGTGGGGGTGGGGGGGTAGGCGGAGGGAAGGAAAAGCGCACAAAATGGAATAAAATGGAATAGAAAAGAACACAAGGGACCATGGAGATGGATCACGGGTGAATTGGTGGTGGGCTACCCAAGGGGAATACAAAATATAAAAGATATAAATAACAATAAAAATATATATTAAAAAAATAAAGAAGTAATTTCAAAATTGGCAGATACTTGCTAGATTAGAATTCATCAACACACAAGCCACTATATCCTGATGTATTAGAAAATATAGGCCATTTTCCATCAGTTAATTCTTGGATCTTTTGGCCAGCCCCCTCCTCGAGATGACACGCACTGAGTGTTACTGACAGTGGGGGTTGGGGGCTGAGGGAAGGGGTTGTTAGCTTAGCGAATCCTCTCTTGTCACAACTTCAGGCATTTGGCATTCCCCTCCTTACTCCCTCTTGTGCTCTCCTTCAGTCAAGACTGTGCTCTCATTGTCTAATAACCAATTTGTTGAATTTTGTTTAATCTTCCACCACTACCAGTGTTATCTTTTATGCTTTATATTAAGATTATAACAGGTCTTTCCACTTACATTTGGGGATCTGTTGATTACATATTGCTCGATTCTTCAAGTGCCTATATGTTTAATTTCCTTGTGGAAACAGATTGCTTTGTTGGAACACTTTATGCCTTCCCTTCCTTCTACTTTCTCCTCCCTGTGGCAGTTACTTACACAGGGAAAGTGCTAAATATCGATAGAATGAATGAGTGACATTCCAAGGAGAAGGGGAAAAGTTGTCTTTGTATACAAAGTGCTAAAAGGAAGGAATAGAATTGTTAAATGAAAACACAAATGCATCTACGTCAGATTGTACTGAAGTAATTCACATTGTAAAAATATTTACATATGAGGAGTTAATATTTATTGGGTCCCACTATGGTATATCCTTTACATGAAACTCATTTGATCTTCGTAAAAGCACTTGGAGATAGATGCTGTGATCTTTTTGCCCCTGAGGAAAAGTGGAAGTGAAATCAATTGGCTAAAGTCAGACAGCCCTAGAGTGGACTCAGTCTGTATGTGCAAGTCTAGGTTAACATACAAATCCACATTGCAACCTGTTGCCAAAAATACTTTGAAATCTTGACCTAGTTCACTTAATTTCCATGAATATTTACATCTGTGAAAGTTTACCATATAGGAAGTACAGGGAAATCATTGCAACTGAGATTTAGACATTATGGCATGAGATTTTTCACACAGGCACCAAAACCCATGTCATTTACTCATTTGTTTATTTGACCATTCAACAGTGATTTTTTGAGCTCCCATTCCAACCATAGTATGAGACGTCTGTATGAAGCATTATATATACATAAATATATACATTATACATGTATATAAATATATACATAAATATATAAATATATACATTATACATGTATATACATGTATATGCATGCATATAAATATATACATTATATATACATATACATTTTGCCAGTGAGGCAAAATGACCTTCATGGAAAGTTGTAACTCTTGATAAGTTCCTGGGATCGAGTGAACACATTGATCTTTATGCAGTTGGGATAATAGTTATGAGAAGCTTCTGGCAACACGCCCTCTTTTGACGGTTAAAGATTTCAATTCAGCCTTAGTAGTTGAAAAGCTTTAATCTTATAGCTATTTCAGGTCAGTAGAAGACTGTCTTTGACCTTAGTACTTGCAGTTCCTTCTAATTTTCCATCTTTGCTTTTAAAAAAAATTAGGTACACAAATGAATAAAGATTTTGTTTATTTTGGGTAATAAGACAATCAACTGTTGGGGCATTTGATAGTCACTGGTCCCTTTTGGTTCCGAAATAATGTCTCTAAGCCTAGGTTATGAATTATATGCAAAATATTTATTGATATGTGAGTGCATTTGAGAATATTCTTTATAAGAAAGATAAAAGGTAGAGACCTTCATAATGATAAAAATGGTACAGACCTAGCCATGCCAAAAATATTTCCATTTTGACATGATGGTTTAAAAGGGAAAATATGCATAGAGGTAAAAGCTTTTTTCCCTTTGTTTTTGCAAATTCTTTGCTGGTAAAGAGACGTTGACATATAATCTCTTATAGAGTCCACAGGCAACCAATGCTTCCAGACCAAGAGACATTCCCTGCCTTTCTCTTTGGCTTCCATATTACTTACCAGCCCTCTGACATATTTGTACAGTACCCTGATGTCTAGACTTGTCATTCTGAGATCTTACTCAGGGACAACCTCATGCATGCTTAGGAATTTCAAACTTCTTTCCTACCAAACTTTCACATTTCATTATTCATTTTCATAGACACCTGTTCTCTACTCTGATTCTACGTATTTATGACTAACAACAGTATGTAGTCCCTGCAGATATGTCAGTTAGCCAATGTCTTGTATCTCAGGCAACATAATCTATTAATCTGGTTTAAATGCACATATCTCTCGAGAAACATTACTATGTGGAAATGCCTATTGCATGGCCAACTTAGGGAAGAGAATTTAATTATAGCCAGGAGAGTATTTCCATACTTCCGTCAGCTTTCAGACCGTACAATATAAACAGAATGACATGGTGCAAAGAGCATGGGATTTAAAATTACAATTCATAGTTTAAAGTTCCAACTTTGTTCACTTACAGATATCACTGGGCTTTTATTACCTAATCCATAAAAGGGGAAATGATGCTTACCTCCCTTGGTTGTGTGAATGAGGCTCAAATGTGATGTTATTTGTGAAAGTACTTTCAAAGCCAAGGGACATTAAAACACATTATAGCAACATAAAGAACATATGTTATTACTATAGGAATTGAAACTGAGACCCCCATGATGATCAGCTCTTCAAGGAGTCTAGCAGGTTATATGTATTCCAAGAGCTACAAGAGGACTGGGAGTTCGCAAGAAGCTTGTGTGTGGAATAGTAGGTCATGACTTGCAGATTGCTGCATCAGCATCCCCACTGACACTCCACAGACTGCTGGTCCTTCTTTCCCTCTGTCTGGTCTTAAGGTGGTCAGGCTGGAAGCTATGGGAGAAAAGAAGGGAAGTACTTGAACAGTGAATTTTGATTGCCTTGGTTATGTCTTCTTGTGAACTCTGTGGCACAATTTTAAAAGTCTTGTAAACTATAAACAAAATAATTCATCGTAGGGCCTCCCTGGTGGCGCAGCGATTGAGCGCTGCGCTGTGGAGCTGTCGGCAGTGCTCGCGATGCGAGTTCGACGCCCAGCCGGGGAGAATCCCACATGGTGCGGCAGACCTCTCCTGCCTCGCCCGCTGCTCCCCTCAGCAGTGTATTTCTGATCTGCCTGTTCTGCTCCCCACTCTGTCTCTGGTGAAGTCTCTCGCCACCCCATGGCTCTGGCCTGTACCCCAGCTTGTATAAAAAAAAAAAAGAATAACAAAATAATTCATCGTAGAAGGTAAGGGTGATGTCCTGTTGTTGAAAGTTAGTAGAGGGTGGGAACTAACAGGTATCCTACTCAATGGAAAGGCTTGGTCTTTATCCTGAAGGTGGGACAGCCGTTAAGAGCTCATTAAAATGCCAGGAAGAATTGAATAATTTCACTGTCATGCTTTATAACACATAAGTGTATATGGACTTGCAAAGAAGGGCCCACATTTTCATCTGAGGTCTGTGCAATGTATACAGCACTCTTAATTGGAACAATGCCAATATTCTAGTAATAAAAAAAACAATGGCATGGTGTCTTTTCAATATTGATTTTGTATTAAAAACTTCAAGATACTCTACTTGTTTCACAGAAGAACAACTCTGTTCTGAATCTCTTCTTCCTGAACACCCCTTCTCTTCCCTGTGTCAGTATCCCCTCTTACATTTTCTTGGCATCTAAAGACATGTGTTTTGTGTGTGTGTGTGTGTGTGTGTGTGTGAAAACACAGGAATATATATTAAAAGATTATTAACATATATTAAAGTATATACATATTTATACTCATACTTAAAGCTATAACTTTAAATGAATTCTGTGATGAAGTATAATGTAAATAGTATGTACCAAAGTTTGCAATGTTTAAAAGTAATTCAAGTAGGTGAATATTAATTTGGTCACCTTTATTTAAATCTAAATTCCACCTCCCAGTTTTTTTTTTGTTTTATTTAAAAAAACCTAAGGTATATAGACTAAAATGAGCCAATTAAGATAAATTTCAATTAGTATTTTTGAATACAAAAACATACAACATAAAATTTAGACAGGATCATTGATATCTTTTTTTTTTTAAGATTTTATTTTATTTATACATACAAGCTGGGGTACAAGCCAGAGGCGTGGGGTGGCGAGAGGGTTCACCAGAGACAGAGTGGGAAGCAGAACAGGCAGATCAGAAGTACACTGCTGAGAGGAGCAGCGGGTGAGGCAGGAGAGGTCTGCCGCACCATGTGGGATTCTCCCTGGCCGGGCGTCGAACTCGCGTCGCCGCTGCTGACAGCTCCACAGCGCAGCACTCAGTGGCTGCGCCACCGGGGAGGCCCGATATCTTTCTTTTTTTGGCCAGAATTCTGTACCAAACAACCAAGCTTAATGTACAAAGCAAAAATTAAAGGTAAATCAAGTGATTGTCAACTTTGATCAATTAATTCTCAATTCTTGATGAACTAAAAAGGGAAAATCCCAGTACTGATCCAGAAAAGATTAAAGATAATATAGCTCCAAAGGGAAAGAAAAAAGGGGTCTTAGAATCCCTTTGAAGGGTGGTCTGACATTTCTCATACTATATGATATCTCAGTTACTGCAGCAATCAGGAGAATGGAGCATCGAATGGGATGGGGCACTTACAACACAAATCTTGACTTCCCAATGGAAAAGCCACTGCACAAAGAAGGAATAACTGTTTCTGGTGGCCATATCATGGGATTGCCTTCAGCATATCATTTTCTCCAGCAGTATCTTTCTGTTCAAATCTATAAAATATAAATAAGTATTTTTTCTCTTTTGAAAAGTGAAGCATAGTTATTTCTTAGATTTATAAATAAGCATTTTAAAGTATTTTGCAACTTGGCTAGGAGTATGTCTTAGTTCTAATTTATATCCTTATAAATTTCTGACTCTTTTAGTTAGATCTTAAGGAGAGTATCCACTTTATGTTTTTAAAGGAGTTTTTAAAAATGACATCAGATGCTATTAATAATAGACCTCTTTTTCCCATAAGCAAAAAGGAAAAATGATGTAGAGCTGAAGATACAAAATAGGCCTTCCAGATACATGTAGAATTTTCCAAACTACTGTAGGCAACACAAAATAAAATCCCCACCTACCAATTTTTTTTTTTTTAGAATCAGAAACAATAAATGTCACATAAAGGAATGTCTATTAGAAATACAATAAATTGTGATCATTCACTTGTCCATTTATCCAATCCATTGGGATATTTAACGAAAGCCATTATTTTGGTATTAACCCTATTGATATGTCTAATTCTAATTTCTTTCCAACTTTATTTATTGGATCTGATTTTTTAAGCCTTTTTTAATGTTGAAAGTTACTTGTGTGGAACGTCAGGTTTCTGTTACTTTTTTTCTAAACATCTTTTCAAGTAACACAAAATTAAGAGCTGTGCAGTGTTACCAAAAAGAATAATCTAAGAATCTGGTGCTGATGGAAAAGTCTGTACATCTCTAATAGCAATAAGCCAAATTTGGCAACTCCTTTTGTTGACTTGAATGATCCAAAACAAGGGGGGAAATGATCAGGAAAAGATAAACTTGACTTGGAAGAAATTAATGGAATATATCCTGATTTCACTTTTTAAGCATAGGAAGAGGCCTGTAAAGCTATTCCAATTTTAGTATTTGACCATTGGAGATCATTTTGATCTGTCCGGTATCTTCCATGTTTTACTTCAATTTTCTGTTACTGTTTTCCAGGGCAGGTACTGAGGATTTGACATTGAATATTTAGGAATATTTCCTCATGTTTGTGTTATTGTCTCAGCACCAGAAAAAAAAAACAACACTGTGATTTTCAAGTTCCAGTATTTCTGTTTCATACAGTCACCTTTTTTCTAAAGAGAAACCTACCACTGTCTACAGAAGGATCTTTGTATGTTATGGCACAGCATTATGCTTCTTTCACTTTTTCCAGATTCTGGACTGGGAAAACAGGATAGTGTGAGGAATGCAATTTTAGTATCTATTATCTCTGAAGATGAAGCGATAGAAGAATGTTCACATCCTTCTGTTTTCTCCCACATCATTAGGTTAAGAGAATAAAAACATCTGCTCATCTCAAGACACAAAAGGGGCTGCTGTAGAATCCACTAAATAGACACAGAAAGGGATGAGAAGGAGGAAACAAAATGCACAGTGCTAACTCGTTCACATGCTAACTCACATCCCAGTTTATTTTCACTGTTGGACTTCATTTCATTGTTGCCTTAGAGCAGTCTCATCCTGGAAGAGCAGTTTCAAAATAGAAAAAGAGAGGTCACTGCCTGGCGATTGTTGTATCATTTAAAAGCATTTTTTTAGGTATAAATGGCCCAAAATAAAGATGGAGTCACTAGGGTTTGATCTCTGTTTTTGTCCCTATCTCTCCTTGGCCTCCTTAAAGGTAGAGGAAGCTGTAATTCTCTTGTCCACCAACAGCATTTCCACATTGTGTACGTGAAAGTGTTCTACATCCATTGTTGAGTTGACTCAGGGCAGAAGTAGTGACCGCATTGTTAGTATAGACATTCATATTGGAACAATACCTATTAAGAAAGGACCACAAAAGGCAAATTTACCAGCTGGAGGTGCATGAGAGTGAAGACTTTTAATATTAAGAAGGACTTGGAGATGACATTGACCACCATTTAAAAGGGTAACAAGAATTCTGTGGGAGCATTTATGTGTTAAATTCAGAGTAGCTGAGTAGGTCAACATTCTCTCAAGCAGTCTGGGAGGACATGCTACGCGCATGCCCCGTGGTCTTAGGTACTCAACACCACAGTGGAGGCCACTGAGCCAAATTTGGCACTGGGAGAGGAGGGTTCTGGGACAGCGGGATGCCCTCCCTCCCCTTGGCTATCATTTTTTAAAAGTTGAGAAAACTACAGCATGATATTGACCCACTAATAAAGCTGTATCATTTACTATTAATTATGAGAATATCTTATAAAAAGCTGCCAGCTGGCTAATGCTAACCTGTTTTTAAAATGTGAAGAGAGGGATCCTGGGAATTCACATCTGGTGTGAGCACATTTTTCCTTTAGTAGGAAAAAGAAATAACTGTCCAGGCAGTTCATTTGGTATCATTATAATAAACTAAGTTATTTCTTTCCAACCTGATGAGATTCTTAAAAGAATTAACTGAATATTTGCAGCTAGAAAAGCCAGGGTAGACACTTTGTGGTGATCTCCCCACAAGATACAGAGTGAAGGGTCCTTTAAATAAGCTGAGAAACAACTTCATAGTTGATGAAAGGTCAAATCTCAAGATAGTTCCAAAAAACCAGTTGAGATAAGCAAAAATATAAAATGAGAGTTTGAATAGTGAGATAGATGACTTTTAGGAACCTAGAAACAATTTAAAGCACACTTATTAATAATTCAGAAGCAATGCAAACAAATGGTACATATTTGCCAGCAACAACACATTTGGAGGATTATGAGAAAATCTTGAAGGACTTAATTAAGCTCAGTAATGGGGTAAACACAATAGCAGATGAGGCTCAATGGAGAGAGGATGGAGGTAATACATAATGAACAGTTTGGAGTTGTGCATTTAATGAGTTCTGAATTAGCCGTGCCTCTCAGGAAGAGAGATCCCCGCTAGTATCATAATAAACCGGGTGAGGAGGACAGGGGGTAAAAAAATACTAGGTCAGTGAGTTACTCAAACATTTGCAAAAAGCGGATGGAATTTATCAACATAGAGAGCTTTGTTTGAAAGCCTTTCTGGAACTGGTAAGATGCATGATAATGAGAGTTCTCTGGTACTGCGGCAATGAAACTCCTACTAAAAGTCCAGTACAATTCCAGTAGATCATTACAGAGAAGTGAAATATTTCAAACAATCAGCACCCTGACATTTTTGATGCCATATTTCTTTCAGAATTTTCTTTGCTTTAAGGAAATCAAGTGTTAATGTATCACTGAGGCTCATGAAAAGCTCCTGATCGTCTCTCTCTCTTCCTCCTGTTCCTTGCTTCCATTCCTGAAGGAAACAGTTATCATTAATTAATTCAGTCTGTGGCATTCCCATCCTTGTTTCATATTTTTTCCTACATATGGATATACCTGATTATATTACATAATATTTATTTTGCAGGGTTTAAAAAATGTGATATTTTTCTGGCTGTTATTTAACCTTGTTGTTTATGAACAAATTAAAATTATTACTCCTCATAGCGAGGGAGAATGGACACCAGGAGGGATTGTGGAGTGTCTTAGTATGAAGGTGTTAGAAAGAAGCCGATTATGGGATTTGTACCTTGGGTGCTATTGAGCTGGGGTCCTAGGAAGCAGAGCTTTGTCTTGAATTGTGTGCTGTCAGGGATCAAAGACAGTTATATGATTCTTTACCTAAGAATGTCTTAGATAATTTCCTTACTATGTAGTATTTCAAGTGATTGTTGTTGTTCTTCGTCTTCGTCGTCTTTGTTGCCTTAGTCACCTTTGTCACCTTTGTCTTCTTCATTATCTTGTCCTCCTCCTTCCTCTTCCTTTTTTCTCTTTCTCCTTTTTTTCTATTATAATTAGTGCTGCCTTGAATCTTTATTTTATGTATCTCCCAGTGTAACGGTATCTCCCCATTTTATTGAGCTATAACTGACATATAGCATTGTATTAATTTAATGTGTACAATGGTAATGAATTGACATAGGTGTTTATTGTGAAACAACTGCCACAATAAATTTAGTCACCATCTATCTCTTCATGTAGTTATGAATGATTTCTTTCTTGTGATAAGAACTTTGAGATCTTGTCTCCTAGCGACTTTCAAATACACAATACAATATTGTTGACAATCCTCACCAGGTTGTTCAGTACACCCTTAGGATTTATTTAGAACATTATCATAACTGGAAACTTATACACTTTAACCACAGATTTTATATAAATAGTATTCCAGCATTTTGCAATATGCTTCTTAGGCTGAACATTATGTTTTGTTCAAAATTGTGTTTTATGTGTTTACCTGTTTTTCAGGTAGCTTTCATCTATTCATTTTGCATACTCTTTGCATAGATAGATCATGATCTAATTATCCATGGTCTTTTGATGAGCATCTAGATTCTTTTTTCAATATATTACCATGAGTATATTTATCAATATATCCCCACATTACAATACATTTTCTTCTGCATGTCTCTGTGCCTGTGAGCACATGTGTCAGGGTCTATACCTAGCGCTGTGACATTTGAGACATTGTTGAAAATGACCAGCTGCTTTCCACAGTAGCTTCACTGATTCGCTTTTTCACTACCCTGGGTTGAGAACTCTCACTGCTCCTCTCCAACACTTGGTGTTGTCGTGCTTTTTAAACATTTCCCACTTTGAGAGATATAAAATGCAATCTCTTGCTTTCCATTTCAATTTTTCTAAAATACTTTCTTTTTAGAGAAAGTGAGCATCTTTTAGAAAAAAATAGAAAGTACTAATTTCTATGCTAGTATTTGAGAACTTAGGAAACACTCCAGTGGGGAATTTTTTTCTTGCTTATTTTTTTATCCTAATGAGACGTTAGCTTTGTTGGGAAGTGGTTCTACATGAAGGGAGGGAGAAGGCCAGTAATGTGTTGTGGGTTACAAAGCAGGCCACCGGGCACTTCACTTGTCTCTTTCTGATTGGCAGAGGTCTTGGTAAGAGATTCATTGCTTTAGGAGAAAGTCAATTCTGACAAGGAGATGGGGTCGCTACCTGTCAGCAGCGCTGCTTGAAAGAAAAGGTTGCAACTTACATTTTCCACTGGCAGGTTGTCACACGTATCATTGGTAAATAGACTGAATGTGAATACCAAAGACCTAAATATCATGCAAACTGTGGAGGAATGAGAGCATCTGAACCAGACCCTGCTTTCCCAAGTTAACAGACCCATCTGTTGGATTCCAGAAGTTACCGAGCTTCTGCCTTCATGAGACCTATTTTTTTCTATACAGTGATCTAATCAATATCTTTCACTGGCTTTTATTTTTATACTTCAACTCACAAGAGGCTCTGATAAGAACTGAGTTGAATTTCAAAATAAAAATGTTGTTAGTAACATATCTCTAAAGGGATAATTACTGACATTCTTTTCTCCATATCATTACTCTTAATGGGGTACTGAGATCATATTATAATTTGCAAACATAGTTTTCATCTTATATTAAGAGATTAATACTTCAACATGGCCAGTCTCCTTCAACAGGAGATTCTGCTCTTAATGGTCATGATGGATGGGATGTCCACCGTTATTTTTCCTGCATAAATGAGGAAATGACTCAAGGTAGAGGGTCATGGTTGCATAATAAATCATTTGCCAAGCTAAGATTAGAAGGATCCTCTTTAAACTCCTGTGTCCATCTGGTGCTTCACTGACTAGAGCAATTCCTGGAATTTCTGCCAGTAGGTAGCTCCTGGCCACGCCTTATACTCCATCAACAGCAAGGCAAATATTGGGGGGGGGGAGGGGAGCTGAAGAGGACATTTTTCTGATTAACCCCCAGGAAACTTTACACGCGGTCTTCGTTGTCGTATCAGTGTTTTGTGTCCTGTTCCTCGAAGAGAGTGCTCCAGCTTGGCAGTGACCCCTTTTGAAGTGTTGAAGGGAAAACAGCACCTCCTTTCCCCCAGTCTTTGTATCCTAATGGGAGACACCTTCAGCCTCCCTTTAAAGGTGGTTCACTGGGAGGATGAGTCATTTTTTATTGGTGTTCCTGTGCTAGGTAGGACCCATTGAAGGTCAGCTTTTGGTCCCCAAGAAGTATGATTTCTCTCTGAATAGGAAAAGTGTACCTCCCCAATACATTATTTTTCTTTATTTTGCCAATACTGGGAACTGGATAAATAATCATTTCTTTAGTCTTTTCAGTTGTTTGGGATGTTCAGATTCAAGTTTTCAGCCAACCTTTAAACATACACAGAGCTTTGACACCTATTATTGTTCTATTTTTTCCTATCCTTGTTTGCTCTCATTCTGATTTCCTCATTACCTTATTTTTTTTCCCATTATAGAGTGTATACTTTAATAAGCCTCCTCAAATCCTTCTGGAATGAAATCCCCTTCTCCAAGCAGTCTCTTAAACAACTTTGGCTGAAGGACTCCCACAAAATAGTAATGCACATTATAATGGACTGTCACAAATAAACAATTAAGGTGCTAGCTGAATTACTCTCTATATAGACCAAGTTAGAGAGGGGGCAGTTTACAAGCAAGTTTTAGTACATTAATATGAGGCCAACATAGTTCCTTATGCAAAAAGTTTCCTCCTGGTAAATAAATAAATAAATTTCCAGTTCCAGATCCTTTTTCACCCAGGAATAGGTGAGATCATTGGTTAAGGCAGTATTTTCAAAGTGTGCCTCATGAAATATTCCTTCCCAGAATAATATCCAGTGCTACCTTAAAAAACAGAGAGAAAAAGAACGTAAAAAATTCTGTGCTCACATATGTGGAAATTGGGATTAACTAAATTTATTTAGGTTTTTCCCTGAAAAAAAAGTCTGTGTCTTTAATATGCAAATATATTCTGGTTTTCCCAGAACAGGAGATTTTAGTTTCCTAAATTCCTGTTGCCCCAGAGTCGGTTTATGGAAATTCTACAGCTTCCTCGCTCCCTACCCCTCACTCTTCCAATCCCCAGCATCACATTGGACAGCATCATAATGGTAGAGGAATTAATTCCTCAGTTTATCCTCCCAGTGCAGGCTTTGTGAGTTAGCTGCCTAGATACCAGGGTGCTATGCAAGGGTGGTTGACAATGAGCCCAGCAAATCAGGACAGATGTGGTGATCTCACTCCTCCAATGCACCTTCCTCCCTTTGCTAGACATTCCCTGGAGTTGCTGGATCTGCTCAGGGGCCATTGTCCCAGCAGAAGGGCTGCAGCTGGTGGTGTTCAGTGCAGTGGTTCTCAAGCCACCAGCACCAGTTCTCTTTGATACTGCCTGTCAGTAGAGCCATACCAATGTGTAGCAACCCTACCCAGAGGCCAAAGGCCACTTTCTTTATTAGTGACATCTAAAGAGGACTAGGAGGTTAATTTTTATAGGCAGAATATCCCACAGCAAAATGAGGATCTGGGGTTCATTTTTTCCTTTAACTTAGAAGAAAATTTCGATTTAGCAGGAAATAAAACAGTTGGCAAAATGGTCTTTGCAAGTGATCATCACAAGATTTTTTTTAATGCAATTGTGAATCTTTGTTACTTTAAGATAGGTTTCAGAGAGGTAAAATATTAGGTACTGTTAAGCCCATTCATCCCAGATGAGCTATAAAACCCAGTATTCTTTGTCAAGTGGGAATTTTTTTTGAATATTATTAGTGAGTTTCTTATTTTTAAACGTCTTTAATTTGCTCCATGTGGGAGTTTATTTTCTGGCATATGTGTGTTAATGCTATGCCTCCTAGACTTGAATCAAACCACTTTGTTTATCATTTAAATAGATCAGACCATGGTCTTTGAAATCATCACCCAGCAGGGTCTCCTTAATATTCAGAGGAGAGGGAGGCATATTGTGTCTGGAAACTCACTAAGATAGGGTTGGAGCCCTGTGGGCTGACCATCAATTCAAGTGTATACTTTAGCAATGAAGAGAAAACACCCAGTGATGAGCCCAAACTGCCTCATCCTTTTAATAAATAGTAATAGGAATAAGCCAAAGACATAAAGAAGGTAGAAGGGAGGCAGTCTTCCCACTTCCCCTTACTCCTGTAATGTCGTAACCACAGCCCCAAAATTGTATTCACAAGAACATGTCTGCACCTTGCAAGTCTGTGGAACTTGGAGACAACTCTGAGATAGGTGGGGGGTGTGGGAAAGATCTCAGTGTGTACGGCAGCATCTCAAAGGACGCAGGGTTTGTCCTTGTTTTCTGTAACTCTAGCCATTAGAAACAGACAGTGACAAAATTTTGAAGATAGGAACTCCTCACCCACTGCTTTAAGCATTAGGTAGTCAGTTCTCACTGCCAGAAATAGTCTGCCTTTTTGCCAATGGAATTGAACTTGGAAAAGCACCTGTATGTTGAGGCAAGACTTGCCTCGGGAGAACTAGGAAGAATGTGTCACGGCACCGCTCCCACTGAGCACACAGTAATTGAAGCACTGTACCAGTTGATACAGGTACATATTATGAATTACTAGGAAGAGAAACACATCATGCAGTAAGCATTCCTAAGTATTCATTGGCTTGAAGCGCAGAGATGGGAGAAGAGTTAGAGCATCTAACCCCAGACCCTGCGTGCTAAATGAGAAATGATGCAATAGCAGTGTGATGAGCAATGGTAGCTCGTGAGCCTATGGGTTGTTCCTCGCCAGTGTTCTTAGTATCTTGCATAAGTTTTATCTAATCGATCTGCCCATGCCCTGTGAGGTGGCAAGGCCCATTATCCTCAATTTCATAGATGTAGAAATAGAGACAGAGAGAGGTTAGTTTACCGCCGGTAATTCAATGAATCAACAGCAAAGCCAGAAGTGATACCTGTTTTTCAATTTCTCAGTCTGTTCATTCCAAGGTAGAATGAACCTGAGCTGAACAATAGGTTGTTTTCATTATTGTCATCTGTCATGTTTCTCTAGGTTCATCTGAGGCCTTTTATTTTTCATGTGATCTTAAGTAAGTCACTTGATCTCTTTGAGCTTATCTGCAAAATGGGCATAACATCTGTGCTGCCCAGGAATGTCTGATATGAAATGATGATTGTTAAATTCCTATAAAAAACATGAAATTATTTTAACCAATGCTTTACTATTTATTTTCAGATATAAGGTAGTTTTTAATACTTAGAATTTTTGACAGTTCAGGAAAACAAATGACTGCTATATGCATGTTATTCAAGTGCTTGTTGTCTCTCTCTTATACACACACAGACACACACACACACACACACACAAATAACCCAGAGTTACATATTTTTTAAGATCTTTAAATGGAAAATTTTCTTTTTTAAACAGAAGAATGAACTTTATTTATCACCTTATTCTGTGTCAGGCACACAACATCTGTTCAGTAAGTATTTATTGAATAGGTGATGGATGGATTCGTTTTGTGGATAATAAATTCAGTGGTTGGTATTATAAATATCAATGTGTACTATTTAGATTTTCAGAGAACCCAAGACCTAATGAGCCTGTAACAGTAAATGTTATTGGTTTTATTCATTAATATCAATCTATCCATTTTTACAAGGCACATGAATGTAATGCAGTATTACCCATTGGACTCAATATCCATTGAACTTACTGTATCCATTGTTAGCCTTTGAATTTATTATAATATTGGGATAAACCATGAAACTTTGTACTTCAGATGATATATTATGTATACACACATACATATATTTTGTTAAAAGCCTAAATCATGTAGTTTGTGTAACTTTCAGATGTTCATTCACAGATTCACTTATTAACATAGTTAATAAGTGCTTGCAATGTGTCAAGCATTATGTTATGTAAATATTTTTCTTTCAAATAGCTTATTCTTTATCTAATCTGTCAAAACTCTAATTTTGTTGAACTAGTATCTCTATCTGAAGATTTAAAGTCATACTAGATTTTAACTGTAGGCTAATGTCACTCAGGGTAAATCCCTTTTTCAGAGAAACTAGAATCAGGAGGAGTTTGTGTATTTGATTTTACCTGGTGATGTGAGACACCCCCACCCCTCAGGTAATGGCTTGATCATCTAAGTGACAAATGCGTAAGAGAATGGGGACAATCCTGTGGGTTCCTGGTAACATGTTATAAAATAATTAGAAAAGTCAGGTTTATCATTTTATTAGCTTTAAAAATGTAATTGAAAGCTTGCTCAGAAACTACAAGAAGAGTGAAAAAAAAATATTTTTCTATAAATTACTACAAGTGTACTTCTAAGATTAATGTCCTTCCCATAGCTTCTTTATTCACATCTAGGTTATTGACTATTTGCAGGTGAGATTCCTGGCTACACTCATGTCATTTTGTACTTCTTTCTTGTGAAAAATGCTTGTTTTGCTGTTTTAAAAGGAAATTTACCATTTACCAGATCAGAAGTCCCAATACTTCTGCCGGTGTGACCCTGTATCCAAAAAAGTTCAAAAATGTATAATGCCTCCTATGAGTAATTCTATATTTTTCTTAAAAGTCAGAATTTTCCTTCCAATCGTTAGCATTCTTCTCTTCACTGGGGTAAAGACCAAATTCTTTTCACCTGGAAACATAAAAATACCAGCTAGCTTGGGTTCTGACCTGCTTTGAGAAAAACACAAAGGAACACAGTGGACGTTCTCCAATCCTACCATTACTGTAATGGCTGCAAATGTCACCAAGGCAGCCTACAGAATGCTTCCTGAGTCTAATGATGTCAAATGGAAGTAGCTTCATTACTGAAAAGATTGTGACATTTCTTTCTTTAATAATACAATAAATAGAAAATAACACTTTCATAGATGGTGCCAGTGAGGAACACGTTCCTGAATTTTTTATGGAAGAGGGCAGAATCCTTCTATGGTTATGAGAAAGGTAAAGAGTAAAAAAAAAGACAGTGGGAGAAGCACAAATTCTTGGCTGTATCAAGTGGAAAAGGTAGAAGGCAAGGTGAGAGAAAGGGATATACCAGGAGGAAAGGCAAGTGAAATCAAGACTTGGAAACTGAGTAAACAGAGGTGGTAAGTGGAAAGCAAAGAAAAAAAGATTGAGAAATAGAGGGAAAGGGATATTAAATAGACTGGATGGGATGATGGAAGAGGAAAAAGGAGGATGGGGTAGAAAAAGAAAACAAGAATTGAGCAAGGCAGTAGAGGGTTGCATGTAAGGAAGGTTATCTTCCCATTAGTCAGCAAACTGCAGCCTGTGGGCCAAATCTAGCCTGTTCCCATTTTGTGTTTGTCAATAAAGTTTTATTAGAAAAGCAATGTGCCACCCAGTTATTGATGTACATGATATCTATGGCTGCTTCTGTTCATTCTGGCTCTATCTGACATTTAAGAGAAGGCTTGCAGTCAGTTTTTTCCAAACTTTAACATGTCTCAGAATTACCTACAAGACTTGTTAAAATAAAGATTGATGAATCCCACCCTTGAGTTTCTGATTGTGTAGGTATGGGTTGGAATATGAAGTTATCATTTCTAAAAAGTACCTAAAAATGTTATTCTAAAAGTTTCTAAAAAGTTATTCTAAAAGATAAGGCTGTATTGTTGGCCCGGGGACTACACTTTGAGGATCACTGCTATAAGCCTTGCATTATGCCACACTAATATTGTTCTGAATAGGAGCTTTTGTGTAGAAAGGGAAAGGAAAATCAAACTTGATCCCACCTTAGGTAAACACAGATGTATAGGTTGATAGCACAATTGTTTACAAAGTACTGTTTTCTTTCTTAAACTGGATCTTGTTGGAATGCCAGTTTCATTTTGAAAACAATAAAAATGAATTTGATTTAGTTAAAAACTAGCTACCTGGTGATTTTTTCCTAAAAGTGTTTTATATTGATAGATTGGTTTGATTCAACTCGCTGAAACAACCTCACTCGTCAGGTTGATATTGGACTGTGTCAGTCATGTAACTGTACCCATGTATGAGCATAACCCAGGTGACTCCTAAAATGACCTCATGACCTCTGTCTGTAGCCCCTGACAAACCTTATCTGTAAGTGGCTTGGAGTTTTGCCTACCACCTCTCCCCCATCTCATTCTCAATTTCCAATGAAATTGGAATTTCCACATGAAATTTCAAGTTCTTCAGTAGCTTTTCTCCTGGAGGTAGATGAATGTCGTGGTGCATGTGAAACCTTGAGAAACATACCAAGGATGTTATTCTGCCTAAATACTCCATCCCAGACCTCAGATCTGTTTCTTTTATATCTGTTAGTGGTGATGTGTTTTGCAGTTAGAATCTTCCTCTACTTGTATCCTTGACTCTGTGCTCTGGCTGTGAATATGGTTAACCAGTTATTAGCCTTAATGTGTATGCTCCATGCTTCCTGAACAAAAGTTGCATGAAGGTTAGAAAAATGTTTCTCTTTTCCTGCAGCCTAGCATTTGGGTTTATAGCTAGAAAGGTGACTTTGAAAAGCGAATGTGCCAGGGATACCTTCAGAATACAATGTCTTCAACTTAGAATTAGCAACTCCTTAAACTGTGTAATGGCTTGGTTCCACCACTGTTCTGAATGATTACTTCCTTGGACACAAAACCACAATGGGCAGAAGATTGAAAAATCCACCTTTTTTTCCACCAGTTACAATAAAATTTAATTCTGATTCATTCATGTTAGAATTTACAGATTCTGTATAAATTGATATGGGTGAGAAATTATATCATGGAATATAAAAAAAATGAATGAATGATGTAAATGTATATTGCATGCCTGGCACAGTATGCAGCATACAGTAGGTGCTTATTAAATGTATTTTACTGTGTTACAACAGGCTTCCTTATTTTAAGGAGTCTACAGTTCTTGGTTAAAAGATGATGGTAAAATAAACATGCAGATAGCCCATACTCTGCATGGCACTGTGCTGAATGAAACTTGGACACACCTAGACCAATTCCTCCTTCCTATGAACCCATGGTTACAGATTAAGTATCAGTTATCAAAGCAAAACAAAAAAGCTGTTCAAAGCATGGATTGTTTGTACTTTGAACATTATGGGAACTTTTTTAAGTTGAAGTAACATTGTATATAATATATATTAGCTTAGGTGTGTAACATTAAAAGTCAACAAGCGTACATGCTACCTTGAGTTTACTACTCACTGCAGGTCCGTCTCTGTCCTTCACCTTATAGTTACCCCCTTTGTCCTATTTTGCCCATCCTCTTGCCTCTTCCCTTCTGGTAACCACTAATTGGTTTTATAATCCAGAAGTTTATTTTTGTTTTATTTAATTCACCCTTTGAGTTTTTTTTCTCTACATTCCACATGTAAGTGAAATCATGGTGTTTGTCTTTCTCCATGTGATTTATTTCACTAAGCATAATACCCTCTAGGCCCATCCGTGTTACTGCAAATAGCAGGATTTTTTAAATAGCTGTGTAGATATGCCCATCTTCTTTATCTGTTTGTCTGTCAGTAGGCAATTAGATTCTTTTCAGTTGTCTGTTGCAAACAATGCTGCAATAATATAGGGGTGTATATATCTCTTCAAATTAGTGTTTTTTTTTTCTGGGTGAATACTCAGAAGTGGGGTAACCAAGTCTTATGGAACTTCTCTTTTTAATTTTTTGAGGAGTCTCCATACTGTTTTCCCTAGTAGGTGTACCAGTTTACATTCCCACCAGCAGTTATAAGGGTAGATGGGAACTTGTTTTTAAAGAAATCCTGTAATGAATTTTCTTTTAAAGTAAGCATCTCTGGTCAGTCAGATCAGAGGATGTGGTAGATGGGAATTCGTCTAACTTCCTCTCCAATAGCTAGCAAATAGTAATCAATGCCAGAAGAGGTAAAACTGGGTGTTATATACCACCTCTGCCCAGACCTTCTTGCCATGACATCTTTAACCTTCTCTTCCTGCTGTGATACTTACCTTCTTTTTAGCACAGCCTGCCTCAGTCACACCATCACCTTGTTATGTAGCCTAGAGCACATGTGTCCTCTATTTCTGTTGCCTTTTTGTCTACTCTCCATTTGGATGACCCACTGCATGTGTTTGGGGTTAAGTAGAAATGAGCCCATTTGCAGACCCATACCCCAAGTGAGCAGCTGCAGTTGAGATGTGTCTAACAAGGTGGATTGCCATGAAGGGTGAAATTCCTCTGCAGAATTTCAAAAGTCTTGTATGTAGGTCACTGTGGAAGAATTTGCTTAAAGAGGTATGATATGAAAAGCCAACAAGCCATTGACAGCTACTCTCTAGCTTATTCAGGGAATCGCACCACAATGAAGGCATTGAATGTTCTGTGCGCTTTTTACCCAGCTTAAAATCAAGAGAGATAGCGCTCTTTCTGATTCAGAAAGAGGTAGTGAATAGCCTAGTGGATGTAAGTTTTTTCCAATTTCTTCTGAACTTTCAAAACTTTAGTTCATATATAATGGTTTTGTGTGACTTCTGTAACAACTTACCTTAAGCAGGGTCTCATGAACTTAACATTTTACTGTTCTAGAAAGTCGAAGTCCAAAATTTGACTTAATGGGTCACAAGTGAAGGTGTTGATAAGGCTTCATTCCTTCTGAACATCTTAGGAGTATCTATTTACTTGTCTTTTCTTGATTCCAGAGCTTCTGCTGTCTTTGACTTTTGGTTCTTTTCTCCATATTCAAAGGCAACAGTATAGCATTTCTCAATCTCTCACCTTATTTTATCTGCATATTCGTTCACATCATTATTACTGGTTTTTAAATAGAAAAAAAAGTGTGGGGGTGATTAGTTTAGCTGTTATATTAAATTTTGAAATAATCAAAAATATTTCATTGTATTTGGAAGATTGACTGCACTTGTAATTACTTTGACTACGTGGAAGATATGTACATTGAGGGGGAAAAAACAGTTATATAGTTAAATGAAAGTAAACAAAAATTGTGTGAAATATACCACCCAGGAAAAAAAAAATCTCACCAGATTTTACAGTACGCATATACTTACATATTTTTAAAGGATTGCAGTTATTATGGTTTTATGACTTTCTGATCTAATCTTTTAAATTAATGTTATAAACATTTTCTATTATTTGAGAATGTCTTTATTGACTGCATAATTTTATCTTGAAGCTATTTCCTTAGAATAATTCCCAGGAACAGAAATTTGTGAGGGCAACAGGCATTTTTAAGACTCTTGAGAGATGGGAGACCAGACAGTCATAATCCAGAAAGCAATTTCACAAAACAGAGTTACTGTGCTTCTTTCCCTTCCCAGGTAAACATCACAGTGACATAATTATTGTGTTTTTTGTTTGTTTGTTTTTAAATTTTAGGTTACCTTGCACCTAGAAACCTTCCTAGTACCGGCTTCTTCCCATTCCTGCAAACCCTACTCTGTGACACAGACTCTAAATGCAAAGACACACCCTACGGGCCACAAGATCTGCTTCGAAGGAAAGGGGTTGATGCTGCACTATTTAAAGACAGGTAGGAGTACTTCCTAAGTGGATTCAGTTGTTTTGAGAGATCACATCTTGTTTCCTAATGAGATATGCAGGAAGCCATCCTAGGTTAGATATGCAACTTAATTTTATAGATCTACTTGGGTGATGATTTAAATATGAATGAACAAGATGGATACAGTCTAGAATTATCATATTTTTATGGAAATAAGCATAATCCCCTTTGGGTAATTATCCAAGTTTTACTTTCTCAGCTGAGTGGTCAAAGAAGCTCTCCTTTTCTCCCCTCAAGATTATACCACTCAAATTATCAGTGACACATTGCCCCAAGACTCAATCACAGCCACAAGATACAGGACAATGTCAGGGGTATTATTGCCTTCAAGAATGTCATGTTTATATTACACTATGTAGGACTTCCAGATAGAACAGATACCAGGAAATGCAAGTAAGGAGATTAAGGGTCTAGAAATCAAAGTAATTAAGTTGAAAGTATACTTAATTGAACAACAACCTTTAAATGAGGTTAATATGCGTCCTATTTTATGGTATGAGAAGCAGCTAAAGAATAAAGATAGGGAATCGAGACCATTTACAACCTCCATTTTCTTTCTGGGATTCTAACACTACACATACTCTAGCAGCCTCCTTGTCTGTAGAACTGAAACAACATGATAATCTGAATCAACCATATTTTTCAATAATCAGATATATTTGGTTCCAAAATATTAATTTAAATCTTTTGGCATGTATCACCATTTCTTCTTTAATATCATCATTATGATTTTGGCTAATAAATAATATGGATGAGATTTAAGAAAGAACAGCTTCAAATTCTTTAGCATAAAATATGAAATGTCAAGAATTGTAATGGGAAATGACATAAGTCATACATATCGTTGGGTTGTTAATTCACATTGATTTTGTTGTTTTAGTATGTTTATTTACTATGTTATTTATTTACTTATGCCTAAAACATTTTGATGTTCATCATTTCATTGTTAATTTATTCAAGAAATAATGACCGAGAAATATCCATGTGTCAGAGACCATTCTAGACACTGTGATTCAGAGCTGAAACAGACAAAATCTATACCTTTCTGTTACTTGCATTATAGTGGAAGAGAAAACAAAAAATGATCAACCAAATAAGTAAATAATATAATGAATAATATAATAAGTGTGCTAGCAAGAAAAATCAGCAAGAAGTAGAAGTTGAGAAGTAGGAATTTAATAGGGTTGGGAAAGAAGACCTCTGCTAGAAGGTAACATTTAGGTAGAACCAACAAGGACAGGGAGAAACTAATACCAATATGTGAATATCTGGAAGAGAATGCTCTAGACAGGGAAATAGTGATCCTGAAGTGGGAACAAACCTGACCATTAGAGGAACACAAAATCAACCAATGTGGCTAAAATAAATGAGCAATGATGAAAGTGGAAGTGGCTATATCAAAGAGGAGAGAGCACACAAAGTCGATCAGGTAGAGAAAGGGAATGGATTTGTATTTTTGGTATAGTGACTTTTATATTTAGTATAATGAGAAGCCATTGGAAAGTTTTAGGCAGGGAAAGAGCATGACATACTCTCTATGAGACTAATTTGTTCAGGCACATCCAAGCATTACCCTAACTAGCTCTAGCTGTATTTCTCAAAGGACACTCAAAGCTTACTAAAGCGGTCACCCTTTTGTGTAGTCAGTGTAGAGGTAAGGTGGAAGCCTGGCATTCTTGAACATTCAACCTGTTCATAGATGGTTTGTGTGACCCTATGTGAGTGATGAATGAGGCGTGATCTAGGCATTTGTTCTAGCAGGGAAGGGAAAATATTAAAATCAATAGTGATGAGAGGAGACAGTGCAATGAAGGATATCAGAAGGATCTTAAAGCAAGACAGTCTCCATATTTAAAGTAGAAGTAGAGTTTCAACTGCAGTAACCAGGTAAGTCTTTTAAGAGTAGGTTATATTGGAGATGCATATTTCATGAATTAAGAGGAGATATTATTTACACATTGGATTATAGTTCCTCATGAAAAACTAAAAACTGAGATAGTTAGCAACATCTAAGAAGTACATAAGTATACCTCCACCCAAAGGTTTATTTTTCTGTGTAATATAGTAAAGAATCAAACTCATGGAGTTGCCTGAGTTAAGTCTTTGAGTTAGTTTTGTTTATTTTATACTCTGTTGCTTTTTCTCTAGACAAATGATGATGCTTTTCTTCATCTTATTCTAACCTCTAGGTCATTTGTGTAGCTCAAGCTGCATATTGCTGTATATTCAGTGTCTAAAATGCCAAATAATTGGAGCTTAAATTAGAAAATTATGGACAGTAATAAAATTGCATTAATGATATTTCCCACCATACTGTTAACTTTTATGCTTTATACAGCTGTGCAATGAAATCTGGGCACTGTTACTGGGTAAGCCATCCCACTGAATTGCTTCCTTTTGGTGAAGGAAGATTCACCAATAAGAACTCTCTGAGAAACAAGACAGTCTTGTTTTTTTATTTTCTTAGTAAGGAGTACAAATAGCAACTTTGGTCTCCTCAAAAGAAGTCCACTACGTTTATTTTAATAGAATGTTCTTCTAAAAATCGTGGTTACTCTACAATCACTACTTGCTGGCTGGTCGCCATGTGTTGTGATGTGCCCTTGCATTGGCGCCAGCCTTCTGTTATTAAATTTATACTTCTCTGGGCATTAGCTTCAGGATGAGGTGCTGGAAAAGTCATCCCTTACTGTCTTAAAAAAATAGATTACATTTATGGTTTTCTTGCTCATTTGCACAACGGATGATCCAGCGGCAGAGGACTTAAGCCTTGTGGCCCTCCCTCCCTGCACTGCCTCTGAGAATACATCAGAACAGTGGGAGCCTCTAGCTCTGCCATTGCTCACACAGCTGGTGAATGGCAAAGATCATCTCCCAGAGCTCACAAGGTCATTATTTGAAGGAGTGATTCTGCATCCCTGCAGATCCTGTGGGGGAATTGCCTCTGTGGATTTGCTCCGACTCTCTGTCATGCCGACACACTCATCCATGACCCATGGTTTCCAATCCATACATCTGCTACTATTGAGTAGTTTCTACAAAACTTGAAACATAACTAATCAAATTTTATTCAAGGATAATTTAAAGTGTCAAGGCTTTTGTTACCATTGAAAAATAAGGATGAGTTAAAAGCTGACCTAAAGATTTTACTGGGAATGGAAGGTGAGTAGAAGTCGAACAAGTACGTGTCCTTATTAGACTACATAAATGAATTACATTGTATAGGCGTCAAATTATATTAATTTGAGAGCAGTTTACACTCATTTAATAACCATTTTAGTCAATGTCTGTATAGAAAGAAAGGTTAAAATTTCATCTATCAAAAAACAAAGTGGAAGGCTGTCTTAACTTTTTGCTATGCCGGCAAAACTATTAACTCATTGGGTAAGAATATATTGAATGTGTACCACATGCCAGAAACTTTGCAAGTCACTGTAAATATAGAGATAAGTAAGGCACATCCCAAGCCATATACAAACTTACAGTCAAGTGGGAGAGAGTGACAGAGAGACAAGTGAACAGGTAAATTACTACATAAGCTGGTAAATGTGATGAATATTTTAGGTCTTGCTGTGCCCAGAGCCTTAGATAAACACATAGTGTGCTTAGTTTCATAGGCACCATAAGACATTGTTTCTGCCAGAGGACTATGTACCTCACTGTTGGATCTGTTGATCTGGAGAGTGGTGTTTGGATGGGAAGATGTCAGAAAGGTTCTCCCAGATGCCTTTAGAGGGAGATCATAAAGGGTACTTACAGTGGTAGTTACTAACGTAGAGGAAGCTATAGTTGAGATAAGTCAAGAGTAAGAATCCCAAAACTTTATAACAGAGAAATAGAGACCCTTGTACAGTTAACTTTGAGGTATAGGCAGTTTTGCTATTGACTGTGATAGAACAAGTACAAATTCACTCATATTGTTGTCTAGCTAAGCTGCCTGTTTCATTACCAAGTAGATTATTACCTGTATAGTGTCATCTGAAAGATACTGTGATATCATCTCCTTCCTCGTATTTTGCATGTTTCTGATACACATTAATCCACTAAGACATTCTTCATCTGCCCATCATAGTGACTTTAAAAACTTTTAGAAAAACATTGAATGGTTTCACTTATAGCATGAATATAGGGGAACCAAATAAGAGAGAGATATTCAGCGGGGGAGGGCAAGGATAAGGGGGGAGAGACGAGCACAAGGGACTATGGTGACGTTTCACGGGTGAATTGGTAGTGGGTAACCTATGGAGAATACACAATAATTTAAAAGATATAAATAATAATAATAATAATAATAAATAATAATAATAATAACTTTTAGAAATGTATTGGCTAAAATATACATCATCAAAATTCCTTCTTAGGATATAAAAGACCCTATGACAGAGCAACGTAGTCAGGCCCTTCTAAATCTCTTAGCTGATTCAGATTCTTGGTTAATAAGCAGGACACCTAGAAAAGAGGTATACTTTAAAATGGCAAATAGGGGTTATATATGAACCTTGGGTAACTCCAAAGGAATGAAAGTCAGAATGAAGCACAAGAAAATTATGAAAAAAATTAAAGTTTTCTATGAATGACTTTTGTTGGGGGTGGGTAGCAAGGATGGATGGGTACAGCAAATCACCAAGGACCTTATCACCATCACAGCATCCTTATTGTAGCTAAAAGTCAATAATGACTATTGTCTGGGGCTGGGATCAGTACTGAATCTAAAGCACACCTCACATCTTCTTCCTAGGTGTCACTACATACCCATATATTTGTAACTCCAAAGAAAAAGGGAAGAAATAGAAAAAGTTTAATTCTTATAGATTAAAAAAAAGAAGAAGAAAGTAAGTCAGAATCTTCTTTCCAGGATTTGCCATATGTGTCTTGACTGGTAGGGATGCCTTTTATAGCCAGAATGTACCGAGGCACACATGAATACCACCTACACAAGTAGTCTTTCCTCTCACAGGAGACACAAAGACAGCCAGTGTAAATGTATAAATTCTACATTACGATGATATCTATATATGTGACATTTCCCAAATGTAACTGCTGGTAGACATGTCTGAGAAGTAAAATAATTTCTCTCCCAGTATCTTAAATTGAACACTTTAATTGATGTTTCCCTTATTGAATTTCATTCCAAAATAGAGCCCTATAAATGCTACTGAGGCTGAATCCAGTTTTCCATCTTAAGAGGAAAGGCCCTAGGCTGTCTCCATGGAGAAATTGTTGGGTCCCTTAAATGGTAGTTAAATACTGCCTTGAGGCCAGATGGAGATTTGATTCAGGCTTTCTTGTCTCCCCCAGAGGGTTGAATTTTCTGGACTAAGTTGAACCCTCTTTCTGAATTTAGGAGGTATCTAGGTTTTGCATAACACTTTAATATACCTCCATGAGATATCTGCTATGAGATAGATTTCTCTGAGACTCCCTTAGAGCTAGTCAGAGTTCCTGGAGAGATTTTTAAGTCCCGGAGTGGGTCTTAGAGAGTAGAAATGGAGATGAGTCATTATGGAGTAAGTCCACTTATCTATTATAGCCTCATTCAGGGTTTCTCTGCCTCAGCATTATTCCGTAGAGTCCAATCATTCTTTGCTGCCCTGTGTGTTGTAGGATTTTTAACAGTGTCCCTGATCTCTACTCACTTGATACTATTAGCATAACCCCTCTCCAGTTATAATAATCGAATATGTCTCCTGATATTGGCAAATGTCCTCTGGGAGGATGGGGGAAATAATTGCTCCCAGTTAAGAAACACTGCTTCAGTGAAAGGGTGAAGAAAAAAGCTTAAGGTGACAAGAGGCATGAATTAAGGTTGTGATTCTAGCATCTTGCTCCATAAGAAACACAGAAACTTGATTTTTCAGGCCCATCGAGTGTCTCCATTATCTCCTGGGCTCATCCTTTCTTAGCTATTCCCGTTCGTGTTTTGTAATGCCTGATTATCTTATTTTACTTGCCCATAACATTACCTACAAACAGGAATCCAATCAATATCAGTGAGTTAATGTATGGAAACAGCAGGTACATTGTAAGATCATGCACTTGAATCTTTGGTGGTATCCTGGGTGTTTCCTTTTCCATGGACCTTTGCAGAACCAGGTATATAAAAAGAAGGACAGGTCAGGTTATTTTTTTTTTTTAAAGATGCTTTCTCAGTTATCAGTTCTTCCAAGCGATATTCTTAATATCTAGTGTTCCTGCTGCCAAATATCCTGCCATCTGACAATACTGTGCTCTGTCGACTTTTCTCAAGAATTTTATAGTCCAGGAAGGTAAAATTGATCATTACTACAAATAGACTTTTCCTCTTATAAGTAAATTGATAAATAAATTGAATAATAAAATGAAGAGTTTACCTGGCCCACCTCATTAGCCAACACTTGCAGGTTCCTACTGGTTGTCCATAGATCTTGAAGGTTCAAGTATTCTAGAGGGATTCTATCTGGAGTAGAGATGCACAGTTATGGGATTTCAGCTCCCTCCAGACAGTGAAGGCTGTGTCTTTGTATTGTCTTCTTTTGGGGATACTTTGACAGCATTACTATGGCCAATGGCTATGATGACAGGGTGCAGGCAGGCATTTGATAATCAAATCTGAAGCACAACAGCCTTGCAAGGTAGTTGTATCATTTCTAATTTGTAAATGAGGGACACAGTGACTAAGATCCTTTAGAAAGAGGCAAAGTTGGAATTCCAAAAGGATCTTCTAACTTTGAAGCTTTTTCTGCCATACCCCAGAAATACTGTCACTTTTTATTTAACCAACCACCAGACTATATGGTCCAGGTCTGTGCTAGGTGTTTAGAATAAAAAGATGAATAAAACATGGTAGTACTTCAAAGATGTCACAGTCTAAGTTGGAGAGGTGGTAGGAAAGGGGACATTGCATAACACTCTTAGATTTGGTACGAACTAAGAATGTACACAGCGCTCATGCAATGGAAAAGGTGATGTTTCTTTTCCATCGCTCTAGGAAGCATGCAATGCTTTGACTATAAGCAAGATCATGCTAATTAGAAAGTTCACAGAGCATTGTTACTAAAATTGGCTACCTTTCTGTCCTCCTTTAGCAATTTAATTGGGAATTGATAGAATTAATTACCTTTACTTGAGGGGAAATAAGTTGTATTTTATCTGACAGTTTAATTAATCTTTTTACCCACCCCTGTGATATGAAGTGTGTGGGCAACCTTGTAACCATGACATTTGGTGGTCAGGGATAGGTCCTGTGAGAAAAGAGCCCGCCACAGTTCCTTGTCTAAACTTTACTGTTGAGCAAATTCAGAATTGTTGAGCCCCCAGCTTGCGGGAAAGGGGATGAGCTTGTCTTTCTTTGGTGTATAAAGAAAATTTGAAGAAATAGTTTCAGGACTCTTATTTGAGAGTGGGAATGTGAGCCAGTTGTCCTCTGCAGAGTGGACACAGCTCTGGCTTCTCCAAGCTCATGCTTTCCTAGTTTCCCATCTTCTCTTCTTTTTCTTCCCGTCTCCCATTTATTATTCTTTTTTTTTTTCTTGCTCCCTCTTTGCTCATTTGACCTTTGTGACTCTTTCTTTGGTTTTTGTTGCTGTCCCTATTCCTTAAAATTTTTAAGAAGGCAGTTTTCCCCTTTTTTTCCAGAATGTGCTGACATTCAGTAGTCTTCCTGATAATATTTCAGGTTGAAAAACAACAACAAAAAAAAAGACTTGAGAAAAGAGAAGTGAACCCGACTTTCTCAAACTTTCCAAAACTCCTGTTTGAGAAGAGGGAAAAGGTTCAGGTCAGTTCTTATTTTTATCTGAACAGCTTTCCCATCCAAATAGTCAGCATAAGGAATGTAAAAAGATTTAGGGGAATGCAGTCATGGTCATGAATAATTCAAGTATACATTAAGAATGCAGAACTTTTGGAGCAACCAGTACATTTTATAGAGGATATTGGAAAAACACTAGGGAATGAAAATAAATATCACCTCTTCTTACCATTTTTATTAAAAGGACACACTGAAAAAAAAAAGTGCACATATTTTGGTCCCAATTATAAATCAGAGTACCCCCAAAACCATGATCCAGAGCTTATTTCTAAAAGGAAGGCATGCTGAACCCCAGTAGTAAGCAGGATTTCTTGCTAGCTTTGGCAATATTATCTCTTAACAGTCATCCTTATATACCTTCAGGAATCACTTTTATGAACAAGTATACAAAATTCAACAATTTAGGAATTTTGAAGAACATTCACATCCAGGCATTTGGGTTGATTTGACTGTTGAAATATATGTACTTACTGCAGGCAGTTGCTTTAGGTATAAAGTTTTCAAGAAAACATGATTATACTCATTTTCATAATAAACAACTAAACAGGAAGGGAGTTTTAAAAGAATGTTATGAAATTGTGAGAAGGTCTGTTTCCTTCAGAAACCAGGGTCATCACAGCGTGCAGGGATGCCTGGCACCATGTGCTCTTATTAGCTCTTATTACCACATTGATCCATTCAGTACAATTAAAAAAATCATTATTCTTTTATCACCTGGTGTTTCCTGTAACGACACTAACAGTGCCTGGAAGAGACTAAATGCTCAATAAATGTGTGTTCTCTTATTCCTTCCTTGAACCTGTCTTGTAAATATTCATCTTTGACAGTCTCCACAGTGTCATCTATCATTTGACAGAGAATACTCATTTTTCCTTCAATGTTGACAAATAAGCAGACCTTTGTTTCAGCCCCCAAATCACTCTTGGGACCCTCAACTATTTGGAATCAATCATCATTTTAAAAGGAAAATAATATCACAATTACGGGTAATATTTAGCTTTAATGTCTTCCTAGGATAATTTCCTTCCTACAAGAATAAAATCAAAGTAACTGTTTTAAAGCCCATTTAAGTCATTTTCGCTGAATAAAATTTTACCTTGTAAGAGATCTTCCCTATTCATTGGTGTATGGCTAAGTGAGTTCTTCCATTAAAATCCTGGAAAGTAGATCAGAAATTGGAAAGTCCTCAGAGTCCTGGAATCTGCCCTGTAATACTTTGCTGTAACTAACTGAAATTAATGTGGGTGAAGTTATAGAGTTCTTGCTTTCCCTCCTCTAGTGAAATTCTGAGGATGTCATCCAAGCTGGAGAAGAACAGTAATTTACCACTCCAGAGCACTGACGTTCCAGAAAGTAGGCACGCATCACTGGGTAAGTTACTCTCTTCTGTGGAGCTTAGAACAGGCTTCTCGGAACAGCTTGTGAAGGTCTAATCTTTTTTTTTCTTTTTGCAAACAATAATTTTGACATTTTTATTAGTATTTAGATCTCTTTTTTCCCTCTAGCAAATTATTAATACATACATTACCTCTCTGAAAATCATTTAAAATATTGTTGATATGCTATCACCTGATTTTAAATGCAAATATTTTATGGTTTGTACAGTTAAGCATCATGCTGGATTTTTTTATTATTATTATTCATATTTTTTGCATTATAGTATATTCCCCGTAGGTTACCTATCACCACTTCACCCATGAACCATCACCATAGTCCCTTGTGCTCTTTTCTACCCTTTTTGAGCCCTAATACTCCCTCTCCCTTGCTGGATGTCTCTTTCTTGTTTGGTTCACCTATATTCCGGTTATAAGTGAAGCCATTCGATATTTTTCTCTTTCTTTCTGGTTTATTACACTGAGCATTATCCCTTCTAGCTCCATCCATATTGCTGCAAATTGCATATGTTTATCTTTCTTGAATACTGAATAGTATGCCATTGTGTTTATATACCACATCTTCTTTTTTTTTAAGATTTATTTTTTATTTATACATACAAGCTGGGGTACAGGCCAGAGGCATGGGGCGGTGAGAGGTTTCACCAGAGCCAGAGCGGGGAGCAGAACAGGCAGATCAGAAATACACTGCTGAGGGGAGCAGTGGGTGAGGCAGGAGAGGTCTGCCGCACCATGTAGGATTCTCCCCGGCCGGGCGTCGAACTCGCATCGCCGCTGCTGACAGCTCCACAGCGCAGCGCTTAACCACTGCGCCACCGGGGAGGCCCCTATACCACATCTTCTTGATCCACTCATCTGTTTTTGGGCGTCTGGGTTGTTTCCGTATTTTAGCTATCGTAAACAATGCTGCAATAAACATAAGGGTGCATGTCTCTTTGGGGATTAATGTTTTTGTGTCCTTTGGGTAGATTCCAAGAAGTGGTATTACTGAGTCATATGGAGGCTCCATTTTTAGCAAATTGAGGAACCCCCATACAGCTTTCCACAGTGGTTGGACCAGTTTGGATTCCCACCAGCAGTGTAGGAGTCTTTCTCCACATCCTTGCCAACATTTGTTGTTCCCGGTTTTTTTTTAGTACGTGCCATTCTTGCTGGTGTAAGGTGGAATCTTATTGTGGTTTATATTTGCATTTCCCTGATTATGAGGGATGTTGAGCATTTTTTCATATGCCTATTGGCAATTTGCAGTTCTTCTTCGGAGAAGTGTCTGTTAAGTTCTTCTGCCCATTTTTGGGCTGGATTTTTTGCTTTGTTTTTGTTGAGTCTTGTGAGTTCTTTGTAGATTTTTGTGATCAGTCCCTTGTCTGTTGCTTGGAGTGCAAAAATTTTTTCCCAGTCTGTAGGCTGTGTCTTTGTTTTGATTAATGTTTCTTTTGCTGTACAGAAGCTTTTTAGTTTGATGTAATCCAAGCTATTAATCTTTTCCTTCATTATGCTTGCTTTGGGGGAATGTGTCTTTAAAAATGTTACTAAGGTGGATGTCATGTATTGTTTTGCTGTGTTTTCGTCTATATATTTTATGGTTTCAGGTCTTATGTCCAAGTCTGTTATCCATTTTGAATTGATTTTCATGCATGGTGTGAAGTAGTAATGTATTTTCATTTTTCTACATGTAGTCGTCCAGTTCTTCCAGCACCATTTTGTTGCACAAACTGTCCTTGTTCCACTGAATGCTCTTTGCACCTTTATCAAAGATTGTCCATATGTATGTGGGTTGATTTCTGGGTTCTCTATTTGATTCCATTAATCTGTGTGTCTATTTTTGTTCCAGTACCATGCAGTCTTAATTATTATAGCTTTGTAGTACAGTTTGAAGTCTGGGAGGTTGATACCTCCATTCTCCTTTTTGATCAGGAGGGCTTTGGCTATTCGAGGTTTTTTGTGATTCCAAATGAACTTCATCAGTATTAGTTCCATCTCTTTGAAGTATATCATTGAGATTTTTATTGGAATAGCATTGAATCTGTAAATTACTTTCAGTAGTATGGCCATTTTGATGATGTTAATTCTTCCAATCCATGAGCAGGGGATGTCTTTCCATTTCTTTGTGTCTTCTTCTATTTCTTTTAATAATGTTTCATAGTTTTCTTTGTATAGGTCTTTTGCTTCTTTTGTTAGATTTATTTACAGGTATTTGATTTTTTTTTGTTTCAGTTGTAAAAGGGGTAGTTTTCTTGATTTCCTCTTCTTCAGATTGATTATTTGCATATAGGAAGGCTACTGACTTTTGTGTGTTGATTTTGTATCCTGCTACTTTACTAAATTGGTTGATTATTTTGATTAGTTTTTCTGTGGAGTTTTTAGGGTTCTCTCTATATATTATCATGCCATCAGCAAATAGAGAAAGCTTTACTTCTTTCCCGATCTGGATTCCTTGTATGCCTTTCTCTTGTCTTATCGCTCTGGCTAGGACTTCCAGTATTATACTGAAGAGCAGTGGTGACAGTGGACATCCTTGTCTTGTTCCAGATTTCAGGGGAAAGGCTTTCAGCTTTTCACCATTGAGGATGATATTGGCTGTGGGTTTGTCATGGATTTAGGCCTTTATCATGTTGAGGTATGGTCCTTCTCTCCCTAGAATTTTGAGGACTTTCATCATAAATTTTGTTGGACTTTGTCGAATGCTTTCTCTATTGATATGATCATGTGGTTTTTATTTTTCTATTTGTCGATGTGTTGGATTACATTAATTAATTTTTTGATGTTGAACCATCCTTGTGCTCCTGGAATAAATCCCACTTGGTCGTGGTGAATTATCTTTTTGATGCATTGTTGGATTCTATTAGCTAAGATTTTGTTGAGGATTTTTGCTTCAGTGTTCATTAGCGATAGTGGCCTCTGATTTTCTTTTTTTTATTGTCCTTGTTCGGTTTTGGTATTAGTGTAATGATGGCTTCATAAAACGTATTTGATAGTATTCCTTCCTTCTCGATTTTTTGAGTTTGTGTAAGACAGGCACTAGTTCATTTCTGAATGTTTGGTAGAATTCATTTATGAAACCATCTGGTCCTGGGATTTTGTTTTGGGGGAGGGTTTTGATTACTGTTTCAATTTCACTGCTTGTAATTGGTCTGTGTATGTGTTCTATTTCTTCTTGATCTAGCTTAGGATGTTTGTATAGTTCTAGGAATTTGTCCATCTCTTCTAGGTTGTTGAACTTGTTTACATATAACTGTTCATAGTAGTGTCTGATTATTATTTTGATTTCTGCTGTGTCTGTTGTAATTTCTCCTCTTTCATTTATGATTCTATGTGTTTGTGCTTTTTCCTGTTTTTTCTTTGTGAGCCTGGCTAGAGGTTTGTCTATCTTGTTTATTTATTCAAAGAGCCAGCTTTTGGTTTCGTTGATCTTTTGAATTGTTTTTTTAACTTCTATTTCATTTATTTCTGCTTTGATTTTTATTATTTCCTTTCTTCTGCTGGCTTTTGGGTTCTTTTGTTGTTCTTTTTCCAGTTCTTTGAGGTGGAATATTGGGTTGTTTTTTAGAGATCCTTCCTGTTTTTTGATGTGAGCCTGTATTACTATGTATTTTCCTCTTATAACGGCTTTTGCTGTGTCCCAAACATTCTGGAAGGTTGTGTCCTCGTTGTTATTCATCTCAAGATACTTTTTAATTTCTTCTTGAATTTCCTCATTGATCCAATGGTCTTCCAGTAGAGTGGGTTTCAATCTCCATGAGGTAGGAGGGTTCCTTGTTTTCTTTTCATGGTTTATTTCCAGTTTGATGCCTTTATGATCAGAGAGGATAGTTGGTATGATTTTGACCTTGGTATATCTGTTGATGTTTGTCTTGTGTCCCAATATGTGATCTATCCTGGAGAATGTTCCATGTGCACTTGAGAAGAATGTGTATTCTGACTTTTTTGGGTGCAGTGTCCTGTATATGTCTGTTAAACCCATGAGATCTAATTTAGGGCTTTAGTGTCCTTATTTATTTTTTGTCTCGTTGATCTGTCCATTTGTGAGAGTGGGGTGTTGAAGTCTCCCACTATGTATGTATTTTCTCTAATGTCTTTTTTCAGAGATGTTAATAGTTGTCTGATATATTTTGGTGCTCTTTCGCTGGGTGCGTATATGTTGATGAGTGTTATGTCTTCTTGATAAATTGTTCCTTTAATCAAAATGTAATGACCCTCTATGTCTCTTTTAACTTTTTTAAGTTTGAAGTCTTTTTTATCTGATATAAGTACAGCTGTTCCTGCTTTTTTTGGTCTGTTTTCTTGTAGAATTGTTTTCCAACCTTTTTCTTTCAATCTGTGTTTATCTTTTGTAGTTAGATGTGTTTTCTGTAGGCAGCAAAAGGTTGGATTCTGTTTTTTAATCCAGTCTGATACTCTGTCTTTTTATTGATGAGTTTAATCCATTTACATTCAGAGTTAATATTGATATGCTGACTTCCATATTAGTCATTTTGTTGGCCTTTTTGTGTGAAGGTCTAATCTTTAAAAAAGTTATACTTTTAACTTTTCAAACTAAGATGGTATGCCTAGAATATTACTAAGAGATCTAAGTGTTCTTTATGGTTGCCTGAGTGTGGCAGGCCAACTATGCAAAGTTCTCAACAATAATTGGAAATTAAATTCTTACCAAAATGCTGCCTAGGCGCAAAAGTCTAGATGATATTAATATGATGTTGAGAATTGCATACCCTCCCAGAATTGACTAGGGACTCTTTTATTGTTTGAAATTATATGATGTCGGGATGATTAGAAAGTCCACTAATAAAAATTATTGGACGAAATCTCAAAGATTTGTTCTAGCTTTCCATTTTACAAATGAGGAATATGAGGTCCTACACTTTCCAGAGGCAGACTGGAAGTCACACTCTTTTTCCATCCACTCAATGCTCCATTACAGTCATTTGGGGTAATCGCGCCCCTCTTTTATTTGCAGCTATGCCAGTGGCCCTCAAACTTTAATGTGCAGAAAATCTTCAGGCTGAGCGTCCTGAGCCTTAAACCCAAGTGATTCTGATGCATGTGGTCTTGAGAAACACTCATGAGATATAACAAGTGGACCATGAACTTTCAAAACAGCAGAACTGTTTAAAACTCATTCAGCAAATATTTATCAGCTCCCTGTTAGCACATAGGTACCATTCTAGGTACTGAGGCTATGTTAGTGAACAACAACAACAAAAAAAAACGCTGATACTCTTGAAAGTAAGGAGTACCTTGAAAAATATAATCAGTCAATCTATCTATACACACACACACACACACACACACACACATATACATATATACATATATACATATACACACACAATCAATATATATATAATCAATCTATCTCTCTATATATATTGGATATCCAATATCCGTATTTATAAATATTGGAATATATGATTCCAATACAAGTTGATGGGCCAAATGAGGAAGTCCTGTGTTAATGTACTAGGAATATGGTGGTGAGTGCTTTTGAGGAGTTAATATTTGGTTGTGAATAATCTGAGGGTGTTTAGCAGAGCAGGTGAAAGCAGGGTAGAAATGCTATCACAGTGATGTGGTCCAGTAAGCTTTGCTCTGCTCAGTAGTCACAGATTGTGTTTCTCCTTCTAGCCAGACACCTCACAAATGTATCACCTTGGCCGTAAGAAATCAGTTGGTGAATTCTTCTGTAATAAACGTAGACCCTACTCATGGCATTCACTGTATCTCTGAATATTAAGACACTTTTCTTTTTCCCAAAATTCATAAAAGTTAGCCTAACTACTTAATGAACATTCATGCTATAGATATGAATGTACTCTTCCAGCTAATGTTTCTCCCAGAGCACTGTGCCACATTATAAATAGTACTAAATGAGACTACTTTGGGAATTACTTAATTAGAGTATACTGTAGTCCAGACTAATTGCTGCATCCCATTTATTTGATCTGTAATATCATTCAGAAACTACTTGGGGGAGGAGAGAATTTATGATCCTAAGCAGACTTCAGCTTCCCAATTGAATAATTAAAAAGAAAACCATTATCACCAGATGTGCATTGGCAGATCCTTTGAACAGATGTTGGATATGATGGATCTGTGGAGCTAATGGAGGCACCTCAAATTCTCTAGGCCTGCACAGAAATGATTCTATTTATTAGGCAATAATATTGGTGATGAAGTTTAATGACATAAACTGGAAAGAAAGCAAATGACATCTAAAATGACTGGAAAAAACCCAAGAGCAAACCCAAACCATCTCAGTTTTATGTGAAAAGTAAAACTGATGGAATCTGCCATTTTGCCAGTATGAAATTTTCATGAAAGATATCTATTTGAGCACATTCTTGCTGTGGGATATCTGAGGGAACGAATAATATTTATGGGTTCTTTTTTTTAAAATATTTATTTATTAATGCATACAAGCTGGGGTGTAGGCCAGAGGTGCGGGGTGGTGAGAGGATTCACCAGAGATAGAGTGGGAAGCAGAACAGGCAGATCGACTGAAGTACACTGCTGAGGGGAGCAGTGGGTGAAGCAGGAGAGGTCTGCTGTGCCATGTGGGAAGCTCCCTGGCCAGGGATCAAACTCGTGCTATAGTGGCTCTGGATAGCTTCATATTGCTGCGCTTAACCCGTTGCGCCACCAGGGAGGCCCTATTTATGGGTTCTTATGTGAACCTGCCCACTCGTGTTTGTGCATTCAGAAATCTAATCTGTCCTTTCTTCTATGACAGCGGCAGCATTTCCTAGTCCAAGTTCTCATTTGGAAAGTACCGGAACAGATGCTTTCAATGGTAGTCAAGTGCTTGCCCGGATCCTTGGTTTGGAAAAGGTAACTCCACTTGTTTTGTACTGAATTGATAATAAAGAGCAATTTTTTAAAAATGCCTCTTAGGTTCATAGAGGGAGCTCCCAAACAGAAAGACAGTTGAGATATGTTCCCATTTTAAGTAATAACTCAGGGAATTCTTGTATTAGGAGCTCTTTGATAAAAAACTTAACTCTGAAACATTCTGAATTGTTTTACGTCTTATATATTTATTTACTTCCCTGTTTAGTCCCTTAATCAAACTTAAGATTTTCCTTTGGTAGGAAGTAGGGTGACATTATATGTGGTCTTTTACTTTGCTGAGGCGGGGAAGAAGAAAAGCTACATGAAAGCAATGAACTTGTAATGTTCATCAAACTTGCTGCTTCATCCTTCCTGAGGACCTTTGGAAAAATTAGAACTACAGAAAATATCTCCCCTAACTAGTAAAATCTTTTTCCTTAGCATATCTTAGAAAGCTTACCCTGTGGTTTTCTCTCTATTTACTATT
>PVIJ01000958.1:193253-233242 GCA_004024925.1 Scalopus aquaticus | reverse complement strand
AATTACTGTTTTGGGTCAGGTTTTGAATTAGAAGTCTAGTCATTATTAAAGGTAATTTTCAAAAGAAGTTATATAGCAAATATAATCGCCAATTTGAGACTGAAAAAACAAACCTGGAGACAAGAAACTTCCCTAAGATCACATGGCTTTTAGGTGGTAATACCAGAAACTGAACCCCAATATACCCTATTCCAAAACCGGTAAGATCATCTCCTGCATTACTTCAATATGGAAGAGCACACACCAGAACCTTGGTAATGTTAGAACATCAATTTCATATGAATTAGAATCTGTATATGTTATGACCCATAGTTTATTGCACTGTCACACACCTGTTACCCATGCAACTAGAGACTCGCCTAACAACTCAGTAAACAGAAGACTCCTGGTTCCTAAACATGTCAAGTGAATTGAGCCATTGGCACAGATGTGCTCAGCCTAATACAGTAAGCCTTCAGTTAACCAAAATTTGGAGATTCTTACATTAAGATCTTTGCAAACTTTTATCAGATGCCTTTCTGCATATGTTGCAATGGTCACATTGTTAGCTCCCTTTAACTATTAAAAACTGTATTATATTTCTGATGGTGAGCCATCCTTGGGTAAATCAAACTTGGGTTCATTATTATTCTTTTAATAAAATGTTATATTCAGTTTGATAATATTCTATTTTAAATGTTTGTATTTGTATTCATAAGTGAAACTGGTCTGTAGATTTGTTTTCATGTGCTTTCCTTGCCTGGTTTTGATACTGAATAATGGAACCTCATAAAATGTAAAAAAAACAACCTTCTGTCATTCTCTAAACTCTGGGACAACAATTATCTGCTCCATGAAGGCTCAACAGAATTTATTTGTAAATCCATCTAGGTCTGGTGCCATTTTTTTAATTGAAATTTTTGTAGAGATATTGTAGATTTACATGCAGTTATAAGAAATAATGCAGAGACTTCTTATGCCCATTAACCATTCCCTCCACCCATTGCAACATTTTATAAAACTATGGGAATATGGTGACTATCACGACAAGGATATTGCCTTTACTACAATCAATCAATCTTATTCATTTGAGTTGTGTGTATGTGTGCATGCCCTTAGCGCTATCCCATTTTATCCCATATACAGTTTTGTGCACATATGTATATATACACATACATATATGCACACATAAACACTGTGTACCTGTACTTAATATGACCACTGTTTTACTATAGTTTTATATCCAACTCTTTGTCTTACAAAGTTTCCAATTTATAGACATTCTTCAGATAAATTTTTAATCATTGCTTATTGATTGCACAAAAATAGCACCTTACCCACTATTCTACACTCAGGTTATTTCTAGTTTTTTAACTATTGTATGGAAGGCGTCAATAAATACATTTACCAGCTATGATTATTTTCTTTGGTTAGATTTGGGGAGCTCAAGTGACTGGAAAAGATAGACTTATCAAATCTTAACACACTGGGATTTATCCAGTCTCTGGAAGGAATTTCCCATGGGCCAGAAATAGTCAATGGTATATTCTCTCATATCATCCACCACATTTAGGAAAAAAAACTGAAAACAAACATCAGACCCAATATCTTGACATAGAATTAGGCCTTCCCAAGTCAAGGAACAAAGGCCCAGCTATAAAAATACAGGTTCTAGTACGCATATACTGGGCTACCCTCTGGACTGGGAGTTATCTGATGAGTCCATGAACTGAGCCAAACCTCCACTCTTTAGGAAGGCAGAAACCAGGAATTACAATGACCTAACAATCTGTATACGGAGCATGGATACACTACTGTGGTAAAAAGCAGTGTTTATTTGTCTCACATAATCCTGAGTCTATTTTAGTCTATTCCATTTTACAGATGAGAAAACAGAGCACAGAGAGGTTCACAAACTTGCTCATGGTTACACAGTAAGTAGATTTAAATCCAGGCAAGCTTGACCTTCACAGCCCAAGCTCTGAACACTCTTCATATTACCTGCTCATTTAGATTCTTGCTTGCAGTGGCCACAATACTTACATTGGGCTCCAGTGCCACAGAGAAGAACAAAGAGAAGACACTAATAAAGACCTCTCTGGAAATGAAGTCTAGGCAAGAAACAAAATGAGGAGCCTGGTACTTAGGCCTCAAAAAGCTCTCCAAATCACATCAAGTAATGTTGTTGTCTATCTAGAATGAAAGTGAGTTCTATCACATCAATTGACCTTGATGCTACAATGACTTATCACAGCAAATATATGAGAAAATACTAGACAGACATTAGATCACGATATTCAGAGCAATGTATATAATCCTACTATAGGACAAACATGCAGTTCAAGTTCATTGATTAGCATCAGCTATTAGAAATGTGAATTTGAGAAATGTGAATGAGTTCTTTGCTTCAGTAATAAAATAGTAAGTATTTGGCAGGAGCTTAATAATTACTTATTGATTAACAGTCCTCTAATCACACCCAAAAGCATATCAATAACTATTAAAGATAGATAGGTCCTCTAGTTCAACTCCATCATTTTATAGCTGGGGAAGTTAAGATCCCACAGGGATCAGGATTATTTAATTACATGTGAGCAAAACCTGACTTGCCGCCCTCAATACCGTACATTTATTTTTATCTTTCTATTTAAAAATTAATCATATAAAATATTTAAATTTTGCTTTTTGTAAAAATGTGGGAAAATTTTAAATAATTTTAGGTATCTTGTTCCATGTGTCATTCTTATGAGACTAAATTCTCTTAATTGCATCTGTTCCTTAAATATAAGTACTATTTACAGTTAACATACAGTCATTTAAAAAAAGAAAACACCCAAAATGCTTACTATTGGGCACATTTACTACATCTTTCACCAAACAGATCCCACAGCAGAAAGAAATGTGAAACCCAACTTGTGCTTAATAACCTTTTTCTGTAGTTCGGAGTCCAAGACTATGAGCTGACTCTCACATTACCAGCTGCACACCATTTGTCTCACTCTGATTTTAAATGGGAAATCTCCAAAGGTTTAAAGGCTTCTGTCCTCTCTAAGTCCTACCAATTCTGCAAGATACCTAAGATAAATAGATATTCGCAATTCTGTTTGAAAGATGTCCTTTCCTTTTCAGAGATGGTCACCCTCTAGCCTTGTTGCTAAAGCTTATGCTACTCTCTCTAGCCTTGTTGCTAAAGCTAATGCTATCCTAGAAACAGACTTGTCAAAACATACAATGTAGATTTTTTAATAGTAGGACCCAAAGCTCAAATAGCTGTAAGTAGAAATTTCAGGCATTTCCACCCTTAAAAAGTAAAAATATTCCCTTTCTCTGCCCCATGGCTCACCAATATTCCCTTACCACCCCTGCCACCTCATTCTACATGATCGGCGGCACTCCAGCGTGCAATGCAGACATAACTCTCTCCTTCCATGTGCTGGAATCTCCTTGCAGCCCAAGGAACAGGGGGAAGTGTGAATGTACACTGTTCTCATGTGCAGGGCTTGACAGCAATGTTATGTCCATTCTTCGAATTAATACTACAATGTTGATAAAACTGAGGTCCAGAAAGTCCAGTTAATAATAATCAGTTGATAACTGAGGTCCAGTTAACCGCAGCCTGCACTGCTTTAAGCAGCCAGAGAGGAGCAGAGCTTCAGCAGGAACATCTGCCCTGCCTGCCAGTCCAAGGCCACCTGCACTAAAATAGAGAGCATCAACAGGTGTTTACCAAGCTCAGGGCTCAATGCTGTGCAGGGGTCAAAGGTCTAGAAACATGGGCTCTCCCTCTGAGAGCACCAATCTCCATGGGAGAGAAAATCCACCTCTCTAGAATCTCAGAGGCCTTAAGAACATCTTACACAGCTGCTTCAGCCAAGAAAGGAAAGGAGGAAAAAAAAAAAAAGACCCTCACGTCTCATTCCTATGCCCCTTCATTTTATCCTCATAATGGTCAGGTTATAAATGGTTCCCAAATGTGGCGGGTTCATCAGACTCCTCTTAGCCATGTCATTAAAATACAGACTGCCCCCCCTTTCAGATTTCTGATTCTACATGTCTGAGTTGAGGCCCCGAAATCTGTCTTCTGACCCACTTTCAGTGACTCTGATCATCAGTCTGCCATATTGTCTTCGGAAAGATACAAACCAGAGTTGGCTCAGTCATGAAAGGTCATGGAGCTTGGATTTGAATGAACAGAATTTCAACAGAGATGCACTGAAGAGATGGTTAAGTCCCTGCAGCATTCAAGAAAGTGATGCCAGTGGTCAGAACTGGGAGACATCATGGACAGTGATCAAGCGGGGAAAGGCAGGAAGGAGTAGTTCAAAAATCTGATAGATTCCAAACCATGACAAGGGGACACGGGTTTCTGGACCACAGGCCACTCAATCAAAGTGGTTCAAGGGTACATCACACAGCATCTGGGCCAGGAATGGCAACCACAGGCTGTTGGCACAAAGCTGGGACGTGGTAAAGCCTCAAAAAGGAAAATTCTGAATGGGAAACTTATCTGGATACAGTGTGAGCTCCAAAAAGACTGGAGGTGGGGGGTGACGGAGGGTTGCCTGGTTTGCTCGCTGCTTTCTCCCAAGCACTTAGTAGGTACTGAATAAATATTTGTGGAATGCAAAATGAGCAGGTGGATTTAGACGCTAAGTAGATTTGGGTCACGGACTTCCTAATTATTCATATCCAAAGACCAGAATTAAGATGATGGTATTGGCACAATTGAATAAAACTTCAAATGAGTAGCTTGCTTTCAGCAAAGACTTTTCTTCATTACTTCTTACTTCTCTTTGAAACTTTATTTTGGCTTCAGGTCCATGAAAGAACTAGTTGGTTTTGTGATACTGGAATTCTACTGTCTACTGTGGCAAAAATGACAGGCCTTATACCTTGAAAAGAAGAAAATGATGGGCTAGATCTTTTAGTTTGATTTTTGGCAGTGGAAGAGAATAATCTCATGAGAATCTAAACTCAGATGGCATTCCTCATATGACCCTCTGGATCACTGCCGGCTGATGCCAACAGCACAGTGGCCTGACCCGACTCCCTATAAACCTTAATGACAGAGTTCTGTGTGGCTGGGACAGCCTCAGGGGCCTTGCCAACCTGAAGAGACTCCAGGCCACCTGTGGCTGGTTCAAGACAATAGAGGTTTCTGGAGATGTGAGAACTAGTCCCACCCAGGACAAAACTAAAAAATCTTTTGAAGTCCTTTCTAAACACAGTTAACTGGACCCATTTATTCTCATATTTTCTTATCTACAGAGGAAGCAAACTTAAGGCACCCATAAAAACAGTGTAGTACCATACATGTATTTTCTTAATAACTTTTTCTTATCTCTATCTTACTTTATTGTAAGAATACAGTATACAATAATTGACTGCTTATGTACTGGTAATATTTCTGGTCAACAGTAGGCTATTAGTAGTTAAATTTAGGGAGAGTCAAACTACAATTTTCTATGGCTTATGGCTTGGCACCCCCAACTCCTGCCTTTTTCAAGGGTCAACGTAAGATTACATACAGGTAATCATGTTACTTGGTTCATGTTAAACAGTCCCTCAAATGGCGAACTCCATTAAAACTAGATGGACAGTCCCGGAATTAGGCGTTGAAGGACATATTCAAATTCCTCCTATGACAACCACCTTCTCCTAGCCTAATCTTCTATTTTTCCTTCTTAAATGGCATCTACCTACTGTTAATACCTAAGGAACACAGGAAGGGTCCTTGTTCCTATGCAATATTCCTGTTAAAGTAATTTGTTTCATTATTACAACAGCCAAACTATTTTTTAAAGACTGAAAAAGGTTATATGTTTCCAATGGCTTTTTCTTTTCTAATGCAAACCTACCAAAGCCTGCCTTTCATAATATACTGAACAGTCATGCATGGATCCAAATGACGCGACAGTTTCTTTTCACTTACAGATATCTAAACTGATGTATAAAATCCTATGAGTTCAAAAGCCTTCCTTTCCTTCAACACATTTCCAGTTCAAATTATGCATTTATAGTAATCTACAATATAATATTTCTAAAGATAAAATCACAGGAAAAAAAAATGGGTTAAAACCCAGGAGCATATCACTACTGCCACACTCAGTCAATCCTTCTCCTTGCACAGAGTTCCTGCAGTGAAGAGAAAGCCCTAACCTACCGGTGGAAAGTATGACTGCATCACCATGAACATGTCCCTGCTGCACCCAGAGTCCACAAAGGAAGAACCACCAGTTCCTCTTCCAAAGCAGCTTTGAGTCTTAGTTTCTGAGAACCTCTTCCCCCCTCCACCGTCTAGAGCTTAGTATAAATCACAATTCACTAAATGTGGACACTTTTCCTTTCTTCTTTTTAAAGAAAGGCTCTAAGTTCAGACTGATCTCTACGTTTAACTCCCAGGAAACAGTACAGTTTCCAAATTAAAATGGGAAGTTCTAGAAATAATACACCATAATGACTAAATGTTTTGAAATTAAGGTTTTCATTTTCTCATACATTTATTGTTATACATGAAACAAATAGAGACTGAAAAGTAATTTAAATGAACTATTAGCCCATCCTGGGCTTTGAAACAGTTTCTATTGACAAAGACTGACTCACTGTCTAACAAAGACTCTGTTAGTCTTCAAGTTGACATTTTACAAACATCTAATCACACTTTTGGATGATACTCCAATCGCTGAAAATAGTATCTACCACAGTAAGCAGCTCACTCAAGGAGCATCCAATATTGGTTAGAAATGAGACATAATAGAACCCCAAAGGTAGAGTTCAAGAAAAAGGTGTCTCCAGGGAGGATAGGTAGAGTTTGGTGGAAAAACTTCTTTAAAGGAGCAGTCAGTCACATTTATGGAAAAACCCAGAGAGGTAGCAGATGAAGGATCCTTTCTCTAGAATACCCAGACAGTAACACTTCCCAGCAAATCCCTAAACAGGACTGGGGGGACAGGGAGGGGAGAGACCCATCCACCTCCTCAACACTTTTAAGGCACAGATTTTAGGCAAATTGCCCTTGAAAATCTTTGGATGAGTTCTCCCTTTGCCCTGTTTTGCAATAAGATGAGCAATAATGTTTTTCTGAAATAAGCAGAGAATCTCTCTTCTGTGTGCAAGGAGACAAAGTTCATGACTGCCTGGGCGATTACCAATCCCGGTGGATTAAAAGATCATTTGCCAAAGAGAAATACCGATATGGTTCGGACTTCTCTTTTACAGCCTCAGCATCCAAATACTCATTTATCTGTACAACTTACAATTCTACGTGCTCCAGCAACATTTGGGGACCTGATATCTCACAGAGGTTCCCACATTGATGAAAAATGCGTATCAGCTGCTCAGTGCCAAAGAGGTTTCCCAGCCCTAAACTGCCTCCCAAAAAATGCAGAAGGGGAAAGCAACACCTCCAAAGGCGGGGGTGGGGGTGGGGGGACACCACTCACAAAACCACCGAACGATGACATTTGCTTTCCATGAAACAGCTCAGTTCATTAGAAATGGACAAGTTATTAGATGGCAAAGGGAGAAGACTGCAGAACTGGAAGGGACAGCAACAGCGGCTTAAGCCAAGCCCGAGACCGCACTGAGACTGCACAGCAAGTCCGGGTGACTGGGCTTCCACCTAGCCAAACAAAGCTAGGAGAGCCCAGGTAGGGGCCGCCAAGCACTAGGGGAAGCCCAGGAGGCAGTTCCCTTTAGAGGGCGCTCATTGGGCGAAGCCGGGAAATAACTCCAGCCTCAGAAATGCGATCCAGCAGAGAAGAAACCAAGTTGCATCTGCTGGGGCTGGATGCCGGTAGCCGACCCTGGCCAGGTAAGAGACTCCTCCGGTCTTGTTAGTATCCCTGCCGGGGACAGAGAGGGGACAATGAGAGCTGGAAGCCTCCGTCCGCAAGTGGTCAGAGGACCCGAAGCCGAGCCAGCACAGTATACGGCCACGCCGCCTCGCCTAGCTTGCAGCACTCCAGTACAATCCGAATTAAAATGTCCTCCTGCCCCTAAGGGTTCAACAGCCGCCTTCTGCACCTCAAAAGGGAGGGGGTTGCCCAGCCACCCGCGTCCCAGCATTTTCCGGTGCGTCCTGTGCACCCCCGGCGGGACCATGCACTGTGCCTTTGCGGGTAGTGTTTCCACGTAGTGCCTACTCCCTCGCCCCAGTCACAAGGAACATCAAACAAAAGAACTTCACAAACTTTCCTCTCTCGACACTGGCCGGTTTCTTAAATCTGGGTCCCATCTCAGCAGAACTTGCACTCGCTAAAGTAGGAAAGTTGGCTTTGCCTTTGGGGGAGTGGGGGGTGGGGGGTAGAATGGTGTGCGGAGTAGGAAACCCCAAAGTTTCCAGGTAGTCCCTGAATCTGGGGGAGCGCATGGGTGGTACCCGTTTCCTCGCGAGTCCTACCAGGGCTCTGTTCTTTGGCTACCCTTTCGCCTCGATCCCTCCCGGGTCAAGCAGCAAGACCCCCAGTGGGTGAAGAAGTAGGAAGTGACTTCAGGAGGCCCCGCGGTCAGACAAAACTGCGATTCTCGCGCCCTCATCCCCTGGGACCTGTGGACAACTCTAGTGAGCCGCGCTTTTCTGAAGGAAAAAGGGGTGTACGAGCAAGCGCATTTGCCCCAGTAGATTCCGGCGCGGGGTGGGGGGTGGGGGGTTGGGGAGGGCGTTCGCCGCGTCTGGGGATGAGGGTAAGATCCCCCAGGCGGCGCTCCCAGATTCCCCGCAGGCGCTGCGGACTCCACACGGCCTCTAGCACCCGAACAGTGCGCGCGTTCCCCGCCTGGCCCACTCACCGACTCCGCCGACACGCAGGCCACCAAGCCCAAGGTGAGCAGGATCCACGCCCGCCGCATATTCCCCGGAGACCAGCTGCTCCCAGACGCAGCTTACAATCAGGACGAAACGCAGCCTCCTCCCAGCGCCCCGCGCAGCCCGCGCAGAAAGATCCGGAGCAGAGCAGCCGCAGCAACCGCGGCTTGGGCTCCGGGGCTCCCGCTCCCCGGCTACGGCTCCGGGCTCGGGGGCGCTCGCTCGCTACTCCTGCGCCTGCTCCCACCGCTTTCGGCTGTGCCCCGGGAACGCGGCACCTTCTCACTTGTTGGTTTCTGCGCTCGCAACGCCGAGTTATTGCTCAGGGGAGACTGCTCTCTAGAGCTCTTCTAGCTCTGCTGTTGTTTTACTCCTCCGCGGACTCCTTCCCGGTACCGCGGCTCAGTTTCTGATTTTGAGGAATAAATTAGATGGCTTGAAATGTAGCTGCTGCTGAAGTTCGGGGCCAGAGCGGTGGGGGCGCGCGATGCGCGCTGTTGGAGCTCCCGGAGTATCTGGACAGAAGCGCGTCGGAGCAGGGCTAGTGGCTCAGCAGCTGCGCCCCTCCTCCTCCGCGCCACCGCCTCCCTCCCCTCCTCCTCTTCTCCTCCAGCTCTCTCCCTCCCTCCGTTGCTTGCTTCTCTCTCTCGGCTCCTCCGGGCGTCTGGGGGAGAGGCGGCAGCGTGACTCCCAGATAAACCCGGGAGAAATTCCTACAGGATTACGCCCCGATTGGCAGCTCTGGAGACCAGTGGGCGCTGTGCAACTGTGGCTGCTCTGGGTCGGTTCCTCCGCAATCAGTGCGCCCGTCCGCCTTCATTTTCTCGCTCTCCCTTTCCCCCTTACTTGCCTGTTTTTTCCTCTCTCCTCGATGCTCTTTCCGTCTGTATTTTATTTTCTCTTCGCTCTCACTACTCTGGAGAAAGATCAGGGAAGCAGCCCGAGACATAATTGACTTTTATGCCTGCAAAATTTGACCAGTAGAAACTGCTTCTTCGAGAGTTGGGGAAAACACACAAAGTTTACAGATTCCTTCAAGCAGTGTGAACTGTTCATGAATCGCCAGTTCATGAAAATCGTAATTTAAGAGTGGAAAATAAAAGGGAATAACTGCATTAAGAGTATTTTCCACTTTCCCCAAAACTGCCTCCTCCCCCCCCCCCACAGTGGAGGAAGACTCTTGTAAACCCAAAATGCCACACTTAAAGCTTATAATTTCATTAAGTGCTTGAATACCATTTCTGCCTCACACATGGTTTAAGCCCCTAATGCTCCATTTCAGCAGAGAGATATTAACTTAGAAGCTGCAAATAGGACAACTGATGAGAAAATGGATAGAATCTGAACAATACCAGATTTTTTTTTACAAGTCTGGGGTTTACTACAGAACATGGCAAATGCATGTTCCCTTCCAATTTGCAACATTATTTTTCTCTCTGACTTATAGAGTAAATGAATTATGGAATCATTCAGCTCCTGGCATGCACAGTTTAGGAAACCAGGGAACTTTCTGTCATGTTCACACTGTATTCTCTTTCCTGATACATAAAGACATGCAATAAATATTTCTTGAATAAATTTGATATAAACTTCAGTATATACTGCACAAGAGTTGTGAGCCTTTAAGATATGTAGCTGTAGATAAATATTAGGCTGTGATAATTTTTAACTTAATATAACTTAGTATTAGAATAAAATACAGTCGTACTCTCAGTGAGAATTACACTGTCTTGGGGAAATTTCGATGTAATAAATATCAAAGAAAGAAAGAAATTTGTGGAATCGGAGAGTTACAACTCAGAGACATCCAGCTCTTTAATTCTGAATGCCAACTTTGATTCCTCATGGGCATATCTAAGCTTTGGCAGTCCAAAAGGTAATATGGAAGAATAGAGAGTGGGCAGAAGAGAAAGAAAAGAAAAAGATCAGGAGGCTGGAAGTTGTAACATTGGAGGCTTCTGAGTTTACAGAAACTTACTTGCCCCTTGTGTCAGTGTGGTCCAACTTAGTTGTGATGAATTCTAAGGTTTAAGATGGATTCCTCGTGGGCTGAAGAATGTTGTGTCATGGGAATACTTCTGAAAGGAGCTTCCAAAGGAAAATTGGCAATGTGAAAGAAGTGGGAAGAGCCATAAAATGTCACCTCCCCTCCCCAAAGAGACCTAGGCAGCTCCAGGCTTTGGTCAAGACCACACCCACTTTCTCCCCAAGAATTAATTCATCAAAAAAACCAGAATCTCAATAAAAAGGGGAAATGTACTCATTTGCTGACTCTCACAGTTATTTCTATCTACTAGGGCATCCACAACAAGAAGCACGGTGTCTGCTCTCTAAATTTATCCTGGGCAGACTGTCATAAAAATGAATAAGCAGATACATCTGTTCAAGGAAGGTGGCTATCCATGAGCCCAAAGATATATCCTAAGTTTCTTGGTAGTTGTGAAACTTTGAGTGACTTGGTTTTTATAAATGATAATATAGTACAGAGAGTATATGTAATAAAGGTATCCTAACATTTTGAGGATCACACAATTGCACATATTTGATAACAAATAGATATTAAAGATCATGTGTTCTAATCCATTGACAGTGTGATCAAAAAGGATAATAGAACGGATAATAGTGAAAGCAGCTACACATGAGCTGACAACAAAAAAAAAGTTGCCTATGCTGAACAGGAGTGGTGGTAGGGACAGAGTGTCCACTAGTGTTAGGAACATGTCTAAACTTGAAAATGATGAAAATGTGTGTCTTAAGTCTGTTTGGGCTTCTATAGGGAAAATGTCATAGACTGGGTGGCTTATAAACAACAATTTATTTCTCACAGTTCTGTTGGCTGGGAAGTCAAGGCTTCAGCTGACTCCATGACTAATGGGAGCCATCTTGGTTCATAATGGTGGTCTTGTCGTGTTCTCAGAGGAGAGAGAGGCAAGGGAGCTCTCTGCGGCCTTTTTTTTATAAGGACACTAGTCCTGTTCATGAGGGCTGCACCCCCATAACCTAAGCACCTCCTAAATACCCCACCAACAGATTCCATTACCTTGAATTTTTTTTTTGGGGGGGGGCAAAAAAGGGGGAATACAAATGTTCAGTCTTTAGCAGCCTGTTTGTGTTTTTTGCTAACTGGAATGTTTTTCAAGTGTTTGAGGACTGAGTTTCCATGGAATTTTGTGGTGTATATGTAATACACTGTGTCTTTTGTGGCTAGAGCCAAAGGTTTCTCCCTAATAGTTCGAGTCATCTGTTTGTGGGCTGTGCTTTGAAGGGCACAGCAAATAAAATAGCAAAACCAATCACTTCCCAAATAGCTTCACTGATTGCTGCAAGAATAAACACTCTACCTCAAGAATCTTAGAAGAAAAGATAAAAAATCAACAGACTATATAAGTTGAGATACAGAAATGTGGGGGGAAAATGGGATAAAGAGAACAAGATAAAACGAAATAATAGAAATGGAAGCAAGTAGAAACATATTTTTAAGCCAAAGCTGACACATTAGAATGTGTCATAATGGTATCTAATGACACCACATTATAACCATGGACAAGCAGGTGCTATGTCCCAAGGTGAGCTGTCAGTAGAAAACTACAAAGGGAGAAAGATGCTACCTTGTTATCCTCGGTTGCTTTTCCACTTGTCATTCCCTGGAATGTTACCAGTGTCTAGGCTAAAAATCCACTTACAGGATCAACTAAACTCACTTGAAAGATGATAGAACCCAAGAATAAGAGGAAATCCAGTCAGCCAACTATTAATTACGCATGCTAATAATGGCAAGTGAGCTGAATCCATGACTAAAATCTACAGGCAATCCAAAAAAATCATTTTTAGTTTCAAACTTTCCACTGTTTTCTCCATTTGCCTCCATCAACCTTTTGCCAGTGTTGTTGGCTGACTTGAGTTTTATAATTTGATTTGGTGCTAATGTTGAACAAAATTGTCACATTTTGGGCAGCATGACATAGGCAGGAAAATCAAGGAACTGTATAATACATAAATTATTCCCTGAATAAAACAAGAGGCTAAACACTCATGTTGGTTTCTCTAACACGGTAGTATGTTTTTTAAGAGGCTGGCAAAACTCAACATCATTCATTTAACAAACACATATGGACCATCTGCTACATGCCAGGTACTCATTGGGTAGGCAAAAGAACTTTACTGAAAGGTATTAAAATAAATATAATTTTAAACAAAGAATTATTCTCATATCACAAGTCTATATAAGGTAAATATCAGATTTTACTCCTAAAATCAGATACGAAATTTTAAAGAAAAGATTATTTATAGAATTAGATTATTCTTGGACATCAAACAGCATTTTCCTAAGAGCCATACTTAGATATATAAATTTAGGAAGGTTCCACAAAGTTATCTTGAGGTAATTTGCATTTCATTTGCATATATCCAGTTGGACAGAAAAATGTCATCTTGGCTGATTCTCTATAAAGTGGTAATCCTCAAGTTACTACTACCTGTAAACTAGTAGTTTACTGGCAGCTAGCCTTCACCCTCTTCACTGCTCTTAGGGATCCATCCTATATAAGGCCTACAAGGAGGGAAACCCTGCATACAACCTACTAGATGGTTCCATGCCTCTTTTCACACCATTACATAAACCACAGCTGGATGTAGGGGGAAACAATTTATTACTGGATCAATGACCAATCAGATTCGCCCTTCAGATCATTTAAACCAAGGAATTCAGAGTCTAACTTAATTTTATGTTGACCTGAGAGTCATCCAAAACTGGTAAGGGGTCACTGCGTGCTGAAATAGAAAAACCGGCTCTCCAGTGTAAAGAATAAATGCACCAAACAGAGAGAAGCAGAAATATGGCACATATGGCTCCAGAAAAAATAGTTTCTTGATTTTTCAGTTCCTTTTGTTGCCTCTTTTGAGACCCAAATCAACTCTATTCCTTCAGGAATATGAGATCCATCTTATATATTTTTAAGCTAGTATAACAGGGGTTTAGTAAATGATCACAAAAGCAGTGATAAAAATGATGCAGAGTTTTGACTCCTTTTTCTTCACTCTCAATAGAATGGAATCCTTGCCATTTAGTGCTTTGTGGAGTATGTATAAATAGAAAACAGCCTTAATGAAGACAAACTGCTATAAAATTATTTAGATTTTGGGGAAATCGTTAAATTAAAAGATACTTAAATTATCAAATTACCTCGGAGGAAATGTTTTCCACATTCAATAACTAGGTACCTTCAAAATTCTAAAAGCGGAATAGAATACATAGATATTTCTCTGAATAAAATAATACTGTGATCACCTACAAGTTGGTGCTAGAAGTCACTTCATCGACCATTTTTCCAAAAGATCTAGAGGACCAAGTGCACAAATACACAGACGTGAAACTGTTACTAAATTCTTTTAGGCAGTGAAAGATGAGACAGGTAGAATGGTCACACCTGGGTGAGTTGGTAAGAAAGCCAATACTTTAAGGTGACTGAATGCATACACTTAAAACCAGATATTAGAGGTTGTATGCAACAGTGGGTGGTATTGCAGGCTTTGGGGACAAACAGCCTGGGCTTTGAATCCCAGTTCCACTTCACACTGTGTTCTAAGATGTCTTGACCCTTGATCAGACCACTGAATTTAAGCCTCAGTTTCCTCATCAATAAGTCAGAGATTATAGGGTTAATGGGAGCAGTCTATGAACTAATACACATAAAGTATTTAGCAAGTTCGTCTGAACATAACTAACTTTCAATAAGAGCCAGTTGTCTCAATAAATGCCAGTTGTTATAAATGCCAGTCATTGTTACTAGTGTTTCCTCTGCCTGGAATAATCTCTCTGTACTCCCAGTTTCCTTCCCAGCTAATTCCTATTTGCCTGTGAAGTGTCAGTTTAGAAATGTTCTCATGAGCAAATATTTGAGTGCCTACTGGGTGTCACGTACTCCTCCAGGTAGCCTTCCTTGAACCCCCTCCACTGGATGACAGACTTTCAAGATAATTCTTCACCATTAATTACAGCCTAAGATAGAATACTTGAGTCATGGTAAAATTTGCTCATAGAAACATCTATTGTGGCTAAAAGTACACAGAAAAAACCTGAATAACATTAAAAAGTGTCCAGGAAACAAGAGTAGGTATTATTATTTTTTTTAAAAAATGCACTTATAACAAGTTTAAAACCAAAAGAAAACCCAGAGAAGGAGAAAAAATATCCCAATATTGTCAGTTCTGAGATGAAAGTATAGAGAATTGAATTGTTAAAACAACAGCAACAAAATATCACCCATTTGGCTTCAAACAGAAATAAAGGAAATGCTTCTGGACAGGAAAAAATGAACCTATCAGGGTATCAGAACTCAAAATGTGAACATTTTGCTCTTTTTCGTGTAGCTATTAGTCATGCAAATGACAAAGGAAATGAGTTTTCAGCAGATCTCACTGCAGGATTGCCTTGTAAAAGCAGCTCCGCCAACACACACACACACACACACACACACACACACAAACACACACTCACACATCACTCTACTCACAGTAGGCATGCCTGCAGGCACTATGGTGACCTATGTGGGCAGCCCAATTTGAATTCTCTCCCTTTCCCTCTCTATTCACATAACTCTACATAGACACATACAAACATCCTTGACATGTGCAAGAGTTCTGCTTGTTTGTTTTGCCCTTATTTGTTTTACAAAATGGGAGCCCATTAACCACTTTGTTCATCTTGTATAAATTCCTTTAAGTGACATGATAGAACTCTCATTCATTTTTTTTTTTTTTCTTAATGGTTACCTAAGTCCCTTGGGTGTGGGTATTGCATGCTCCATGCAGCCATTTCCCTGTAATTGGCATTCATTTGGTTTCCAGTTGTTTCCTACGAACAGAAGATACCTTTTCTATATTTCCATAGTTACTGGTGATTTTTCTTTCAGTGGGTTAGATTCCCAGGAGTGGGATTGTTGCATTGAAAAGTATGAATATTTTTAATTTTATGAGCTAGTGTTTTACACACAGTTTTACAACAAAAGTTCCCACACCTACACCAGTGATGTATGAGAGTATTCTTTTCCTTTCTCCAGCAAGCAATAGGTGTTAGCTTTCTTCTTGGCCAGTTTGATAAGTACAAAGTGACAGCTTATTACTGAAGCTATGTGCATTTTTCTGACTGTTAGAACCTTGGAGCATCTTTTCATGTGTTTGTTATATGTGGAATTAGTCTTCTATGAACTAACTATTCATTTCCGTTTTGCATTTTTCTACATGAAAAGATTCTTTTTGCTTGTAAGACTTCTTGTGTAATTGTTATTAACATATCCACCTACAATATGGTTTTAATCCATATTATACTTATTCTTATAGTGTGAAAAATTTCCAATTCTTTATTCTGTCTGTTGTTCTATTTGTCTATTCTTATTTCATACGGTATATATTTGATTACCTGATTCTCTGTTACCCCTGATAATTCCAAAGTCATGTTCCAGCTCTCCCTAACTACAAATATTTTTCAATTTTTTTCTTGGATATTTGGGGGATATTTTTTCATCCATATAAACTCTAGGGATATTTTAGACAGTTCCAATCACTTTAGAATTCCATTTGGAATTGAAGTAAATTTATGTATTGGTTTTGGGACAACATTCTTAAAATTATAAGTCATCTCAAACCCAAAAATGTTATACTCAGCCTTATTCAGACCTGTAAATATCCATTCATAAGATTTTATAGTTTTCTTTTAGTGCCTGTGAGCATCTCTTTTGTATGTATTCCCATTATTTATATATACTTTTTCTCTATTATAAATAGAATTCCCCGCATTTTTTAGTTAGGAATTTATTGCTAGAGGAAAACGGTTTTATCTTTTTAATATTTGTTTTGTATATTCTCATCTTACAAAATTCCTTAACTGATCTAATAGGCTTTTACTCGAGTCTCCTGTATTTCTAGGTGGACAAATATCTTCAGTAAAAAGTGTGACTTTAATATATTTTCTAACGTCTATGCAGTTATCTAATGACAGAAATGTTATACGAAATAATGGCAAAAACAACGTATCCCAATGTAGCTCCTGATTTTAGTGGACACAATTTAGTGTATTGTTTTCTCTTATAGAATGACAGTAGTGATTAGTTTGGGGTAATTTTCAGTAAATCAGAAAGTCTCATAATTTATGGTTTTTTTTTAAGATTTATTTATTAATGCACACAATGTTGGGGTACAGGCCAGAGGCGTGGAGCAGCAAGAGGGTTCACCAGAGACAGAGTGGGGAGCAGCACAGGCAGATGGACTGAAATACACTGCTGAGGGGAGCAGCAGGTGAGGCAGGAAATGTCTGCTGCGCCATGTGGGAAACTCCCTGACTGGGCGTTGAACTTGTGTTGCTGCTGCTGACAGCTCCACAGCACAGCACTTCATCGCTGCGCCACCAGGGAGGCCCACTATGAGTTTTTACTTGAAATCATTTTGAATTTTATCAAAACCCTCTTAAAGATGTATTGATATGATTCTTAAGTTTTATCCCTTAGTTTGTTGATCCTTGAGAACAATTTTCTTATAACAAGACATATTCACATTTTCATTTTAAAATCATGGTTTTTTTATTATTATTATGAATTTATCATTTAATTAATTAACTTACAGCTGGGTTTGTGCTCTTCAAGCATATCCATTTTTTTACATGTCTTCATCTGTCACCTCTAGCAGTTTTATTTCCTCGTATGGGTCATCTAGTTGTTTCTGCTCTCTCTCAGATGGGGTGTTGTATTTCTCTGTTGGCTGGTGAAGTCTCAGATCCAGTTGATAGGAGAGTATCCTTAAGATGAGGATCCATAGGTGGCGGAAGGCAAGGGGTTTTTGCTCCTGTGTCCCTGCCGTCATAGGCAGGTGTGCTGTGTGACCTCCCTTCCAGCTCACCTGGAGGAAGCTCCCCTCTTCCCTGGGTCTCGCCTCAGTGGCAGGGAAGCCTTGCCCACCTTGCCTACATGGAGTGGCAGTGGCTCCTACCACATCCTCTGTGGCTCATTTCTCTTCTGAATCCTCAAGGAAATTGAAAACACACATAGGGTAGGGATAGGGTGCTCAGAAGTAACATTTTGGTGAACCCTCCTAAACTGTCTTTTATTTTATGTTTTCCAAAAGGAGTTACACTAAAATTATGGCAGAGTGACTGAGATGGGCTGTGACTTCAGACATGCATATTTAGACTTGAAACCCACTTAGTGAGTACAGAGGTTTAAAGAGCAAGAATTCTTTGCAAAGGTGACCATTTCAAGAGAATTTCTTGCACACCAAGGAATGTCTACCTAAGACAGACTAGAAACTGTGGCTTGGGAAGTTCCTATCTTTTGCCAAAACTGACCAAAGTGAATTTTAGAGCCATGATTCCCAGCTCAGTGTGTCTGGAGCTTAAAAAAGTCTTCTGAAAATCTTTTCCATACATTCTTCTGGGTTGGGATTTAGAGGCAATAGTTGCCTGTTAGCTTTTAAAACTGTAGCAAAATTAATAAATATTTCACAGAGGGACTTTCCAGTTTTGTTATTAAAAGTTTCCATGATTGTAGATTTATGGAATCTATCTTTTTATTTTCAAGGGCTAAATGATTGTATTGTCACTGGAGAACATAATTTGTATATTTTCATTGTCATCAATATGTGTTTCCAGCAAAAGAAAACCTCAAGGTATGAATTCAGCATCTTCTTGCTGAGTGATATTTATTTCCTTTGTGTGTACACAGTAAGTCTTCACTTAATGTTTTCAATAGATTCTTGGAAACTGAGACTTCAAACAAAATGACATTTTAAAAAGCAGATACTTGAGTAATTTCTCCTTTCATTCAATGACTGGGCAGGATTATTATAACAAATGTTATATAGCAACATATAACAAAATGGCTTGGAAAAGCTGCTGGATATCCATTGTGAATGCTCTCCTGGAGTATCAGATACAGCTGGGGTTACTATGTTTCAGAAAGAGATATAAAAGACATTTGCAGATCCTACAAAAAAGTAATAAAACTGTCCATAGATTTAAGAGTGATTCAATGAGGAGAAGCTAAATAAAATAGTTGTGATCAGGCAGAATAAAAGATAGCAGGAAAGTAACTGAGATTTATAGAATAATGAAAGTTATCTTGGAAAGAGGGCAGACATGTCTTCAAATCTTGGATTTGGAAATAAAGGGCATCACTTAGTTCGTGGAGGAAATAATTGCAGGGCAATTGAAAACTATATGTGGACTTTTGGACATTTCTATTGCTTTTGCTATAGCATTTTATTATAAAAATTTAAACATACATAGAAGTAAAAAGAATTACATATTCCATAGCTTTTCCCCAAATATGACCGAATAAAAATATAATCAGACTAAAGAAGCATTTTCAAAACATACAAAGAATGGTTGGACATTAAATTTTTAAAGGCTTCAAGCATTTTTTAATTCAAGTTTTGAGATAAATATTCCAGAAGATGTGGATGTGTGGAATTCTGGGACAGTGGACATATGTGTATCCATGGGCATAGGGTGTGTGTTGGGGTAGGGGGTAGTTGGAAGAATAGAGCATAAGTGTTCCAGAGAAATGTTCTGACATGTGAGTGGGGGAAATCTTATAATAGTTGAGGATGTGACAGCTTTGCAAAAACATGCGAAATTAGATCTCTGAACTGTGGGTATAAGTCATAATTCAATTTGCTTTGCAACATTATAAAAAATTCAAAGTTTTTATAAAAACAAAATGAAAGCTTGTAAAGATCCAATAATAGATCTTCTAGTCAGAATGGAGTAGTTGTTATTGGATTTCCCACTCAGACCCAAATCATAGACAACTATAAAACTGGACAAAAGATGAGATGCCTATTGTAGAGCACCCCTTAACCAGCAGTGCAGGATTCTTAGGAAAAGGAAACCACACAAAAGGATACCCAGGACTATCACTAGCTCTCTTCCTAGGGAAAATTTCAGGAAGGGGAAATCCAAAAACAGGCTTGCTAGGATGAGGGGGTGAGATGAGAGACTGGGACTGCAGAAGGCTGAAATTTTGAGCAAACTTCTAGAAAGGAGGTAGCAACACAGAAGGTGATCAAAAAGTCTGTATGAGTATTCACTTTGGGTTCATGGAGAGGACTAGAAGCCCAGCAGAAGGCAGCTGGTATTAAGCTAAAAGCAGGCTAGAAATAGTATCATTTGTGCAGTGCTGGAGGTGTTGGAGTCCTGCCCCAGTCAGAGTAGAGAGATGTCATAGCATTCCGTTAAAATCAGAGGAAGACCACATCTTAAGAGTAAGTTCTAGCCTTTCCTTAAAACTATGGATAAAATCAAAGTAGATCCACTTCAACAGAGCATAAAACTAAGTCTGACAGGAAAATTAAGATCTACCAGAATTGTAGCTGTCTGCCATGATAAAACTCAACACTCTTTGAAGAAAGGCAGAATAACCCAGTTTCCCTACAGTATATCATTCACAATACCTAGATTTCACTCAAATGCTCAACAGATACCTTGTGGGGTAAATAGCAAAAAAACAAACAAACAAACAAACAAAAAAACCACCAAGGAATATTATAGTCAATTTGATCAAAAACAAAGGTAAAAAGAAAATCTCTTATTTTTTTATTCATTTATTTTTCTAATTGAGGTAATGTTGGTTTACATTGTGTTTTTTTTAAACATCTTTGTTTATTTATTCACAATATAGGATTTCTCATTGATCCTATTTTGGGTGATGAGAAATGATGCCAAATGGAAATGCTCAGCTGGAATGCAGAACACCAAGAATGGTAAGTATGTACACACACACACACACACATATATTTTTAAATTTTTTCCTTCTTTTAATCTCTGTAGAAAACTTTTTTCATTATTTAAAGCAAAAGTAATTACAGTTCTAGCTTGGAATTTATAATGCATGTGTAAGTAAAATCCATGAGAACATTAATGAAAAGAATGGAGGGGCGTAGTAAATGAAACTATAGTAAAGTTCTTATATTACATATGAACAGGTACATATTAATTCAGGTTGGGGTTTACAAAGTACATATGCATACTGTGATTTAAGGGTATGCAATTATTAGTGTGCCTAAGAACAACGTGTTTCCCAGAATAGTTGGTAAACTTCTCTCACAATTGAGGCAAGTAAAATAAGCAATGAGGTAGAATTAAGCCCCCAAATAGCAATAATTAAATTGAAATGGACTGCACTCACCAACTAAAGGCAGAAATCAGTATGGATACAAAAATAAGAGTGGATGATAGGCAGATTTTAAGAAGTATATATTTAAGTGTTATATATACACAATGGTATACTACTCAGCAATCAAAAAAGATAAACTCATGCCATTGCAGCAACATGGGTGGAGCTGGAAGGGATTATGCTCAGCAAAATAAATCAGAAAGAGAAAGATAAATACTAGATGGTGTCACTTATACATGGACTATAGAAAAACCAAGCAGAAGGGTCAGACAAAAACAAACTTTAAAATCATCCCTTGAAAGTGGACCATAGATCTGCAGCTTTCAGAGGGGAGGGGGAGGGGAAGGGATGAGAATAAGAAGATGGGGAGGGGAGAAGAACACAATGGACTAGCAAGTCTATGGGTACTTGGGTGATGGGAGCCTTACAGTGACTACACCTGAGGCGGGGGCCACTACACTACCAAGACACTAGCAAGGATAACAATGGTACTTCAATAACAATAAATTTACAAAAAAAAAAAGTAAAAGAAATAAAACCATATGTATTGGGAAAAAATAAGAACTGTATCTTTTTTTTAATATTTATTTATTTATGTATACAAGCTGGGGTGTGGGCCAGAGCTACGGGGACATGAGATGATTCACCAGAGACAGAGTGGGGAGCAGAACAGGCAGATCTACTGAAATACACTGTTGAGGGGAGCAGCAGGCAAGACAGGGGAGGTCTGCTGCACCATGTGTGTTAATTAGCTCCCTGGCCAGGGATGGGATTGAACTCACGTTGCAGTGGCTGCTGATAGCTTCATAGTGCTGAGACTTAACCTCTTGCGCCACCAGGGAGCCCCAAGAAGTGTATCTTTATTTATAAAGATTCAAATAGGTTGTAAGAAAAACAGAAAAAAAATTGACCCGCTAAGCAGTAAGCCTATAGAAACTGGTAGGAGTTCAAGACAAAATATATTAACAAAAGATTTTAAAAAAGTTTCCTCTTGCTAATTCATTGGGAATACGCTATAATCCAAAACATGTGTGCATAGTAATAGAATGTTAGGAGATAGGAAACAAAATGTTACAGAACTATAGGGAGCTAGGTTTCCTTGTAGCTGGATATTTTAATGTCCCTTCCTCAGCAATTGATTAAATAAATTGATCTTAAAAATCAGTAAGGAGGGCCTCCCTGGTGGCGCAGTGGTTGAGCGCTGCGCTGTGGAGCTGTCGGCAGTGCGCGATGAGAGTTTGACGCCCAGCCGGGGAGATTCCCACATGGTGCAGCAGACCTCTCCTGCCTCGCCCGCTGCTCCCCTCAGCAGTGTATTTCTGATCTGCCTGTTCTGCTCCCCACTCTGTCTCTGGTGAACCCTCTCGCCGCCCCACGCCTCTGGCCTGTACCCTAGCTTGTGTGTATAAATAAATCTTTAAAAAAAAAATCAGTAAGGATGTAAAAGACATGAAGCAAACTACCAATCAATGTAGCCTTATTGACATTTACAGAACACTACTGCATAACACACATTCTTTTCAAGAACACACGGAACATTCACCAAGGTACCCCATAAACTGGGTCATAAAATAAGTCTGCATAAATTTCAAAATATTTAAATATTACAGAATATGTTTTCTGGCCACAGCAGAAGTGAATAAAAAAGGTCCTAACATTGGACCTTTAAATAACATAATTAACATTAAATTAAACATTAAATAACATAATTTTAAATAACCAATGGCTCAAGGAAGAAACCACAAGATAAATCAGAAAGATTTTTTCATTGGATCAACATGAAAATAGTGTTTTAAAGCTTGTGAAATATAGATGAAGCAGTGTTTCAACAGAAATGGAGAGTTTTGATGCCTATACAAGAAACAAAGTTTTCAAATAAACTTCCTAAATTTCCAAGTAACAAACCTATAAAAAGCAAGCAAAATAAACTCAAATTAGTAGAAAGAAGGTAATGGTAAAGTCAGGATTAATTATACAAAAAATAGACAAAGAGCAGAGAAGTCTAATAAAGCAAAAAGTCAGTCTTTGGAAAAGATCATAAAATTATTAGGCCCCCTAAAAAGCCTGGTTAAGAGAAAAATGTCACCCCACAGGAAAAATGAAAAATTCAAAGAGCTGTGCATGGCATGCTGCTAATTAGGGTGAAGTGTATATGGGTGAGTTGTGAAGTACTAGGAAATGATTTTGCTAAGCTAGTCACTGATTTTTTTAAGAAAAATAGTTAAGCATTTTCTTCTATGCCTACTTCAATTATTAGCCAAAAACAAACACTAAGAAAAGACAAGGGTGCAAGATGGGTAAAAATATTATTAAGTAATAGAGAATCTGCAAATTGAAATTTGTAAGATACTTGATAATAATTCTAAAAAGTCATAAAAGCACAAATAAACCAATTGTGAAATCACTAGTTTTATTTTTATTTATTTCTTTTTTGGAGTTTTAGGGGAAATGTGTGTGTGTGTGTGTGTGTGTGTGTGTGTGTGTGTGTGTGGTATATTATATAACATATTAATACATAAGTGTATACACAAAGTCTGGCTAATCATAATATTTGATTCACAAACACACTATTATCTTTGCTTTGTGCTTAGTTAGCTATGTTTTCTTTTATTTCTTCTCCTTTGTTTTGTTGAATCATTTAATAAAAACCAATAGACATGCCAGCAAATCTAAGAACTACAACTATGCCCCCAATTAAACTGACCTATGCTATCTTCCTCATCTCCAGATATAACTACTATCTTGCACTTTGTATTTATCATTTTTAATATGTTTATACTCTATGGTGTTTAGTTTGTGCTTATTTTCTACCTCAGACTTGCTTTACTCACTCAATATTATGTTACTAAAACTCATCCATGTTATGCGTGGTTACAGTTCACTCACCCTATTGGGTGAAAATGACACAGAAAAGCTTACCTATTCTGCTAGTATGAACATCTTATTTTTTGCTATTCTCCCAAATATGCATGTTCAGTAGTGCACAAATACATGCCTAGAGTAGACTTGGTTATAAGATTTGGAAATGCTCAACGTTACAAATAATTCCAAATTGTCTCCAAACTAGATGCAGCCTTTTAAAATATCTTTGGAAAAAGGGTTCTCATTACCACTCTTGATTGTTTTTGTTAGATGTTTTCTCATCTGCCAAGTTATAGAGTCATGCTCATTTCCTTTCTATTGAACCCTAATGGAAAATAATTTATTGTAAAAATAATATGCACGTGGAGCACAAATCTCCCCAATGATCATAAACCCAAATTAGTTTAGATTGTCATTGCAGATAAGGGCTTTGAACCTGAGTCCATAAAAACTTATCAGCTATAGAACATTTGCTTTTTTTTTAAGATTTATTTATTTATGCATACAAGCTGGGGTGCAAGCCAGAGGTGTGGGGCAGTGAGAGGGCTCACCACAGACAGAGTGGGGAGCAGAACAGGCAGATCAACTGAAATACACTGCTGAGGGGAGCAGCGGGCGAGGCAGGAAATGTCTGCTGCGCCATGTGGGAAACTCCCCGGCCGGGCATCATACTCCTGCCGCAGCTGTGGACAGCTCCACGCTTAAATCGTTGCTCCACCAGGGAGGCCCTAAAACATTTGCTCTCTTTTGGACCATGTCATAGTATTAATGTGCTGATGGCAGCTATCATCAACAGCATAGAAAATATTGGTGGTCCTCTATTTTCAACTGGAAAATATTCTGATCATTTAATTTTATTTACATCAAAGCCCATTTAATTTTAGCCCTGATGAGTCTATGGGAGGGACTAAATACATGGATGGAGTTAGAAATGGTAATTGTTTTAAACAATAACATCAGGGACAACCAAAAATTTCACCATGAACTCTAAATTTATATCTAATTCTCAAGTTTTTTAGCTTTTTTATATAACAGAGATATAGAGGCAAAAATAAATAGTCTTTGGTTCCATTTTAGCCAATTACATCCTGAAAATAGAAGATAATACTCTGGATAGACATTTTATCTAGTAATAAAAGTGATAAATATCTTCTTATGTGTAAAGTATTAAGAAATTTAACCATATCTAATAATTCTGAGAAAGGTCATAAATAAGTTAATCTTTTTCTACTATATTCTGATGTTGTTCTTCCGTGGTGAAATTTTTTTCTCTGTACTTCTCAACTAATTTGCTTTTAAGATTCTTACTATATATACTTTGTCATAGCTTAAAGAATACATCTTTTTTATAGGGCAGGTTTGAGTTATGGTTCTTCTGTAGAGCTTTTAAGGTCTCAAGATAGGTATCCAAGAAGTGAGTCATAAAGGCCCACGTGAGTTTAGGTGGAGATGGATGATGGTTTTATTGCTTCTCAGGACAATGGGACACCACAATGCACAACTTATAGTAATGGAGACAGGGAAAAGAGCTATAAGCTTTTAATTTCTTCTTAGAAAAATCTCTTCTATTGTAATGTTGCTATTAACACTCTAAATGAAGGCTTAATTGTAGTGGTTTCTAGAACCATTCAAATGTTGAAACAGACTTTAAAAATCTAAAACTGGAGGCTATATTCTCTGAGAATTAATAAATGGATTAAAAGTTACATTTCTGTTGTAGTTTTATGTTTAAAGTCATGTAATTACAACTTCCCGTTGTCTCTCCCTGCCCCCACTCAGTTGGAAACTACACAAGCTCCTTTGGGTTGAGATCAAAGAGCTTTCAGTTTCTTGCTTTGCCTCTGCCATGAGTGTGATGAGTTTTGAACAAATCACCCTTTTTTGGATCTGTTAATAAATTAAATAAAAATGACCAAAACATTTTACAAGCTTTTTGTTCAAAACAAAAATCGTTCAGGATGATTAACTACTATACACTATGTTTACATGTACAGTTCCTCATTTCCCCTTGAAGTAATGTGTAAGCCATCTGGATTCTTGTCTATCTCCATTTTTGACTTAGAACTAAAAAGGGTAAAGCAAAAGAGTAATAAAAAAGACTTGTAAAGTACCAAAACATACATTACTCTATTTTTAAGAAAGAAATGAGAGGAATCAAAATCTTTCTGTTCTTTCCTTCCACGTTTCAACTTTTCTGAAAAAGCAAAAATGCAGAATTAGATTGGACACTTTTGATATCAAGGTGTCAAAGCATACATGCCAGCAAATTTCTAAGTGAGAAGTAGATAAAGAAGGGCAGGTTAAGAGTGTCTTCTCTCTTGTCCCTTCCAAGTCCCCTTTGCTGTGTAAGCCCCTCTCCAAGGAGAAGACCCAGAGTGGAGAAGCCAGCTGAGATGGGCAGACTGTCCAGGCCAGTGAACAGTGGGCTGGAAGGATCTTACTCCCTCTTTGAGTCAGCTTAGAGGCAGTTCCCACAGTATAGTTGTTTCTTTTTGGTTACCCGTAACTGTCCAGAAAAGCTAAGAAGACTATGGATAAGAAGGAAGGAGATCAAAATGCAAATGAGTAGTGGAGAGTCACTCATTACCTTTTCTTCATCCTATTCAGTGGCAGATTATTGACCATTGTTGCTACTTTCTCTGAACACTATTATGTCTTCAGAAAGATACTACTCTTTAGCTTTATTATCTGCACCTTCTATAGAATATATTTGGTCTTTTTCAGAGAATCATTATGATCATCTTACAACCCCCAGAGCAATTTGCCAATGGGCATAGTTCTTTTGTTTAAAAAAACAACAGTTTGTGGGGGAAGACTTTGTATGGATGATGTGAGAGTGAAGAGTTTAAAAGGGTACAGGAGTTTTCATAGATAGTGGGGGAAGTCAGGAAGGGACATAAACATATAAACTACAGAAAATATAATGAAGTAAAATTGTAAAGTACTGAGACAGTATGGCAATAAATGTTTACATATTAAGCAGTATATCACCTAAAGGGAAAATAAAACAAAAGATAATAGTATGAATTGCTGAGCTATCTCAAAATTTAATGGTTTATTTGTTCTTCTCTTTTTTAATCCATTCAGGAAAAACTACAAGCATAATTTTACTTGTCTTAGAAACTTTTTACTTGGTTTCCAGATGCAACAAAATTTTGAGTTTTTAAGTTTTACTTTTATGATTGAGGGTAGAAGGGGGTCTTAAGGGGTAGAAGTGTTATTGCTTTTGAGAAACAAAAATGGACTTTTTTGACAGCTAAGGTTGGCTTAGAAATAGCATTGCACATTCTGTGTACATGGGATACAATGACATCTGAAGGTGGCCAGGAGAATAAAGCCAATGACATCTGAAGGTGGCCAGTAGAATAAAGCCTAATCCAAAGGGATGATTTTCCAGTGAGTGTGTACAAATGACTCAGGCCACTCATTGAGGCTTTCTCTGCTCCTCCAGCCCAAATCTCTCCTTCCTCTACAATTGTATGATACTTTATGATCCTCTCCCAGAGTACCTATCATGTGCTCTAAAGGGTTCCTACTGTGTCTTAATGCCTGAGACCATGTTTTAGGTTAAGTTCCTTAGAAAGAGAGCCCACAGATGTGGGTGTGATGGTGGTGGGTGTGGTATGGTAAGACACATCTGAAGAGGTGGGATCCTGTACCATGTGGTATTGGATACCAACATTACCTCAATAGAAAATGATACAATAAAAAGAGAGAGAGAAACAGAGCTTATGACAGAACTTGAAACTTCGTGTGCACAGAAGTTTTCTCAGGAAGTATCTGTGGGGTAGTAAGTGCTGAAGGGAAGGGAAGGGGAAAGATATGGCTTCTGCCAGATCCTCTCAAGGTCTGGACCATAAATCATGCCTGCTTTGAGACAAGGAAGCAAAGACTTTTACAGTCTACTCTAGGGTTCCTGACCTTGATGAGGACATTTTAACTGGGGATGGCTTCTATTTCCCAAGGGCAAAACTCTGGACATCATTGCAAAGCTAAGCCTTCAGTCAAAACACCCACAGAAACTAGGGAGACTGCCAATAGATAAAAGGGATCCCAAGGGGTCTGAATGAGACGCCAACATCTTTTTTTATAATAGCATGGTAGTTAACATCATGCTTTCAGGATGGTGGAGCATTCTGGAACAGAATCAACTGAAATACAGCAAGCCTGGGATAGCCTATAATCTGGATGAGGACTCACAGGGCAGAACCATCATGGACTAATTAAGACCTGAAACCAGATGATAATAACAAGAGTAACCACAATAATATTGGACGCTCACATAATGGTTCTGCATAGCAGGTGCTGTTCTAAGAACTCTACTAAAATGAACATTGTTAATCACCACAATAACTCAACATAGTGGATATCATTCTTATCCCCAATTTACCAATGAGAATCCTTATTTTAAGTGTAATCATATAATACTTTTTTTTGTGATTGCCTCGTTTCCCTTCTCATTGTGTCCTCCCGGCTGATCCATGTTGTAGCTTGTGTCAGAACTTCCTTTTTTAAAAAAGACTGAACAATCTCTCCTGTATGTAAATGCCACATTTTGTTTATTAATTCATCTGTCAAAGGGCATTTGGGGTGATTATAAGTAATTATTGCAGAATTTAGGGGCTTTCTGTATAGGCAGAGGGCCGCATGCATAATATTATAGTTCAATATTTTATTTATCCACCTCCTACTGACCCTCCCTACCAACTGCTTTCTAATTCTGAAATTACACATTCAGGTATTTAGAGGATAGTTGAATCAAAGTATGTACAGATGCAAAATAAGATTTTTTTAAAAGCACAGGAGGATTGGCTAATACATTTCCCTTCATATTTTTGTGTACCATGTTCAAACAACAAATCTACCCCAAAAAATCAATTGAAAATTTGAGTAATGAAGAGCAATACTATAGATGTAAAGTCTAAAGTTGACATCAAAACACCCGGGAATTTAATAATTACTCTGAAATTTATTTGCCTCATACAGAAGCACAGAATAGAATTTGATAGCTGTGTTATGAGTACAAATAGCTTTTTGATCTATTCTCTCAAATAGAAGACCTACAACTTATATCTCCTATCTTTAACCAAGATGATATTTGACTTCAGATAAAAGCAGAAAACGAATATTTCAAAAGTCAATTTAGATCAAAAGTTAGAGTTGTTTCATCAGCTCAACAATTAAGAAAGCTTTGATTTGAGGAAGACGCAGTGGAGAGGGGCATAATGGACGGCGGTGGAGGAATATAGGTGCTTTGCTAGTGAGTGTGGTGTGAGCACATGCATGTGAGGTGTTGACCCTGTGCCTTTGACTCACATGCGATGTTGTGAACTGTCGTCTCTGGGGTGGTAGTGTTGGAATTGGTGCAGGATGAAGGAAAGATTGTTCCATGTGGAACAATGAGAAGCCTAGAGGGGCTACAGGGGAACTAATGTGCATCCCCACCAAAGGCAGTATACTGTTTATTAGCAGAGAACAAAGGTGGAGCAAGTACATAGGGAGTATACATGCATAGGGGATGATATGGGGATGTAAGCTAGGGTGGAGTGACCAGGGGCTACTGCCTGGGGTCTCCATTATTCCTGCCAGTCTAAGCATTTTATCTTTATTCTAATATCTGCCTGCTGTCATCAGCAGATACTGCTTTTCCTCATACCAGGACTTTTGCCCTTGGTGAGAGGCCCCCTGCATGACCCTACACCTAGCTGACAAGCAGGAACTCTGGGCACCAAGACTATATCCCCAAGAACAAGGGGGGCTGGGATCCCACAGTAAACCAATGTTACCTCAATAAAAATTAAAATAGCTTCGGGCCTCCCTGGTGGCACAACAGGTTAGGCGTTAGGCGCTGCGCTGTGGAGCTGTCGGCAGCTGCAGCACAAGTTCGATGCCCAGCAGGGAGATTCCCGCATGGCACAGCAGACCTCTCCTGCCTCGTCCACTGCTCCCCTCAACAGTGTACTTCAGTAGATCTGCCTGTTCTAGTCCCCACTCTGTCTCTGGTGAATCCTCTCACCACCCCACACCTATGGCTTATACCCCAGTATTGCATGTATAAATAAATAAATCTTTTTAAAAAATTAAAATAGCTTCATGGAGAAAAAAGAACTGTGACACTTACTTTGGGTGTCCATCCTACAGAAACTTTGGCAAATGTACACAGGATATGTGAACAAAGATGTTAATGGATTGTTGTTTGTATAACAGAAATGTCCTAAATGTCCAACAATAGAAGAATGATTGTATAAACTATGTTGCAGAACTACTACAGAATAACATGTGCTCATTTAAAAAAAATCACTCTTTCCTCACCTAGAAATAGGTCCAACCATATTAAGTTTAAAAAAAAAGTAAGGGCAAATTAATACATATAAATCTCATTTATTCGATCCATATTTGTTGAGAATCAACTACCTAATAGTTGTGATAATTTAATGAGGTATAATTCATGCAAAGGTTATTTAGGACATAGCCTGGCACATAAATTATAGTGCTCAAAAATGTTCATTATTTTACTAGGTAATACTCTGTTTCCGTGAGATGAATAACAAAAAAAAAAAACAAAAAAAACAGAATAACCTCCAAGAACTAGTCAACAAAGCAGAATTCTTCCACTTCTTCCAGCAGGGTCAATCCCTCATGAAATTGGGCCTTGGATGATTTCCACTTATAACAGGACTACAGGGAAACCAAATAGGAGAGAAACACTTGGGGGGGTTGGGGGGAGGGGGAGGATAAGGGCACAAAATGGAGTAGAAAAGGACACAAGGGACCACAGAGATGGATCACAGGTGAATTGGTGGTGGGTTACCCAAGGGGAATACAAAATGTAAAAGTATAAATAACAATAAAAATATATATTAAATTAAAAAAAAAGAAAAGAAATTGGGCCTTGGTCTCATCGTTCCCTAACCCACTTTGCAGACCTGCTTTCCTGCAGATTTCCAGAGTCCCGGGCTATAGATCTCCCATCCTGTTAAGGTCCATCACCCCATCACCCTATCTAATCAGAATGCCTCATGTTCCCTTCATGCATAACTGACATCTCCGGGCAGAAAATAAAATACTTAACTGTCCTGTGTCACATGCCCCAAGTATCTGAAGTGTTAGCTAATCTAGTAAAGCTGGTTTACACCAAGTCTATAAGTCTTTGTTATGGGTCTTGATTCTTCAGAAAGGTGCCTCCATTTAGCAGTATGTTTTGACAACACTTTCCTCTTAAGGCATAATGGCCAGATTGCTGCCACACCTGGTTCAGAGTTCACAGAGGATGTGGTTTGTATTCTGGGTTCTGCAGTCATGTGGCCTAGTTTGGAAGCCCAAATGCATCGCCTATTCTTAGCTCTGTGATCAAGCATGAATAACTTAGAATTTCTTCATTTATAAATTGATAATAATACATTTTAAAGGTCATTGGGGGTCTCCCTGGTGGCGCAGAGGTTAAGCGCTGCGCTGTGGAGTTGTTGGCAGCAGCGATGTGAGTTCGGTGCCCGGCCAGGGAGATTCCCACATGGCACAGCAGACCTCTCCTGCCTCACCCGCTGCTCCCCTGTATTTCCCCTGTATACCCTGTGTCCCCTGTATCCCCTGTGTTTCTGTTGATCTGTCTGTTCTGATCCCCACTCTGTCTCTGGTGAACCCTCTCACTGCCCCACGCCTCTGGCCTGTACCCCCGTTTATATGCATAAATAAATAAATCTTTTTAAAAAAAAAGGTCATTGGAAGGATTATTAAGGAAATAGACATAAAGCAGTTAGCAGAGTGTGGGGCATGTAGTCTATACTTACCAAATGGTAGAGGTATAGCTGTCTGGATGAGTGAGTAGATCTCTAGACAGGCAGTTTCATGTGTCTGGGTCACTCTCGTTCACGTAGGTATTGGGTTCATCTTATGTCTTGAAAGATAAGACTCTGCTTCCTACCTAAAATTTATTTTTCCCATAGATAAAGTTACTAGCTTGCATATTTTTCAAAAAATCTTTCCTTTCCTTCTTGAAAGGTTATGGCCTACACTATTTATCAACTGTCTGGATTGTATGATATGATCAACAGAATAACAAAGAAGTTAGGACTATGCTCCAACAGCCATATTTCCACCACACGTTCATTGTGTGGTCTTTGACAGATTATTTAACCTCAAGAAGTTCCAGTTTCCTATATGTGTAAGCTGACTAGCAAAAATTCCTTTCTCTAAGGGTTGCTATGAAAATTAATAAGATTATGTGTGTTAAAGAGTGTCTGGCATATAGTAAGTGCTGATAAATATTAATTGATATCAATATCCTCAATGTCTACTTCATTCTCATCTGAATCATAGAAAACCTAGTCTTTGTGTTGAACATTGTCTTCATTCCTTCACATGCACAAGTACTTAATGAGTGCCAATATACCAGGAATTGTGATCAGCACTTTAGAATCTAAAGATGAGTGAGTGTGTTCCTGAAGTCGTGTTGTACACTCAACGATGAGACATATAGATATATAATGTGGTAACTTAAGTGATAAGTGTAGTGATGGCAGCAGGGAGAACAGAAGGAAATCAATACATTTTCTGGATGAATTCAGTGGGCACAAATCAGCTCACTGGAAAGGCTGACCCATCATTTCATCGTCCTCCCAGATCAGGAAAGTGAATTTTGTTCAGAGCTGGAGAAAACACTTTACCTTCACAGCCTGCCTCTTAGCAGAGGCTTCCTAGAGGAGCTTTCTGGGCAAGTGGGAGGAAAAAATGACATCGTGACTCAGAAAGAGATGCTCTAAGATAAGCACAAATTTGTGGTTATCATCTGAACCCCTATTCTCACCTTGTCAGCTTTAACCGGATTTGGGACAGTTCTCATTCATTTAGTCAGTCATTCACTCATTCAATTATCTCTGAGCTTTCCCTGGGTCAACTTCTCATTAGCGTGGGTGGTTGGCTCCTACATAAACATGTGTATTCCTGGCATGTTCCATGTTCACAAACACTCAAAACCTTCTGTCAACTGTTTACTTTTTTAACGGCTTGTTATGTTGTCTATGTTTACATATCGTGATGCTATATACAGGCTTTCATGTACAGGGAAGAGAGCCTGTGATCTGAGTCATAAAAATGTAGATGTTCGCCACAACTCTGCTTTGGATGTCACCTTAAATTCTTTCATCTGTAAAATGGGGATGATATTACCACCTCTATCTTGCCAATTCATTTTAGTATTAAAAAAAGGAACATATTCCAAATTAAAGACAACTACATATAAGCTGGTGACATCATTGCTATTACTAAAAAAGGAAAAAAGAAAAAGAAGGCCTTTAAAATTTGAAACTTTCTTTTCATAAAATGAAAGATCATTTTAAAAAATTAGTGGAGGAGAGGTCTTGATTTACCAGCCCCTTGTCAGTATAAATGTACAAAAAACACATGAAATATCTTATACAAACTGAGATGCTTTAAAACCTTCAACAGGATGCATCTAAATATTAAAGTGAGGTGGTTTTGCTTGTCAGTGATAGGGCTCACCATTTCTAGCACTTTATTACAAATATTAAATGGGAACATTGATTAAAGAGATTTTGAAATGTGGTGCTTTAATAAAGCAGAACACAGCTGGTCTCTGTTAACCAGACAGAAGGACATGAGTGGATGGTGACTTTGATCTTCGAAGAAATTTCTACAGAGGGATAAGAAAGGAAGAACAGGAAGGAGCAAAAAGTATTCAGTATCAATTAACAAGGAGCCAGGACAAGAAATAGCTTCCAAGTCCAGTCTCTTGTCTGTGACTAGGGAGAAAGATCTAAATCCCATCACAAAAGCACTATATCAAACTCCCTAGAGCAGAAAGTGCTATAAAATTTCTAACTCTATTAACCATGAGATATTTATTATTGAGTAGGAAATGGTTCAGATTATTTTATATTTTTGTAATATTATAATTAAATTTAACCATGAGATGAAATTTGCCTTGGGGAAATGATAAGAGTTAGATTCAGATTGTCCTGGACTTGAATTTCTCTCCAGCATTCACACGAAGGTCACACTGTCCCCACATTACTCCCAGTCAATGGCTTAGCATGGTGGATAAGAGTCCTGGCAATTCCTGCCCAACAAAGGACACATCTAATAGGAAAGTTTCTTTCGGAATTTTCCCCCAAAATCCTGGCTGAGATTTTCATAGAGCTGTGCTACAACCTAGTCTCCTCCTACTCAAGCCCTCTTCCTTTTCTCTGTGTCTCAGATACCAGGCCACCAACACAACCTGAAGGCTTTCCCTGTTGCTATTGTTCCCTCTCCCCTCTATCCTCTAGAGCAATTTCTCATGACATTTCTAAATCCACCTTGATATGTATCTCTTGGCAGACTTAAACTGACATATCCTCAAATGTTTGCTGTGAAAATTAAGTGAAATAATGTATTGTCCTTAGCATGTTGGATTTATAGCAAAAGCTCATTGAAAATTGGTTGTTAAATTTTGAGGAAAAAAAATAAAGTTGGAGGAATACTATTATTAGATTTTAAGACTTACAAAAGCTATGGTTATAAGATGGTAGGTGTATGAACAATGGGCTATAGCTATACAGATCAGTGGAACAGAATAGAGAGTCTAGAAATAGACCTATACAAACATATTGAATTGATTTTGAAAATAGTACAAAAACAATTCAGTGGAGAAAGGATGGTATTTTAAACACATGATGTTGATAATAAAGGCCATATTTGACAAACTCACAGTACTAACATATTCAATGAAAACAAACAAATAAACAAACAAAAAAAACCCTGAAATGTTTCCCTCTAAGATCGTACAAAACAAGGATGTCTACTTTCACCCCTGCTCTTCAATATGGTATTGGAAGTCCTAGCCAAAGCAGTTAGGTAATAAAAAGAAGAAAGGGAATCCAAATTGGAAAGGAAGAATTGAAAGTATCACTATTTGAAGCTGACATGAATACACCTAGAAACCTCCCCCCAAAAAAAGAAAACCCCAAAGACTCCATTAAACTATCACTAGAAACAATCAGTATAGCTAAATGGCAGGCTACAAAATCAACATATTAAAATCTGTCATATTACTATATGAAAACAACAATCTGGAAGAGAAGAAAATCAAAAAAGCAATCTCATTAATAATCACATCAAAAAGAATTAAGTACCTAGGAGTGAAAGTAACAAATAGATCTGGCAATGAAAACTATAAAAACTGTTAAAAGAAATAGAAGAAGTTCAAAGAAATGGAAAGATATTCCCTACTCATGGATTGGAAGAATTAACATTGTCAAAAATAGTTATCTTAACCTAAGCAATATATATATATATATATATATATATATATATATATATATATATATATATATATATATTACCATGCATTCTTCAAGGAAATAGAACAAAGTGATTGGAATTTGTATGGAACCACAAAAGACCTCAAATAGCTAAAGCAATTCTGAGAAAAAAGAAGAGTGGAGGCGTTAAACTTGGCCTAGCAATCAGGTTCAAGCTCTCTGGTTGTTAGTCAAGGGCTTGAGCTAATTATGCAAATAGGAAATGAAAGTGAGCTGACTGGTGCTAACCAGACCAATCAGATGCTTAGGATTGAAAAATTGTCCAATCAGGCTTTTAGGGTGTGTATGGGGTGGCGGTGGGGAACACAGAAGAGGCTATAAGGTAGATATAGAGCCAGCTTGAGTCAGTCAGCAGCCACGGAAGAGAAAAGAAGCATTCAGCAACCAGCTTCCAAAGAAAGAAGCAACATTTGCCAGATGACTTCTATGGGATTCTGCAGACCTCTGAGACCCCCATACATTACCAGACCTCCAGACCTCCACAGACCTTCACAGAGACCCAGCTGCTGTCTCTGCCTCTGGTCCTGTCACTGACATCACCTGCAAGGAGTGCTGTCAGTCTCAGCCCAGTGTCTCAAAGAGTTGTTGGCTATTGGTTCATACCAATAGCTCACAAAGAGTTGTAGCATTTGTGTCTCTGACATGAATCCTGGTAACAGGTGCTGACCAATAGTACTGATCAGAGATCAGCACTGCCACTGGCCACCATTGAGAGCTGTCCTATGCCTCTGGTCCTCTGGCATTGCCTCCTGGTTCAGTCTGGAATTTGGTGCTGTCCATCCAGGCCTTCAGACTGTTGTTGTTGAGTGTTCTGGTGCACCTCAGCAGCCCCACCTGTGAGCACCTCCAGTTGCCACTGTGACCAATATGCCACCAGCTCCAGGCCCTCATTGACAGGACATCGCCAACCGTCATGAGCTGCTTTTGTTTGGAACTACTGGACAGTGTGACCCTATCTGGGCTAAGACAGCCAGCCACGTTGGCCTTAGAAACTCTTTTCTTTTCCCCGTCTCCCGTTTGTTAAATAAACCCTGTTGTTGCTGGCCCTTGAGCCTGAGTGGTGTCTTAGAATTGTGCACATGGGTGAGGACCCACAGTCACCTGTGCCCCTCCTTGGCACTGTCCCTTGACATTGTTGTAGTACTAAAACCTTTAAGATAAATCTGGATTTACCTTAAAATATTAAAAATTGGGGGGAAATTAAAAATGGAAATACTGTGCAACCTGACAGTCTCACTCTTGGGTATCTAGCCACAGAATATGAAATCACATGAAATAGAAAGCCCATATGTTCCACAATATTCACAGTAGCATTATTTACAATAGCTGAGACACGGGAGCAGCCTAAATCTCCTTCAATGGATGAGTGAGTCAAGAAAATATGGGACATACACCCCATGAAGTATTATATAGCCACAAGAACAGATAAAATGCAGCCATTTTTCAACGAAATGGAGGGAATTTGAGAAAATTAAGTAAGCAAAGTAAGTCAGAATATAAAAACAAACATTGGACATTCACATAACAGGCAATTCAACAATGTAAAAAAAAACCCACCTTTCAAAAGCTAGTGGACATCGACAAATGTCCTGAGGGCTCTGAGGTTAGGAGGGAGGGGGAAGAAAAGGAACACGGGAATGCAAAGGTAACAATGAGCAGAAGACATGAATAAATATTTTACCAAAGAGGGTATGGGGAATGGCAAATAAGCACATGAAAAGATATTCATTATTAGCTATTAGGGAAATGCAAATTGAAGTTACAATGAAATAGGACCATAAAGCTGTAGAATCGCTAAAATGGAAACTACTGACAGTACCTAGCACTGACAAAGATGCAAGCAGAGCCATGTTGAGTGGAAGAAGTCATTTAAAAGGTTATGTACTATATAATTCTGTTTATGTGACATTCTCTAAAAGAAAACAAAATATAGTGCTAGAGAACGATTAGTGGCCAGCGGATAGGCGGCAGGGGTGAGTGTGGGTACACAGGGACAACAAAAAGGAGTTTCCTGAGGCGATGGATCATTCTGTGTCTTGATTATGGTGGTGGTTATTTAAATCCCTACTTAATTAACAATTTGCATCAGTGTACACCCCAAAAAAGCTGATGTTACTATATGCAATTTATAAAAGCAAACAAATAAGACATATTAGTCACTGATGTTATGAATAGTGATATTGAGTGTTATGTAAATAATAGCTGCCATTGATAGTTGCCTGATTGCTGTAAGTATAATTTTCATGTCTACATCCTGTCAATTCTCCCACGAAGCTCATGCTAACTCCTCCTTGTGGTATCCTAAAATCAATAGGTGTCATTCAATCCTATAGTCAAATTGGGAAGATTTTGTTCAGAAAATTGTTTCAGCAAATGGATGCCATAAAGCACTATGTGGATCGCTTGAAGTTGGTAATGATGACTATGGTGCCACTGATTATGAGAATGGTATTCCAAAATTCTGGCACATTTTTCTCAATGATTCAGTAATGAGGGAAGAGCATAATAAATGTTAAGAGTAAGTCTTCCCATTGGCATGAATGTCAGCAAATTGTGATGAGGACTTCCTGAGGGATGCCCAGAGAGACACATCAGTGTGACTAAAGAATTCTTTTTCCTTTCTGGGAAAATGCTCAGTGGGTCTGTAGGGGAGAGTGGAAACTGCAGAAATAAGTGTGAGGCTTGATTCACTTCCTTTTTGCTTGTCACTTTCTAATCAAACCCTCACTCTTCATCAGTGGCTGACCCTCTCCTGTCTACCAAATCCCTGTGGATGTTTGGCCCTTGTCCAGTGGTGGAACATAAAGGCTGGCACGGGAATGACTGGATACAGTTGTTCGCGGCTAGCATAGCCAGGGAGCCACTTTCCTCCCTTCTCAGATTGTCAGTGTTTCTCCAAAGCCACCCAACTCACCTACCAGCACACGCCTGCTCTGAATTCACAGTTCCTACTGAGGGCTAATGATTCCCAGGTGGAATACAGAATTCCATGAAACTTATTTGTGATACATTGAAAATTCATTCATGGTTTTTGGGGAAAGCTCACCAAAAGAAGCCTGCCTTTTGTATGTACAGAGACCACTGTGGGTGCCCATTTGATGATGTTCTATATGGCAGATGCCTGGAGTGTTTTCTCAAAAAGGGAAGTGATTAACAACACTGGTATAAAGTAATAAAAATTAACAACACTGAATTATTACCTTTTTTGTCTTTCAAGTTGGCAAAGAATAAGACATGACCTTGTCCTTGATTTCACTCTGCAGGTGGTCTAATCCATGGGGTCCCAAGTCTCCCGTCAGTGCCCTCCTCCTGCAAACACAGACTTGAGTTTTAATTTACTATTGTTTATTTACTATACTTAATGAACTTTATTGCTTTGCTATTACAAAAGCAATAATTGCTCAGCATAGGAAATATATCAAATACCAAAATATCCAACCAAGCAAAACCTATTACCTGTAGCCTCAATGCCCATAGGCAACCACGTTTAAGATGGTCATGAAATCCCTCTCAACCTTTTTGTAAGCATCATTTAAATAGAATTTGGACAACATTAAATATAGTACTCTATAGCTTATTTTTATTTCCATTTATCAAGTCCAGTCTCCTATTTATGTCCCCACATTCACTTTATTTAAAAAGGGCAGTACCCAGTTCAAGAATTTCTTTCCCAAATGATAGTTTTACTATCACACCTCTATGGCTGTTCCACTGCCAGTTTCAATTCCTTACTCAGTTTAAACTTAGGTGTTCTCATCCTCAGCCCCTTGATGTAGAGAATTCCAGAGAGAGAGAAAAATCAGTGTTTATGTGGGGGTTTTCACTTCCGGGTCAGAGTTTTACTGCTAACAAACCTTGCTGGCCTTTAAAGAGCCTCTGGGGATCTTATTTTGTGTTTCTTAGAGAGCCTAGTATGTGTTCATGCAACACCTGGCATCTTTCCAGTAACTTCCCAGCACAGAGAGGAGATATGCATCTGGTTCTAGTGTTACCATCCTTATTAATGCCTAATTTCTTCTCTGGAGTAACACCACCTGCCACAGTTGAGTTTTGTTTTCTAAAGCCTTCAGCAATGTTTCCTGGAATACCCAAGAAAAACAAATGTCCGTTTGCTACAATCTTTCAAATCTGCCTCCTGTGAAATAATGACAACAGAGGATCCTAGCCACTCCACATTACAGAAATGATATCCACCTTTCAAATTTCATTCAGACCTGTGCTCCAAAATTAAGGAAGAAACCTATAAAGTTTATTGCACATCCAAGGACAACACAGAAAAATACGAAGCATCCCAAATTTACAAACAAGGAACTTAAAAGATCTTCAAGACCCAATCTAAGAATTCTCTTCCAAAGCAGACTTCCTGGAAGAGGTGCTATCTGAGCTGAAAGCATAAGGGCTGAGTAGGAGTTAGCCAGCATGGTGCTGGGAGCAAGAGTATGATATGAGCAGAGGCAGAGGGCAAGAAGTAGTAAATTTGTTCAGTGTTCTGCTACTAAAGAATGAAGTGCAAGGTGGTGTGGGGGGGTCAGAGGGAGCATGCCAAGAAATGAGAGTGGAGACCTACAGAGAGAACAGAGGAAAAACCCAAACAAGTACAGGTGGGATGCAAACTGTTATTATATTATGGTGGGCTTTATAGATCTAGTGGCTTTTTCTGCCTGCCATTATTTTGTACAGTATAATCCCTATCTATACATTGAGATATAGGCATGTGTTGCGGCAAGAAGGACACCAGAGGCACAGGTTCTCCATGGAGCTGGCGCAGACGGGTCTAAAGGAAGGGAGTTCTTGTTTAGAGAGAGGTACAGGGCAGGCAATGGCGCTGGGGTGGGGGTGGGGGTGTCAGGAGGCTGGCAGGCC
>PVIJ01000958.1:17303-193153 GCA_004024925.1 Scalopus aquaticus | reverse complement strand
ACTGCTGCTGCTGTTCTTGCTGCTTCCTCTGCTTCTGCTTATAAGCCTAGTCTCTGGATCGGGTGTGCCCACTCAGGCATGCCCACACTTTACTTACTCCAGGTACCTGCCATCAGGCATGCACGTAGGCCTGCAGAGGTCTGTCCTTGAGGGGAGGGCAGAAAAACCTGATAATTCTTTCTCATTTACCCTACAGCATGTTTTTTTAAGAACAATTTTTATTCCTAAAATTTCTCCCCCAATAAGAGCTGATCTCCAAATGCTTTATCCTTTCTTGATGTAGAGATTTGTGTGAGTTTAGAGGGTTTGCAAAAGTTTCTACCCTAACAGTAAAGATAGCTTAGATTTGAATTGTGGCTTATACCTAGGTAAATGTGCAAGCAAGTGTGTGAGGAGGGTGTGGGTATGGATGTGTGTGTAAAGTAGCACAATAGAGTACTTTATCCATTGAACTTCATTATTGAAATACCTTTTCATAGTTCTGTGGCTTGGCCCATCCTGTTCCCCAAGCCTGAATGACTTTCAACTTATGTTTCCCCCACCTGTAAATTCTTGCTTTCTCCTCAAATCCACTGTTCTGCCGCCATCCCAGACAGGGTGGGCTCATTATCGGTTCAAGAAGCCTCTTTGTTGTCTTAGCTGTTCCCGTGATGTTCTCCGCAGTACTCCGCCATACTCTGCCACTCTCTGCCACACAGTCCTCTGCTGCCACGCTCTGCTCTCTGCTGCTGCTCTCTCTGTGATGCCGCCTTCATATCTTCAGTCTCTCCAGGCCCAGGTGTGTCCACTCAGGCAGGCGCACACCCTACTTCAGGTGCCGCCATCAGGCACACGTGTAGTACCACAGGGGTCTATCATTAATGGGAGGGAGGAAAAACCTGACCATTCTTTCATTTATCCTGTGTCCAGTGTCCCCTACATGAAACCATCCAGATGGTTCAGGCAATATTCACTCTTGCATCTGCACTCCCACAGCATTTTCTATCACTTTTGCAGCAATTAAGGTATAAGTTCTCAATAATTAAGGTATAAATTCTCGACTATAACTATACATTGAAATGATTGGGGTTGTTTTGTAAAAAATGTCCTTGTCTGGGCTCCCTGCTAAAGATTCTGATTGTCATCGATCTGGGATGGGGTTTCAGATCTCTCCAGGTGGCTCAAGTGTGAATAACTAATGAGAAGCACCACTTATCTATCTTAGCTTCCTGCCGCAAGTGCTGAATTTTGGTGTTTCACTTTCATTCAGTTCAAAGTATTTTCTAATTTCTCTTGACATGTGCTCTTTGGCTCATTAGATTATGTAGAAGTATATTATTTAATTTCCAAGTATTTGTAAATATTCCATTCCTTGTTTGTTATTGGTTTCTAATTTAAGTCCAACATGATTAGAAAAGGTACATTAAATGATTTAAATTCTTTATAAATTTAAGATTTGGCTTAGAACCTAGAATGTGGTCTATTTTGATGAATGTTCAACCATTTGCAAGCCTTTATGCTTGGGTGGAATGTCATGTAAATATCAATTGGATGTAGTTATTTGATGGTGTTGCTCAATTCTACTATATTCTTGTTGATTTTCTGTCTACTTATTCTACCAATTACTGAAGAAAGAGTATTAAAGTCTCCAATGATAATTGTAGATTTTTCCATTTATCCTTTCTGCATTATAAGTTTTTGCTGCATATATTTTGAAAATTGTTGCTAATAGCATGCATATTTAGACTTACTATGTCTTACCTGGCAAATTGACTCTTTAATGATGTGTAAGGTCCATTTTATCCCTGATAATTTCATTCCTCTGAAATTTACTTAGACATTAATGTGGCCATTCTAGCTCTCTTAGTGTTAATGTTTGCATGATATACCTTTCTCTTTCTTTTATTTTAACTTACCTGCATCATTATATTTAAAGTGGTTTTCTTGTGGAAACATATATTTGGGTCTTTTATTTATTGCCAGAAAGAGAATTGATTGATATATTTAGTCTACTTATATTTTATGTAACAATTGATATATTTGTATTTGGATATAGCATTTTATCATTTGTTTTCTATTCCCTGTATATCACTTCAACTACAGTTTAGAAAACTTCCATACAAATCTCTTTATGCCCCCTTTTATGTTATAGTTGTCATATGTATTACATCTATGTACATCGAAAAACCATTAGATAGCATTATCATTTTTCTTTCAACTACTATATATAAATTATATAGTATATGCATATTTAAAACTTCACAGACTATTCTACCAGTTATTTACCATTTCTGTTGTTCTTCCTTTGTGAAGTTTTAAGTTTCCTTGTGTTATAATTTCCTTCCCATTTAAAGAACTGCATTTCGCAATTCCCTTAGAGGTCTTCTGATGACAGATTCTCTTAGTTTTCCTTCTCCTGAGATTGTCTCTATTTTTATTCATTTATAGATAGTTACACTGTATATAGAACTTCAGGCTGACTTGTTTTTCTTTCAGCACTTTAAAAGTGTGGTGTTCTACCTATGTTTATTTCAGCACTATTTACAATAGCTAAAACATGGAAACAACCCAAATGCCAAAAAACTGATGACTTGATAAAGAAGATATGGTACATGTATATAATGGAGTACTATTCAGCAATCAAAAATGATAAACTAACACAATTCTCAGCAACATGGATGGAGCTAGAAGGGATCATGTTTAGCAAACTAAGCCAGAAGGAAAAAGAAGAATATTGAATGGTATCACTTATAGGAGGAATATAAGAAAGCCAAATGAGCAATCAGGAAAAAATAACATACAAAATATAAACAAAAGCAAAAACTAGCAGACAACCACAAATAAGAGACATTCTACAGGGAAGAGGGAGGAAGAGAAACAAAATAGGGGAGAAAAGAGCACAAGGGACTATGGTGATGGTTCACTGGTGAATTGGTGGTGGGACACCTACGGGGGATACACAATAATGTAAAGAATATAAATTAACTTTTTAAAATGCAGTAAAAAATGAAATAAATAAAAGAGAAAAAAATGTCTGATGTTCTACTGACCTCCATGGTTTCCGACAAGAAGTCTACAGTCATTCAAATTGCTGTTCCTCTATGAGTAAAATGTTATTTTTCTGACTTTTTTCAAGATATTTTCTTCTATTTTTAGTGTTCTGCAGCTTAACTATGAAGTATGAGCATAGACTTCTTTGAGTTTCTCCTCTTTGGGGCTTCCTGTATCTATCAGGTTATTTTTTATTAAACTTAAATTTCAGCCATTATTTCTTCAAATAGATATATGTATGTATGTATCTCTTTTCCCCTTTTTTTCTAGGGATCTGAAGCCATTGTTCCACAGATCCCTGCAATTCTGTTTCTTTTATTTACATTTTTTTTCTCTTTATTGTTTGATTGGCTAATTTCTATTGTTCTAGCTTCTAGTTCATGGCCCTTTCCTCTTTGATCTCCATTCTGCTACTAACCTTTCTGGTGATTTTTTTCTAGACTAGTGTACATTTTCATTATAAGCAATTAGGTCCTTTTACATGTCATCCTTTTCTCTATTGAGACTTTTTTTCCTTTCCATTTTTTTTTAAAGAGTGTTTGCTCTTATTTCTTGAAGCATTGTTGCTTTAAAGTCTTTGTGCAATAATTGCAACATGTGTATCACCTGTGGATTATCTTTTCATATAAGTTATTAAATTTCCTGATACTTTACATGTCATGTTATTTTGTACTGTATCTTAAATATTATGCATTTTAAATATTATGATATAAGGCCCTGAGGTGTAACATCCTGTTTTATTTATTTGTCTGTTTTAGCAATTGACCTTTTCAGTTCAGGACACGAAGTCCAATCTGTCTTGTATGAACTGTGGTTCTAATGTCAGTTTGTTTTTCATAGTATTCACAGTATTATTCAAATCTATCTTGTGTGTGCATCAGATACTGGCCAGTCAGAGAAATAGACAGTAGTCTAATCCATAGTTCTATTCTTAAAGCTTTGGTATGTGAGTTGGGGTCTGGTTCATACATAATTTTATGTAATAGCTTTCTTGTTCTGCCTTCTTTCTATATTTTTTCAACAGTTTCTACCATCATTCCTTGACTTTTGGTCAGAAGACAGGGCTTTAATTTCTCTTTTTACTACGGTAAGTTTCAGGGGAGAATTGGAGGGTGGCAGGGGAAGGAGGGAGGGGGAGAGAAAAAAGGGGAAAGGAAGAAAAGGGGATAGAGGGGAAGAGAAGATGAGAGACCAAGTTTGTGCGTGTGTGTGTTGGTGCACAGTTGTTCTGATCAGGGAGAAGTGTCCCGCACTACCCGTTTACACACCCCTGCCACCACCCCTTAAAGTTGTAATGTTTTAGGTACCTTCCCAGCTGCCACTTTCATTGCCATTACTGTTAGAGGATTGCGTAGTGGCTAGGTGAACAACAAGCAAACAACAAAATCAAGGGATTTCCCTCACTCTCTGGGACCCTTTTCTCTTCCTTGGATCAGAAAGGAAAATACCTCTTAGATCTCTTTCTAAGAGTTCTTTACTTGGTGTAAAGTTCTGGATTTGAGGCTGCTTTTTAATCTAAACCAGGAGATACAGGAAAGTCACTGCTGGATTATACTTATGTCAAGTTCTGGTTTCCTTTCCCAACCTTTCTGCCGCTCTCTGCTCTTAGAAGTCTCAGCTTCTTTGTGTGTTCTGCTGGGCTTTGAGCTGCATTCAGTAGGAAGGACAGAGTTGTGCACTTACTTCATTGAAACCAGAGCTGAAACCAATAATAAAAACTTTTAAATTATTTAAGTAAAAACTGAAATATTATTCTCTCAAATGGACAAAAAAAATATGCTGAAGCTAACTCACTCATTTACTGCTCTGTTTTATATTCTGTTATGGCCACAGTGAAACTTGATTCATTTCTGACCTGAAAATCCTGTAACCACTGATGTTAGATAATAACTCTCAACATTTGTAGTTAGTGACACTCTGTACAAAATGTCTTTCCATACAGTATTGAAGCTCATAGACTTTAATGAAGAATCATTTTATTCCATTTTTTCAGGTAAGGAATTTGAGAAGCAAAATAATAAGTAGCTAGCCTATATGACTGACCTTGTAGAAATTAAAAATCAGGACTCAATCTAATTGATTATATTATAGATTACATATTACAGCTCCTCACTGCCAATGGAATTGCAAGTTAACTAAAATTAGGGCTCTGTTTTCAAGCAACATCTTAATATAACTCCAATATATAAATGAATATGGATATAAATGCTCTGGTCGATGGGCAGGATTGCTAAGACCTTATGGTTTGAGTAACAGAGTGAGAAAACCACTGCCCTGCATCACAATTAGGCATTGAAGGATTGAGAAATGACCAGTGAGAACAGTTTCTTCTCACCAGAGGTGAAGCCCATCTGTCATGGGTTCATTATTTCAACAAATTTCATCTCAGTTCAATTACAGTGATCCCAGACCAAAAATAAATAACCTTTCACATCATACCAAATAATGAATAAAGCCTAAAATCACACTAATAGTAAAAGGAGGGATATAATACATGCACATTCTGTGTACAAAGGTGTTCCCAGGGAAAGAGCTTGGCATTACTACTCCCACTTTTAGGGTATATGCTGCCTCTAAATCAGCTGCTACAAAACAAATGCTGGATGCTATTTTAACTTTTCACCTTTTGATGTAGAAGAGGAAATCTCTTTGAATTTCTTACAGTTAACAACAACAGATACAGATAGGTGCTTTGTAAAAGCAAAGTGGCATAAAGCAAATTTTCAAAAAGTGGAGATACCTATGCTATTCTTTTTTTATTGCGGTAAAATTCACATAATAGAACTGTCATTTTTACAGTGTACAATTCATTGGTATTAAGTACATAAACAATGTTATGCAATCATTCCCTTTATGTAGTTCCAAAGCATTTCATCACTTCAAAGGAAGATCCCATCCCCTTTAGGGAGCCTCTCTACACTTCTCCCTCCTCTCTGATTCACCACTAATATGCTTTCTGTCTCTATGTATTTATTCTTGATCTTTCATATAAATTGAATCACATATTATGTGGTCCTTTGTGTTTGGTTTTTACTTGGCATGATGTTTTTACTTGGTATGATGTTTACATACTGCGGTATATATCAGTACTTAATTCCTTTTTGTGGCCAAATAATATTCCACTGTATGGATATACCACCTTTCATTTATCCATTCACTCATGAATGGACTTTCAGGTTATTTCCACCTTTCCATTATGGTAAACTGTGCTCCGATAAACATTCATGTAGAAGTTTGTGTTTTGATACCTATTTTCAATTATTTTGGTAATATACCTAGGAGGGCTTTTAGAGAACTATGACTATTCATTCAATGAAAGCATATTTATTAATTTTTCATTCAAATGTGTGTTTAACATCTTGGATGTGTTGCAATCCATGAAAGGAGAACCAGATAATAGATTTCCTTTCACCACAGTACCAGGTGAAAGTCTGGTGAGCAGCATATGGTCTTAAGGAGGAGGGGTCTAGTCCAGTGCTAAGGTTGGAGGCCAGTACTGCTAGGTGAATGTAGTAGCAATCAACAGACTGGTATTTCGAAGTGCTTTGCACTGATAAGGATTTGGTGGTGTGTGTGTGTGTGTGTGTGTGTGTGTGTGTGTGTGTGTGTGTGTGTGAGAGAGAGAGAGAGAGACAAGACTAATGGAGTTCCAAGAATCTTTAGAATGAGGGTTAGGGGAAAGCGGGTCTTTTAGGTTTTTAAGGATCCAACAGTAAGCTTCTATTAACCTTGTATGGAAGTCCCTAGACCACATCTGGAGGTGAGGAGGGATGGAAAATGTTTGTACTGCCCTCTATCTTGGCAGAATTTTCCCCATGCTGTTTATGACTCAGAGCTGGCTTAGTGGATTGATGGTTACCCTGGCAACAGATGTTATATGGCTTTCATCGATGGTTTTGCTCTGTGTGTGACAACTTGGTCAGGAACACTGGGCTTTGCAATGTTCTTCTGAAACAATTGGGGCTCTCATCTGGGATTTGCTTCGAGTTTCATCACAGAAAGCCAATCCCAAAGTTACACCATATGGCCTGAATGTACCTTGACTCTGGTTTCCGGCAAGAGGAATGAAACACAAAAAAGATTCCAAACAGAGAAAACAACTCCCTTTATGAAATGGATAGAAATTCATTTACTATTAGTTTTTAATGTCATATATTTAAGTCCAAGAAGTCTCTGAAAGGATATTACAAAGATATTGTAGACAAAAACAAACAAACATCTGAGAAATGATTGTTCTTCTTAATGGGATGTGGAGATTGGGCACCAGAATCAGCCAAGTGCTCAAAAACTGCCAAGGTCAAAAACATTGCAGGTTTTTAATCAAAATTCTTATGGGTCAGAGTGATTTTCCAGGTTAGTTCAACCTAACTAACTAACATTTCAAACAAAGATGGGTAGCCTTTCACACTTCTCCTTAACTAGATTTAGAATGCTTTAATTAAAAAAGAATGCCAAGCCAGCATCTGGCGTGGATCTGTTTGGCTGTTAAGTTTTCAATGCCAAGGCCCAATTTGGGGCATTTCTTACTAAGCTTTCAGTACCATTCTACAATCTGAATTGAAGGTATTCAACTAGTATTTACTTGTAGCTAATGGGGAAATTTTGGCACGAGGCACAGCAAATCTGCCTTGACCTTGAACTCAGGTTCTGTTCCTTGAAAAAGCATTAGCCTCAATTTTTTAGTGGTAGAATTTCCAGGTTAAAACCTTTCTCCCTTCTAAGGGAGCTGAGAATTTGAGAAAATCCAAATCATCTTTCCTGAATCTCTGAATACTCTACATTTATTATTCCATGTAGCAGATAGGTTACAAATGTGATCCTAGTGGTCCTGGAATACTAATTGAGAGATTCTCAGGCCACTTTAGGGCTCTCAATAAATGACATCATGTGCCTGCTTTAGCTAGGGAAGGGATCGCCACACCACCCCTTCCTATCTGACTTGGAGCCCACAGCAATTTCCCACTGTCAGAAGGTGATTCCTTTCACCTGAGATCCCACCCCCCACCCACGTGTCCCTACCTACCTGGTGCCTCAGCAGTGGGGTGGGATGGAAAGGGTTTGTGCTCAAACTGAGTTAAATTCAAAACTCAGCCCCTATATTTATTCGGTATGTGACTTTGGCAAGAGAATTAATTGAAATAACATAAATAAACTGTCCAGGAGAGGAACTGGGTGGAGTAGATGCTCTGAACATGCTACTCTTCTTTTTTTTAAGATTTATTTATTTATGCATACAAGAGCTGGAGTATAGGCCAGAGGTCAGAGTGGGAGAGGATTCAGCAGAGACAAGAGTGGGGAGCAGAACAGGCAGATGGACTGAAATACACTGCTGAGGGGAGCAGCAGGTAAGATAGGAGAGGTCTGCTGCGCCATGTGGGAATCTCCCTGACCGGGGATCCAACTCGTGCTGCAGTGGCTGCTGATAGCTTCAAAGGCTGAGACCTAACCCCTTGTGCCACCAGGGATGCCCCTGCTCTTCTTTTACAACTCAAAATGAACTTGCCTTCGGAAGCTATTTCTGTCTCCCTTCCCTCCCCTCCTGGCCTCCCACATACCCCTTCCCTGTGGTCTTTTCCTGCTTCTCTGTGATTGTCACTTTGCTCATGTCTCTCCCCCACTAGACTAAGTCCTTTTAGTGTTTGTGTTGTTGTTCCAGAAATGGGGCTTGTTTATTGGTAAGTGCTTCTAAACTATGAATCCTAGCAAGCTAGATTAGTTGGAGCCATGAAAAAGACCCAGTTCATGAGGCTCCTTCAGCGGCATCAAGAGCAAGGTAACCCTCGCAGCATCCGCTCTTCCCAAACTGAAATGAGCCAGCAGCACAGAGTGTGAAGACAGCCGTCGTCCTTTCCAGGCTATCCAACTACAGAAGAGCTCTTCCCAACTGCCAGATGGCCAGTGAAGTCAAATGCATCCATGACGCTCGTCGCTGCGCACACCGAGCCAGGCTGTCTCCTGAGTCACTGGGACGAAAGCACTTCGGTGCTGCTGGAATCAGAATCCCCGTGGGCGCAGAGGGCGAAGCTCCTCTCCAGCTGCTCCTCAGCGATGCGAATCCTCCGTTAAACCCTTAACCCTTCTAAATTAGACCTCAGGGGCTTCAGCTTGGCATTGGGTGACCTTAGAAAGTCACAGGATGTTCTGTACGTCAGACTTCAGTGAAGGGAACTTAACAGGAAATTCTTGAACACAGCTTCTGTTGGTTCAACTCTGTGCCCACTCCCTGTCCCTCCCTGTTCTACCTTCGTGAGAGGGGCTTTGAGTACAATACATAGACACATCCTTCTGTGGGGAGGGATTGGTTTAGACTGAAAGAAAAAGGCTGGTTTATGTTATGGGTACTGTACCCGAAAAATTTTAAAAACCAGGCACACTTCCTTCTAGCCAAGGAATTGTGGGGGAGACCTGAGAGACACGGTGTTCACTAGTCTGAGTCCAGGGACAGTGAGAGAATCAAGCTGGAGAGAGGAGAGTGGAGATAGTGAAGGGGGGGAGGTAAAAAAAGAAAGGGGGCTTTCTGTGTCTCTGAAATACTGTGCCAGCACTTGCTGACAAGTGGCCTAATGGGAAGATAAATAAATATTTATACCAGGCTTTGGAAGCCATGTGTGTTTTTGATAAGCCATGAGTAAGACTGGCTTCTGAGGATTCATCTTTCTAGATTTCGAGGAGAACAGTGGTGGCATTACATGGGCATATGTAGTTAAAAAAACAACAAAAAACAAAGTTCTTGATAGCTTATCCACCTGAAAATCTCCCTTTCTTTTTCCCACGCTCTAACAATAGCTTTTCCTATAAGCCAGGTGCTGTTCAGTGCATCCCAGGTTTTTAGCACATTTAATTCTGTAAGTATTATGAGTTCATCATTGTGCAGGGGAGGAAGCTGAAGCAAGGAGTGACTTCCCCAGGTCCCACGAGCTCATATGGCAGACCTCGGACTGCGAATGCAGGCAGTCTGGGACGAGGGCTTGCGTCCCTCACCACTGGCCCACACTGCTCTCCTTGGTCATCAAGCTCTTCTTCAGATGCCCCTGTTAGTGCTGCCAGGATCTCCCTCTACTCCCCTCTCTGTGTTCTCACATGTGACTCTCCTGTTACCTGGTGTATCTATGACTCATTTCCAAATGAGACTATAAGATATTTACGAACATGCACCTCATCTCATAATTATTTGAATTCCTCGTATCCAGTTTGGTAATAGCCACAAAGCTAGGTTGGCAAATGTTTGACAGCTAAAATGAATGAAAAGTGAATAACTCAGGGACATGGGAGAAAACTGAAGCCAAATGAGGCATGATTGGACCTAGTAATAATAGTCATTAGTGTTTATTGACCACCTGCTATGTTCCAGGCAGGGTGCTGAGCATTTTCATGCATTACCCATGTAATCATGAGACCAGTCTCTAGGGCAGTTCTGCTTTAATCCCCATTGTACCTGTGCAGAAAGTAAGACTATTAAGATACTCAAATTCCCACAGCTAAAAATCTGTAGAGGGAGGATCCTGACTTATATCTGTCCTATGCCAACACCACTGATCTTAACCTTCACAGTCTCTGGTTGCTGTTCAAATCCCTGAGCTGCACATCTAACCTTGCATATGTGTTACGGGAATATGCCAAAGGCTTTCCAGCTCCATTTTTAAAGTCCCTCAGTCTTTGTGGCGGATCTCCCTAAAACAGTGCTGCACACGGTCATCCTGAACAAGCTCTGCTTTTCTTATTGTTGTTACATAATCATCACATTCTGACTACTGCTGACTAATTCCTGTGAAGACTTTGCTGTGTATGGCTCCATGCATTTTGGTATTTAAATGCATCTAATCCTGTCAACAAGCTCCTAAGGATGGTACTTTTATTAAACTCATTTTAAAAATGAGGGAATTGGGGCCCCTGAGAGGCAAATTAAAACTTGTTCAAACACAGGTTGGTATTTAGTCCCACCAGTCTGGTTCCAGAGCCTGGATTCCCAACCACAGCACTAACCTGACTCATCAGCAATGCAGGGGCCTCACATCTCTGCCCGCTGGCTGCTGGCTCTTTGATTAGCATGGGGTCTTCAGAAGCCACGCTGTGGGCTTGATCTCTGATAGTGGTAGTCTGTACTTTAATCCTGGCCAGATGTCCTGCAAATGTTGCTCAAATCTAGGCCCTTGGTTACCAAGGAGACCAGGTGGGCATGGTTCAGAGCCAGTCTGCCAGCTCCATGGAGAAAATTGTGCTGCTGATAAAAGGTCGGAACTAGCTTCTTTATATCATTAAAATACCCATTCAAGAATGTACCCTAAAATTAAAATTAAAAAATTTACAAATGACAACCAGCTTGGATGTAAGCAAAGAAACCAGATCCATAACAATTCTAAAGAACTAAAGAAAATGCCTTTTTGAAAAATAGTAATTAAAAAAAACAACTATGTTAGTCAGTGTACCTGGCTTCCTCATTTTTCTGAGCTAAGCTTGTCCCCAACTGGCTTTGCATGCACAGAACATTGACTTTCACTTCCATGATGTGTTGAAAGAGTCAAATTCCACATTGGCTGTTTCATCAGAAGGGTAAATACTGTGTGTTTAGATATTTGATGTGCTTAGATTGAGAGCCCTTTCCAGCGAAAGCATCAGAGGTTTGCAGGCAGAGCCTGAAGTCACGAGAACATTAGAGCTGCCAGGGGCTTTAGGGATCAAAGTCCAGAGCCCTTGTTATATAGATAAGGGAGGCCAGCCAGGTTGGCTGCCTGCATCCATGCAGAGGCTACTGAAGGGCAGAGCAGCTACTGGATCTCTCATCTGTCACTCTCAGACCGACTGAGGTTGTGGTTGTAATGGTAAATTACACGTTATATGTATTTCTTCCATAAAAAAAATAAAGGTATAAAGATTTTTAATTGTTGGGAATAAGAAAAAATTAGTTGAGTTGCAAATATTTCACTAACTTATTCAACAAATATATATGGAGTGCTTGTTGTGAATCAGGTACATATATGAAAAATATTTGAAAGTACTTGTTAACTATAAGGTGCTATGAAAATGTAAGACGTGTTTGTGTATAATAGTGTACGTGTTTGTGGAGTGAGTGCTCAACGTTGTCCATTCACTCTTCACCTTTTTCCACCTTGCCTGTGGTTCTAGAAATCTCCTTGGAAAGGAGTGTAGCAATAGTCTCCCTTCCTGTTTGGTTTGGCCAGTGGGAGTTCCCAGAAGAAGAGAAGGAGGAGGGACCATAAGGTTAGGAAATTTATTCCCTCAACTGCTTCCCTACCAGGTCATTGCAAGTTGACATTATCCTTACCAAGGGCCAAAGCTCCGTACGGTCAGTCTTCTCATACAGATACCCTCCCAGAGTTTCAGAAAGTGATTTCTCCCCTTCGCCTTTCTGGACTAAGTGCTAACAGCTTCCATTGTTGCTACACCCACGGTGTGGCCACATTCCTTGTTAATTCCCTTTACTCCCACCTGCATACCTGTAAATGATTTATTAAGCAATCTTCACCTCCCCTGTTGAGTGTGCTACCTGTGGGCATGCTGACCAATATAGAGTAGATGGGCCTACATGTACACCTACCATCTTGTATAACAAATGGTAGCTATTTGTTATTCTGTCTGTCCCACCTTTGGCACTTAAGACGATTGGAAGTATATGAATTAAACGTTGCCCTGTCTGAGAAATCCAGAAACATTCAGAATATAGACAGAGAAAGTTTTTTAAAGACTTTCCACCTAAGGTTGCTTGTAGGTTTTGTTTTTTAATTGTTTTTTTTAATATATATTTTTATTGTTATTTATGTCTTTTACATTTTGTATTCCCCTTGGGTAGCCCACCACCAATTCACCCGTGATCCATCTCCATGGTCCCTTGTGTTCTTTTCTATTCCATTTTGTGCGCTTTTCCTTCCCTCCCTCCGCCTCCCCCCCCTCCAAAAAAAAGGTGACCATACTCCAAATGGATTAAAATTTTCTAAATTTAGGGAAAAATTAAATTTTTAATTAACAGAGTTTTGGAGTATCCATTAGCTTGTATTATAAAACAAGACGATGCCATTTCAACTAGGAAATACTGATTGCTTAAAACTATATGCTTTTGAATAACCTGTATTAGTTTAATGAAGTTTTCCCGTGATTAGTATAATTTACTGGAATTGTATTCAAACTCCAAATTAGAGGTATTATACACATGAAATACAGCTCTGGTTTAAGGTATTAGTTTAATCACTTTCCTGATGCAAAGTGAAACAGGGACACTAAAAACAGGACTGCCCATTAGCACATGATGTGAAGAGGCTGGCTCTCCTATTGGCCCTCGCTGAACAGATCCTCACTCTTTCATGACAGCCACTGCCCTTTTTCTACATCACATGCCCCCATATAATGGTGCCTTGTTGCTGTTAATCAATATCCTCAAGCTATGTAATTCAAGCTTTCCTTTTCAGTCACCTGCCATCAAGTTTCTTATAAGCTTATGCACAGTGTTCATTACATGAGGGTGCATGGGTCACAGTGGTGTTTAAATCCAGCCTGCATGGCTCACCAAGTTTGTTTGGGTTACTTCTACAAAGAGGTGACTTTAAAACTTTGCTCAAAAGTGACAACAGTCCCAGTGCTAGTGTCTCCTGACTGGCCTCACTTCCTGTGGACTTGCCCTCTTTTTACTCATACTCCTACTAGAATAAACTTCAAATTTTCAGTTTGAAAACATTGATGAAAGAAATTGACAAAGACTAGTAGAAAGATAAACTGTGTTCATGGATTGGAAGAACTAATATTATTAAAATATCTAAAATCATCAAAATGATCTACCAGTTTAGTGCAATTGCTATTAAAATTGCAGTGGCATTTTTCACAGAAATAGAAAAAAAAAACACTCCTAAAATTCCCAGGGAATCAAAAATAAAAACTCCAGTGTTGAAAAAGAAGAACAAAGGAATCACATTTCCTGATTTCAAACTAGATTAAAAACTATAATAATCAAAACAGGATGGTTACTGGCAAGAAAACAAATATATAGATCAATGGGGAAAAAATAAGTCCTCACATATATGGTCAAATGACTTCAGCAAGGGTGCCAAGAAAAAATGGGGACAGGATAGTCTCTTAAACAATTGATGCTAGGAAAACTGAAATATTTTCATGCTAAGGAATGAAATAGAACTCTTTCTCATTCAGTATGCAAAAGTCCACTCAAAATGGACTAAGATTTAAAAGTAAGATCTGAAACCATAAAACTCCTAGCAAGGAACATAGTGAAAAGTCTTCCTGACATTTTTCAGGCAATTATTTTTTGGACATGATCTCAAAGGCACAGGGAACAAAAGCAAAACTAGAGAAATGGAATTGCATTAAACTAAAAAGCTTCAATAAGGCAAAAGAAACAATCACTAGAATGAAGATTAAAATCTACAGAGTGAGGGGAAATATTTGTAATACATCTGATAAAGTGTTAATATCCAAAATACATAAGGAACTCAAGTAACTCATTAACAAGAAAACAACCTGATTTTAGAAATAGGTGAAGGACCTGAAATGACATTTACCAAAAGAAAACATGCAAATGGCCAATGGGTATATGAAAAGAGATTCAATATCACTAATCATCTAAGAGAAGCAAATCTAAATCACAGTGAGATATCACCTCATCACTGTTGTAAAGGTTATCATCAAAAGACAAAAGATAAGTGTTGGGAAGGATGTGGAAAAAGGGAAATTTTGTGCACTGTTGGTATAACTGTAACTTGGTACAGCTGCTATGGAATACAGTATGGAGATTCCTCCAAAACTTAAAAGTAGAACAGCCATATGATCTAGCAATTCCACTTCTGGGTATATAATAAAAGACAATGAAATCAGTATTTCAAAACAATATTTGCACTTCCATGTTCATTGCAAGATTATACACAATATCCATGATAATGAAACAATCTAAGTGTCCCATTATGAATGAATATATAAAGAAGTGATATATAGACACAATGGAATATTATTCAGCCCTTAAAAATAAAAAGAAATATCGAATGGTTTCACTTATAACAGGACTATAGGGAGGCCGGGTGGGAGAAAGACAATCAGTGGCGGTGGGGGGGGGGGGGAAGGAGGAAGGCGGAGGGAGGGAAGGAAAAGGGCACAAAATGGAATAGAAAAGAACACAAGGGACCATGGAGATGGATCACGGGTGAATTGTTGGTGGGCTACCCAAGGGGAATACAAAATGTAAAAGACATAAATAACAATAAAAATATATATTATAAAAAAAAAATAAAATAAAATAAAAAGAAAATTTTGTCATTGTGACAATATGGATGAAGCTGGAGGATATTATGCCAAATGAAATAAGACACAGAAGACAAGCACAGAAGGACAAATACTGCACAATCTCACTTACATGTGAATCTAAAAACGTTGGGTTCATGAGCATAGTTTAGACTGATGGTTCCTGGGAATGAGAGAAATGGGGAGATATTTAATAGAAAGAATTTTAAAAAGGAATATGGGAATTTGACCATTCTCCTGTTCACTTGCTTAATAACTCCGTCTAGAGAGCAGTATGACTCAAACTTCTATGTGCATATTAATTATGGGATAAGGGAAGAACTTGTTAAAATACAGATGCTATATTAGGGGTAGAGCCTAAGACTTTGCATTACCTAATAGCTTCTAGGTGAGGCCAAATCTTCTGTTCTGCTGACCACTTTGAATAACAAGTTTCTAGAGCAGTGCTGTCCAATGGATCTTTTGACAATGATGGAAATCATCTCTATCTGGACTGTCCAAAATGGCAACCCATAACCTCACAGGACTATTGGAACTGGCTATTGAAATGTAGCTCAGGTGACTGAGGAACTGAATTTGAATTTTAAGTTTTATTCATTTAACTTTCAATAGAATCACATGACTACTGTATCAACTAGCATGGCTGTAAAAGACCACATCCTCTTCCCTCACCGTGACATACGGAGCCCTCTGATGATCTATCATTTGCCCATCTCTTGTGCCTCACTTCCTGCCATTTCTTGTCCCTTAAGACACAACATGTCTAAACTCCCATAATTTTCCACTCAGGCCAAATGGTTTTCATTCTGCCACCTTGCATGGGCTGTCCCCTTTATTTGGAATAACCCTCTTTGTGTGTTGGACTCAGTAACATCATTTTTTCTTTCCTGAGCCTTCCCCAGTATACCTCCTTCTCTGTGAATCCTTCCCTTCCCTCCTCCTAACAGTAACTATGTACAGAGTATCAACAGGTATTATAAGCCCTTGATTTCATTCAGTCTGCACATTAAGCCTGGTTTAAGGAAACAGAAGCTCGAAGTGCCTTGCCCAGAGTCACAGAGCTGGAAAGCAGAAAATAAATTCAAATGTGGGTGCCTGGTTCTGAAGCTCATTCTTGACCCATCACACCACACCACAGTGCCTTCCACTGATGCAAGACTGTGAAATGCATCACACTTCACAGGATGGTGAAATTGTTTGTCTAAGGTTATCTCTTCTCTACAGGACCATGAGCTCCCAGAGGTCACAGACTAGGTATTATTTTTTCTGTATCCCTTGGGTCTGGCACATCGTGAGAGCTTGGTAAGCGGTGTTGGATCAATGTGTGTGTTTCAGTTTTCCAATTCCATTGTAAAATCCCTGAGGGAAGGAACTGTGTTTTATTTCACTGATGTGCTTGGTGCTCAACAGGCTCCCCAAAGAGTCTGATTAAATGAATGAATAACTCAATGAATATACTGACTAGGGGTAAGATTGGCAAGAGTTTTGTTAGGAACCCAAGGGTAAGGATTCTTGCTAAGCAGCTTGTGGACTTCCAAATAAAACAATCATTTTCATTCTCTTCATAATTTACAAAATGCTATTTTTCTTCGGTGTCACTCTTGCCACTTTCTATTGCTTGAGTTATTTTGGATCTGAATTATACATTTGAATTCAGTTAACTGACTTTTCTGAACAAATATTTAACAAATTGATCACAAGCAAAGCTCTGTGCTAGGCCCTAAGGGGTAAAAAAGAATATAAATTGAATCAGACATGTTTCTTAGCATCAAACTAGCTAAGACTTCAATTCAGGAAAAGGAGGTAGGTCCCCGGATAATGTCAAGGAGAAAACGAGAGAGCAGAGGAACGTGAGAAGGCCTGAATGCAGTTTTCACATGTGCTCCCTTCAAATCTGCCTAATTAGAGTGGCCAGTGTTCCCTTGAATTAACATCTTATAAGATAAACTTTATGGAGATGTGAGAAAATGGGAAAGCTTATATGCCACGAGCAAAACCTAGGAGTATAAATTGGTGTGACCTTTAAAAAGGAAACTTGGAAGTCTATCCAAACTCTTTAAAAACATGGATACGCTTTGTTCGAGCAAATACTTGTAGGAATTTATCCTCAGATAATCATCATGACTATGAACTGCGTTTGCTCAGCAAAGACATCATCATACCATTGTTTACAATAATTAAAGATGCAAAAAGACAAATTCAAATTTCCAGCCCACAAGTAATTAAATAAATTACCCCAAATCATATGATTTCATCATCAACGATTATTTAGTTATTAAAAGTGACAAACTGTATGTACTACTGTGGAACAACATCATTATATATTTTTGAGGGTTACAATATAGAATATGCCATGTGATTTCTTAGTTTTGGGGGGGGGAAATTTTGAGGGTGCTAAGATGAAGAAAAACCTTAATTAAGGAAAGACCCCAAGAGTCTCTAAGTGGCCATGTGGGTTATAGGATTTGATTACTTGCATCTTTATGCTTTTCATCTGTATGAGTCATTTTTTATGACAAAAAAAAATGCATTTAAAAAAATAAATACCAATCTGGGTTGTAGTTCCATGTTAGCCTGATCTTTAATTACAAAGTATTTTCTTGAAGACCCAGCATACCCCACAGGAAATCCACAGGTGACCAAGAGCTGGGAGAGGCCACTTTCTCTCCCATCATCATTCAATGTCCTCCCTCCTTGATTTTTCAGTATGTTATTTTCCTGTCTCTGTTTTCAAACTCATTCTACATCAGCGCGACCTCACCTTTGTCCAGACTTTTATTTGGTCAGTGTGCTGAGGGTGGGCCAAGTGTAAGAAGAAGTAAGACTATGGGGCCCAAAGGCTGCTGGTCCAGGCACGTTTCTTACTGGCCCCATTTCTGTTTGCAGTGTATTTTGATATAAAACTTCTAATCCTTGCTGTCACCCTGGTCTCTTGCTCTTAGTTTTGTGGATATTTTATTGTCTTTCCTCTCCTCTGCTGTCTCTTCCCAAGCTTCGTAGATGGTGATGAGTCGGGCTCATTCAATGGACACTATTATGTTGTCCACTTACCAGGAGTCCATGAGTTGCAAAAGCAAAGCAAATAATCAGAGCCTATTCCAGCCACTAGATGTTACTTGTTCTGTAAAACAGATAATGCAAAGAGGAAAACAAGCTAAAGAGTAGTTCCCTGGTTTGTTCCAATAAGCACAAGATAGGTCATAGCAATGTTACATTAGCTCCTTCAAGAAAGTTTATGATATCTCCTGGTGAGTTCTTCAGCATTGCGTAAGAGAGAGATTTTAAAGGACAAAATTAGACAGTTATTCAGACCACTTTTTTTCCTGCATAAGGACTGGGACTTAAGCCACCTGCGTGCGTTTGCCTAGTACTTTTATAATGCACCTAGTTCCTGGATGACAATGCATTGCAGATTGTGTGACTAGGGGACTCAATAAGCAGCCCAGCACCACTGGGCATCAAAAGAGAGCTAGGCACATAGGGAAGTATCAGCAAGACCTTGGATGTGGAGCCAGGTTTTGGGAGATCCATGAACTAACCAGAATAAATCAGCTGCTAATCATCCACTAGTTACTGACTTCCAGCACCTGCAGCTCCATCTTCCATCTTCCTCCACATCTCTGTTGTGATGCATATTCCAGCCAAAAACTATACCATTTGCCTCAGGGACTTTGCATATGCTGTTCTCACTGCCTGGAATGCTCCTTCCTCTTTATATAGTAACTCTGCTCACTCTCAGACCTTAGCTTAGCTAGTGTTCTCTCTCTCTCTCTCTCTCTCTCCCTCTCTCTCTCTCTCTCTCACTCTGCCTGCTGGTAAAGAGAATATTTTTATAACAGAATCAGCACTCATGGGTTTTTTCTTCTAAAAACCAGCTCTGCACTTGAAAGGCCCTAGTACTGTGCCTTAGGGACTGATTAAGGATGAGTTTCTCTTCACTACCTACCCCTCCCACACCATCTGTCTCTCAGTCACACAATTACTGGGACCATACAAAAGTTGTTTGTTACATGCCTCCGCAGGCTCTCTCGCTCATTTGAGGAAAATCCTATGCACCTGAAGCTGGCTTAGGTGTGCTCTGAGAGATGAAGAGAAAAGTGAAAGACAGAGTCCTTAGCATCAAAGAGCTTACATTCATTTGAGGATATAAAATGTATGTACTTGAAGCAATTAGAGTATAGCATTAAGGTTCTTCTATTTACCAGGCAACAGAAACCAGTTCTTCCCTATAAGCAAAAGGGAAAATCACTGTGTGGAGACAAGGGAATCATATAAAACTGAAGGAGAGTTTGATCATCAGGATCTAACGTGTAAAAGGCCAGAGATCAGTACTGGGAATACAAATGTTCTCTGTAGAGGGCTTTGCAACAGGAATGAGTGGAATGGAGTATAGCTTTCCCCATCTGGACTATAGAAAACTTGGAAGAGGTAAAAAAAAAAATGAGAACTGCCCCATACCTTACCTCCTAGAAACAAACAGTATTATGCTTTTAATAGATATTCTCACAGCCTTATATTCTGTATGTGTGTTTCTTACAAACTTGAGATCCTACACTCGATACCATTTTGGGTCCTCTCTTTTCACTCACCATTGAACTGCTTCACCATTGAACTGCTGTTGAAACTTTAAAAAAAAAATTATTTTAGTGACTGAATGATTTTGTCATGTGATAGCTCCTTAATCTATTCACCAGTCCCCTGTTGTCAGACATTTAAGTCATTTCCACTTTTTCATTACTACAAACCATTACTACAATAATAAACATTACATTACATTGAATCATTTGTCTAGATTTATGATTATGAAAAAGGCTTTGATCAAGCATTGAAGATGGAATCCTCATGTGGGGTTTTAAATATTGGCATAACTGGAAAGATTTTGTCCAGCCCAAGTGCTGTTCCATTAACTTGGTCATTTCACTTTCTTCCCCTCCATAATCAGGACACCATTTTGTAAATCATTGACTGCTTATTGTTCTAAATAGAACAACAGTTACTGGAAAGAAAGAGGAACCTTAAAGCCTAATAGTGTCAGGTCAATTATTTAGTCTTGGTTCCCAGAGAAGAATCTATGTTGTAGAGGTTAGGTAGTGTCAATTGCTTGTATTCTGACTTGGGCAGACTTGGCCATGAATCAGGAGAGGAAGAAGGAACATATGTGACTAGGAAGGGGGATGAAATGTAAGAGACCATCAGAGACCACAGATATAGCTAGCTTTTAATTCTTTATTTAACGAACACTGTCAGGACTGTTATAAGAGGTTTACAAATATTCACTCACTTCATCCTCTTACCAACTCTATGAGGCAGGTATGATCATTACCTTCATTTTATGGGTAAAGAGACTAAGTTGCAGAGGTCAGAGTAAGAGTGAAGTCAGTCTTGAACTCAGGCAGCCTGGCTCTCAACAACTACCCTTGTTTCAGGAGTATATTGAAGCTTATATTTAGAAATTAGGAGGTTTGAAAAATGCCCAAATTCTATCATCAAAGAGCATCAAGGCAATATGCATTTTTCCATTCATTCTGTTATTCATTAAATACTTTAAGTATCTCCTAAGTACTGGTAATAGACAATGAACAAAAGAAAAAATCCTTTTCCTCAGGGAGCTTATATTCTAATGGACGTTTTTAATTTATAACCCCCCTGGCATATTAGGACAGTAAATCAGTTATAAACACATATATTACAGGCTCATATGCTCAAAAGATGTATTTATTGAATAAGACTACAAAATCAGTATGGTGGGGATCCCTGTCTTATAAGATAAAATCCAGGTGCCTTGGCGTGGTCCTGTGTTCCTCATCATTTGTAGTGAGGCAACAAGGTGCCGGAGGGGTTGGGGGGATGGCTCTCTAGACTCTCTGGAGTTCTCTGCTGCTCCCCAAAGCACTCTGCTGCACAGCCCTCTACCTGCCCTCTGTGATGCCATCCTTACATGCTCAGCCTCTAGGCTCAGGGGTGCCCACTCATGCACACCCACACCACACTCCAGGTGCCACCATCAGGCACGTATGTAAGACCACAGGTGTCGATCACAGATGGGGGAGAGGAGGGAAAAACCTGATAACTTCCATTTACTCTATACTCATCTTCCCAGATTCCCTTCAAGCTCAACATAACTTCGGGGTGTAGTCTATAAAATGAAATATAAGTGAGAACCCCCTAAGAAAGGCTTTCCTTCCTAAATAGAGCCTCATAGATGACTGGCTTGTCCTCTTCTTTCTGCATGGAATGAATTACAGCAGACACCTTACAACAATTAGGATGGAAGCTGCATAGCGGGACAAGCAGAGATGAAATATAGAACTCTCTGTCTGTAGTGACAGTATTGCACTAAGTTCTGAATAGACCATTGCAGAAGTTAACCCTGATCTGTTAGCCTAGCATACTATGGCATGATATGTGAGATAAGAAAAAAGTCTAATATATTTATTACTATAAATAAAACTAACATACACTTTACTAAACATCCTGTATTAGTTCTCTAGTGCTGCAGAACAAAATGTCCCAAGACTAGAGAAAACAATGTTTACTTTTTATCTCCATTTCAAGGTATCAGGAATTCAGGAGCAGCTTAACTGGGTGGTTCTAGCCCAGGGACTCTCTTGAGATTGTAGTCAAGTTTGCTGCCTCTAGAACATTCAACCCCCAGAAGTGTGAGCATATACATTTCTGCTGCTTTAAGTAACCCAGTTTGTGGTAATTTGTTGAGGCAGTCACAGGAAACGAATACAGTTTTTTTAATCCTCTGTCTTAGCACAAAGTCTGGCATATATTTCATGTTTTAAAAGAGTGAATTAATTAATATATTAACATATGGGGATGATGAAACAAAGCTTTAAGTTGTTTCCAAGTAACTTGAACTTTATAAAATTGTACTTGATAGATTTCTAGTTTGAAGGTGGTCTAGGAAGAGATTTAATATCACCCCCTTTTACATACTAGTCATCAAGTTTAGTTTCGTTGGTAAATCACATCATAGTGGGACTAGTAGAATAAATTACAATGGCAGTCAAACTTGAGCTCTGATTCTTACTAGCTGGGTGATCTTCAGCAAATTATTTAAACTCTTTTTTCCAAAATGTACTTAGTGATTCCTATCTCCCAGTCTTATTTTGAGGATTAAAGGATAAGAAAGTGCTGAACAGTGACACCTGAAAAAAATCTCAATCCACATTAATTTTTCTGAGTGTAACCTGGGGGTGGGTGTAGCGGGTGTGCTGGACCTGGGAACAAGTTCCCTCACTGAGAACAGCAGATGCTAAGGGCTCCACTTCAGAAAGCTCTGAGAACTGCTGTGTGGGGCAGAGACAAGTCCTGGGGATCAACTGGTCCTGCAGAAGGTGACAGAGCTGAGGCTCTCTTGCCTGTGACCTCCCCTGGGCAGGCACTCTTAGCAGCAAGAGGCTGCCTGGATGGAGGTGGGGGTTACTTCTGGCAGAGGGCTGATTTGGAGAGGGTAAAGCGAACCCTGATCTCCACACCAGGGGCAGGCAGAAGGCAGACCCTCACAGAGCCCTCCAAAGAACCAACAAATGTGTTTCACAGCAGAACCCATATTTGGATGCCTGCCATACACTGGGAACAAATGGCCTGTTGGTGTCAAAGGCGAGGATTACCATCTTACAACAGGCAGTCAAGTAAGATGAGACCTGCCTTTCCTTTCTCCTCCCCCAACCCCAGAGCAATGCATACTGGGAAAGGGGAGGTGTTGATTGAACTAGAGGAAAGCAGACCACCCTCCAAGACCCCAGCAGTAGTCTCATTCCTAGCTGCACATCAGATTCACTTGGGAGAACTTAAAAAAAAATCTTGATATGCCCAGATTTTCTGATTTAGCTGTCTGGAGTGGAACCCAGGCATTGAAATGTTTAATGAGTATCCAGAGTTGGGAACCACATCTCTTAATCCAGAGCAGTAGCCTGTGCATGGGAGAAAATGTAAGGTTGTCAATTTAGCAAATAAAAATATTAAATGTATCACATAAGACATACAAAAACTATTTGCCTAAAATTCTAATTTCACTGTGCATTCTGTATTTTTCTCCAGCAGTTCTTAAAGGGGAAGAAAAGTATTTGAAATGGATAGATCGAAATCTTAAAATGAACAAGTCAGAATCTTAGAGACCAAAAGTAACTGCTTAATAATAAAAGGGTGATTGAAAGATGGAATTGAGCTGAATGGTCATTCAAAGGAACTGCTCCCCATCAAGGAATGGGGGGGGTTGCTTTGTGTACCATTTAGGAGCGGTTTCAGGAAAAACACAGCATTTCTCATTTATGCCTCCAATGAGTAGAGACTCTAGTAAACAAGCTGTATTGTTCTGACCAACAACCTGGTCCCAGAGATGAGCAAATGGAAACCTAGGGAACTTATGTAATGTGTGCAAGTTCAACACAGCTGGTAAGTGATAGCCAGGATTTGAATCTAAGTTAACCTGACTTAAAAAAAAAAAAAGAGTGGAACATTGTACTGTGCCATTAAGACATTCAGAAGTTTTCTTTTTTATAGTAATAATACCAGTAAATTGATTTCCTAAAACACAACTCACCTATCAAAATAGCCCCGGGCAGCTCACTCTGTGAAAGGGGCAGAGGAGGGGAGGCAGGACTGGAGTTGTAGCCCCGACACTGTAGACTGGCCTGCTCCTTTCCCTGCCTCCTCTCCACCCCATGCTATACTTGCGAAGGACCCAGCAGGGCCACGTCTGTCTCCCCGTGGTCCCTGTGGCAGAGCAGCCAAATGGCGGTGGCTGTTTGAGTGTTTATTTTGTAGCGATTGCTGCTGCTCCATCATGTTGGCTTATATTTCTGTATTTTAATTAAATGTCATCTCATTGTGCCTGTACTTGTTGTGCTTGAGCCCCCGGGCTGTTTCAGTAAAGGGTACAATTTTGTAAACCAAATGGAGAAAAATAAACAAAACCACCTGTTCTGCAAGACTGCGTGCTGCCAAGCTGAAGCTCTGTCCCTCCCAGCCTCCCCGCCCTGCCGCTCCTCCAGGCTGCCCTGGGAGGACTAGAGAAGAATAGAGAATGGCGGGAAGTGTACCCCAATCAGTGAGATCCACCCTGTCTCCCTCTTAAAGTAGTTCTAGATTGGGGGCCCTGAGCTCGAGCCATAGGGTCTTGACTTAGGGGAACAGATAGCAGCTGTCTTGACAGGCGGGGACAGTGACTCAGATTTGGGGGAGGGGGTGGTAGAGACAGGCTGCTGAAGGCAGCCGCTCCCAAAATTACCTTAGGCTCACATATGTGAAGGGGACAAAACTTACTAATGAGTAATACCAGCATTTACCTCCCCCATTCCCAGCACCTGTTAAAGGAAAACATGCCTCTTCTCTTCCTCTCCCCTTTCCCTAACCATGAGGAGAATGCATGCTTGTCAGCCTGTCTCCTGGATTTTGAGACTTGGGACAGGGAGAATGGGTACAGATGGGACTACAAACCTAGGAAGAAAAAGAGAAGGGAATTAAACCTAAGGGGTGCTGGACTGGGCTTTGAGGAACAATTTTGGTAACTGAAAGATATAAAGGCAGTTTTAGGCTGGGGTACTTTTTCCCCCTAATCTTTTGTAGCGAAATTAACATAAAATCAGCCATTTTAAAATCAGCAGTTCAGGGGCATTTACTTACCTTGAAAATATTGGGCAACCACCACCTCAATCTAGTTCCCAAGCACTTCCATTCCTCTAAAGTAAAACCTTGAGCAAGAATAGATGTAAGTGAAAGTGGTAGTTAATTCTTAATAACTTTGATTTGTGAATTTCCAGAGGATGTTGATCCTCCCAATCTAGGTCATGTGATCCCATGGTTACCCCATTGCCCCAGAGCAGGAGATTTGCAGGTTTACTTCACCCTAAACACAAATAAATCCTTGCACTTCCCCAAATAATGGAGTCCCTACAATGTCCTTGATATTGATATGGCTGCTTTTAGGTCAGATGTGAGGAGGTACTCTGTGTTATGTCCTGCGCCCACATGCTCTGAGAGTCTGGCCTTAGCATTCTCCAACTGAGGCCCCCACTGGCCTTGCAGTGGAAGCTTTGAGGATACCCAGATCCCTAGATATAGCCCTGAAGTCTCATGCAAACATTCCCTGAAATGTCCTACTTCATCCTCTCAAGTATCCAGCGACCAGTTCTCTCTCTCTCAGCCCTCTGCCTCAAGATAACCGGATACTAACAGCTCTCTAACTTCCTCTATGCTCATGTAATGATCTATGCTTATATACACATGCTTAAGTAATATATATGTATCAATAATGTAAGTATTATATAGAAACATATATGAATATATATAATCTCCATTTACTTGGAGTTTTGCAGTTTGTTGCTTGGAAAAATTAGGTCATTCATTTTCTGTATCTTTTCTTCTTGCTCTAAATACTTTGTGGAAATCCCTCTCAGTCCACTGGTGTGACTCTCATTAATTTTTTATATTGGCTACATAACAGTTCTTGATGAGATGCTTTCATAATTTATACATTATTTATCTTTTTCTATTGATGGACATTTCCTTTAAGTTTCTGTCCCTTACAAATAATGAAGAAATATTCTTATGCCGATGTATTTATGGATGACGCTTTTGCATCTACAGAATAGATTCCAAGGTTAAAGGTCATGTGTACTTTAAAATTTATTATGTTTTCGAAAGGTTGGAACATCCTTTTTTTTTGAAACATATATTTGAAACATATGAAATTTATTATGTTTTCGAAAGGTTGGAACATCCTTTTTTTTTGAAACATATATTTGAAACATATGAAACATCCGTACTAGCAATAGTCACTATCACTTTTGAATGTTCTCTGTTCATAAAGTGGTATGTCATTGTAAACTTAATTTTCAATTTGTGGAGTGTTGGTGAGCTTGAGTAGCTTTTCAATTGTTTTTGGGCCTTTGGATTTGCTTTTCTGTGAATTAACTATTCAAATTCTGGGCCCATTTTTCAATTGGGTTATTTAGTTTTCTGTATTGATTTATAAGAGCTATTCTACATCATTTACCTGTCATCTGTATAAACCTTTCCCCTCCAATCAATCATTTTATCTATTTTCTCTTACTAAAGCATTTAAATATATCAAACATGTCTTTTCATTCAGAGGTTCTGGGTTTTCTGTCGTGATAAGAATATCTCTCCAATCCATGCATTTACCTAGATTTACTTTTAAGCTATTTATTGTTTTATATTTTATAAAAGTAAAAAGTTCTTGGTATGTCTAGAATTTGGTTTTGTATATGGCATAAGATGTGATTAACTATTCTTCTAGAGAATAGTAAGTAGAATTAGTATCATGTATTAAATAGTCCACCCTTTCCTTTCTCAGTTTAGCTATCAGCTGTTTTAATTTCTAAATCACTAAGAAAATGTTGACTTAGAAAGTCAATAGTAGGTGTTCTTGCCTATTTCTTGATTTTAACTGAAATGTTTTTTGTTATTTTGCTGACTAGAGTGATATTATCTATTGGTTTTTGATAAAAAGAATTTATTACATACAACAACTCATTCTTTTCTTATTTTTCTTAAAGGTGTAACAGAGATAGCAGTTGAGTTTTATTAAACCTTTTTTCAGGAACTATTGGTAGAGTGGTATGGTGTTTTACCTTTAATTTATTGATGAAAATATTTATGTTAATAGATTTCTTGATGTTATGTTTATAATCCTAGTACAAACTCCACTTAGTTACACTGTATTGTTCTGTTGCCATATTTTAAGATTCTATTTGTTGATATTTTATTGAGAGTTTTTGCATCTATGGTTACAAGTACATGGGTATATAGTTTCCCTTTTTATGTTATCTTTATCAGATCTTAGTATTAAAATTATGCTTGCTTCATAAGATAAACTGAGAAAGAGTTCCATTTTTTCTATGGTCTAGAATAAATTAATTAACAATGATATTATCTAGTCTTTGAAGATTAGAAAGCTGTGGAACCATCTGTTCTGATACTCTTTTGAATGGTATATCTTTAATAATCTTTGTCTTCTCTCACTATAATTAGTTTTCAGGTTTTCATTTCTTGGATTAATTTTGGTAATTTTCTCTAGATCAAATTTATTGTCATATAATAAATTACTACAATAATTATAATTGCTTCCATATCTGTGACAATGACTCTTTTTTCATTCAGTATCTTGTTGATTTTTATTTTCTTTAATCAGACTTGGAAGGGTTTTGTCAGTTTTGTTGAATTTTTTAAAAATGAGCTTTTGAATTCGTTTGGTGTCTACTATGTTTTTGTTTTCTATTTAGTACATTCAACTTCCATGTCTACTAATTCACCTTTAGAATACTTTTTCTTCCTTACTTTCCTCTCCCTTTCCAGTGAGGACATCATAAACACCTTTAGATTTTGCTAAAATACAGTCTAGATTATTACTACTAGAATTTTCTTGGTGCATTCCTAGCCTGTTTCAGAAATCCTTATTCGGCTTATTATTTTTCCTCGATCTTGAGTTCTCTATTCTGGTTCAGTTGTTGTTCAATTAGACTTCTTTCTCTAGTGTTTCCCCTAGGTAGGGTATGGCAATAATATATTTTCTGAATTCTTACATACCTCAAATATCTTCTTTTCTCCTTCACAGATGAAGGATAGCTTGGCTGACACAGGAATCTGAAGTTGCAGTCTTTTTTTTTTTCTTCCCAAAAGTTCATATGTAAATGCTACTCTCCTAGTTTCCAATGCAGCATTTGAGTGCCAATCTGATTCTCCTTCCTTTACATTTTTACCTGTGAACATGAAAGATTATTACTTTGTCTTTGGAAATTAACAAGATATACTTAGGCATGAAATTTGGTGGAAACTTGGCACTTACTGCTCCTCTTTTAAATGCAGGCAATTTTCTTGCATTTACTATTTTCCCTTATGGTGACCATCTTTGTATTGCCTCTGAAGTTGGACTTTTTTCATCCACTTCATCCTGGAGGCCCTAAATTGAGTCTCCACACTGGTTTTCCCATTTTCACCTGGTTCAATTTGTTGTAATATGAAAGTTATATTTGTTTGCTTATGTTTTAGGCTCTTTTGAAGAGTTTCCATAAAGCTCTTCATTTTCTCTTATTTTTTGCATAGGTTGTAGTTTATCTCCTTCAGTAGGACTAATTTTTTGCAAGTCTTTATTTTTTATGTCCTGATTGCTTTGTTATTTCTTGTATTTCTCTAGCCGTTGTCCTTTTCTGGTGTATTATTCTTCTGTTTACTCCTTTCACTCAGGTATAAGCTGCTAAGAACCATCATGATGTCACTTCCAGGAACAGTAGAAAGCCCTTGGTCTCTGCCCAGACACAGGCAGTGGAGCAAACAGTGGGTTGTCAGACCCCTTTTAAGACACCACAGGAAGGGAGTCTTCATGTTCCCATCTTCTCATGAGCTTTTAATCTTAAGGATGAGATAGCTTCAGTCTCCCTTTAGAGTCCTTGAGGATATACCAGGAGATAAAGAAATTCCTTTGTGTGAGCTCCCTCAGAATACTCTGTGTTCTCAGCCTCACCCGAGTCCCTCAGACACTAGTGCCCAGGTTCTCATACAACCCAGAGGGGAGAAAACTGCTTACCTGCCTAGGTGCCCCCTTCCTAGTCCCCACCCTCTTTCTGGATGCTGGAATGGAAATGTGGAATGTGGAAATGTAACTGGGAGGGAAAGGAGTCTGGACATCTTCCCTGATTGCTGCTCAAGTCTATCAAGCAAAACTCGGCCCATCCTCAGAGGCTGTTCCCTTTCAAACTGCTTCCTTTATGAAACTCTTCTTATCATCCTCTCCCAGTGAACAACTCTGGCTGAGCATCGGAATCTCCTAAGGAACTTTAAAATATATCAATGCCTGGGTCTACCGCCAGGGACTCAGATTGGACAGGTGGGCCTGTTCAGTGGGCTTTGGGACTTTGCAACCCTCCAGGTGCCTCTCCCATGCAGTAAGCTCTGTGTGTTATTGCCTCACAGCATTCTGTTCTTCGTGTGTTCTACCTTCTGTGTGCTTATTTATTCTCTTATCAGTAAACTTGGTCACACATTCATTTATTCACTCAGTAATTCAGTCTTTCACTTCCTTGCATCATCCATTCATTCAACAAATATTTAGTATCTATCATGCTCTCGGTGGCAAGCCCTGAAAGATTCAAGGATGAATAAATGTCTTTGTAAAAGTATATTTACAGACTTGTGTGGGATTAATTAATACTTTTCAATGATGATTTTTTTTCCCCTTGTACTTTTCTCTAAAGTAAACCAAAACTGCTATATCATGCTTAACCACCCTGCCCTGAAAAGTGCCTCTGTGAGGAAAGGTGTACCTGCAAATTCAATTTTCAAAAATTCAGATGAATAAAGACTGCAGTGTCAATTGTTGACAGAGACAAATGGGAAAAATCAGCAAAACGTGTGAACAGGGAAGCCTCAAAAGTCACATAGCATACAGGCTTGTGTTGCTAACATCTGTTACTAAGCTAGAATCTAAACTCCTCAAAGAAATGGATGACAAAGTTCCCTTTTCTTGCCACAAATTTCTCTTTTTTTACAGAATTGAGTATATTCATAGGTACTACATGAATAATATTTGCTTTGGGTCCAGGGAATGAAAATCCATTTCTAACTACCTAGTTTTTGGTGCAGTCTAATGTTTTCAGATCACTTGTATATGCTGGTTAGGAAGCAGTGCTATGGGGAAAGAGCAAGGGAAATTGGCTTCTTGAATAACAAATGTCACAGTGTTAGGGTAATTTCTCTCTGCCTTCCTCTTTCTGGGGCTTGCAGAATTTAACCAAACGGTAAGCTCTTTTCATAGATGTCCTTTCCTCTGGCCTTCCATTCGTACATATTTGAAAACTTGTCCACACAGATGATCACTCAGGATTCAAAGAGGCCCAGATGTGTGTAATGGGTATTCATAACATATGGAAGGGCATGTCAAAGAGATGCCAGGGCACCCAATTCTCAGGGTGGTGGTTCTACCACCATAGTATGCCCCTTAAACTGCATCTACAAGTGCTCTGCAAACATTAATGACTACATTGAGAGTTACAGCTCCCCTATCTGGAGTCTAGCCAAGAGCCAAGAAAGTAACCAAAAATGGCTCTCTGTGTAGTTGGAGATGAAAGATGTTCTACTACATGGGCACGCAGGCACCTCATCTCTAGGATCTGTTCTCATTCAACATCTATGTTCTTGTCATTACACACACATTTTAACAGATGTGAGAATTTGATTTCCAAACCTACAAAGATGGATTTCACACATTGGAAGGAATGTAGAGGATGCTGTAGACAGCCTGTGACAGCCACAAGAAGCGAGAAGGAGACAAAAATGAAAGCGAGAAAATGTGAAGGCAAAGGCCATTGTCCATTTTTCCTGCTCATTCTACTTTCACTAAATAGGAACGTTTTGACTCTTTCTAGCGTTCTTGACCCCTGGCTCTGGGTAGATACATCCTCCCTCCCTGCCTAAGGTTGAGTTTTCTGGAGAGTAGACTCTTGGATAGAGGTTGTCAAACAGGATGTTTATTGAACAGTGACCATGGCCTTTATGCTGTGAAAGAGAGTGGAAGGAGTGGGAATGGACAGAGGGAAAAGCCAGTGTGTGTCAAACTCTCTTGGGCCTCACCACAGGAACCTCTGAAGCTAGACTAGTGCTTCCAAGTTTTCCTCAGTTGGATCAAGGTGGAGACACCTTTATGTTCCTGCATCAACTATGTTGGCACAGGCTGCCTAGACTCCTTGGGCAAGGAGACTTTCTCAAGAAGCTGACAGATGAAGAAGCTCTGTCAGCAACATGCCCTGTAGCTGGGGCAAAAATTCCCTCATGGAAGGGGACCTGGATGGCATGTCGCCGTGTCATCTGTGCTTCCTGACACATACTATAAAGGATTAGGGTACTCTCACCTTCTCTATGCCTCACTTGATTGATGGCTGTGTCAGAGACAGCTCGTTATCTAGCAAATGTCCCTTTCAGATTTCCAGGGACATGAAAGATGAGCTCAGCAACTGTCTTGGACTATGAGTCAACTTTAAGGGTGGAAACTATGCACTAGGAAAGTATGGCAGGGGACAGGTGAGCATGTATCCGTGGTGACTTTGCAGCTGCCATGCCACACCTGAACTTCTAGCTCTGGATTTATTAAGAGCAATAAACATCTGTCCTGTTCAAACCATTGATATTGTAAGTCTTCCATTTTTCATCCAAATTTGACCCTAACAGATTCAAAGGCCAAATTCTATTGGGGATTTCTTATGATTTTTATGTCCTTCTTAATTCTGGAATCCATCATCCCCTCATCGCCATTGCCACTTTAGTAGTAGACTTACTGTTTCTCTCTCCACTATTTACCCCCTACAAAAAAACTGTCTATACTGCTGCCAGAGAGATCTTCTAAATGACAAATTTGATATCATGCCCATTGTCAAAAAACCATCTTATTGGTAAATTCCAGCTTGTCTGTCATTGGATACATGGTCTTGTGAGTTGAATATTAGGACCTGAGCCTGTTTTTCTCTATGTCTGTGTTTATTTTGCTATGTTGTTTATAGTATATGCTTGTCAGTACCCAAGGAAGCCACTGGCTAACACTATGTCCCATGATAACAAATGAAAGATTTATTTGTTAGTAAGCTGGAAGTTGGGCACATCTAAACCCACCTCTCAGGAACCATAGTCTTTCCCCAGTCACATAATTTTCTTTAATAGAATTTCATCGCCATCTGGATCATTCCATTTTCCTCCCTATGCTGATGCCTTAAGCATGTCGATTTCTTTTGCAATGAAATGCAGGTTACAGCTCCACCATGAGTTCTACACACATTCAAAGCCCTACAAGACAAGTTGCTATCTTTGGTTTACAGAAACTACCACAGGTTTCCACTGTGTTTTGTTGCTATCTCAGTACCCCTGTCCCGCATCCTGTGTAGATCTCTGATTTCTCAGTGTGTGTGCAGAATACATTTTCAAAAAACTTTTGAGATCTTTGTAGATTCACATGCAGCTGTAAGAAAGAAAAATACCCTTTGCTATGTTATCCCCTGTGGTGACATCTTACAAAACTTGTGGACCATATCACAACCAGGACATTGACATCAATACAAACCTGCATCAATTTTTAAAAATTTCATTGTTTTACTTCTTTTTAGATACACTGTATATTTAAAAGGCAATGACTTTCATATTATGAAGATATACTAAAAGATTGATAATGCACTCTTTTTGCTGGTATGTATTGTATAGAGTCTGTATGTTGTTTGTGAGAATGTTAAACTTTTTCTTTGCTAAAAAATAAAAACTTCTCAAGAACTCCTTTTTACCATTGGGCTTCTTCACATGGCCTTTAAGTCCCTGTAAGTTCTGACCCTCATTACCCACCCTTATCTATTATTTTCACTTCTCCTCTGGTTCCCTCAGACCCAGCCTACAGAGCTACCCTATTGCCTTGAAAATCCTCCTCTAACTGGGTCTAGATAAGCCCTATCTGTCTTTCAGATTAAGCAAAGTCTGTAATTCCTTTCAGAAGCTTTAGTTACCCTCTTCCTCGGCTAGATGTGTTCTTATTTTTTACTTCCTTAGTGCCTGGCACACAGTGATGCCCAATAAATACTTGTTGGAGGAGTAAATGGATGGGTAGCTCTTACCAGTTATTAGGAGGAATACTGTTTATTTGCCTTTGAAATCACCTAAAGCAACGTATATATCAGGTGCTCACTGTGTGATAAGGGGAGGTGGGAAGCAAAATAAGAAGAGCAGTGTGCGGGCAGGTTTGGAGATAGTGTGTTCCAGGACAGTGAGTGGCCTGTTTGGCTCAGAAAAAAAAATCACTTTACTGGTCACATAATTAATTTGAGCAGGAATTACAGCTTATGTCACTGGGATATCACTTATATTTCAGTTATCAGGCTTTTACTGTGTCCCTCCTGCTCTTGTGCTGTTAAAACATCTTATAAAAGAAACTGCAGCTTCTGAAACCTTCTGCTCTGAACATCATTAACACCCATAAGCTCACTTAGTGCCTATGCTCATCATTAGCTATCCCAGAAACTTCTAGGATCCAAAATCTAAGGGAGTTACTGTGTTAGATCTGCTCCATTCACCTTCAGAAAGATAAGATCTGCCTGAATGCTCATGTGAAGTTAAAATGAGCTCCTGAGTAGCTATGCTATCATTAGCAACATAAGAGATTCTTCTCCTTTCAGCACACTATTTTATTTTAGTTTAATATGGAACTGGTGAAGCTGTGTGTCACGTACCAGTTTTGCTGCTGGAAGAGACAAGGAATAGATTCTTCCCTGGAGCCTTTGGAAAGAGGGATGGCACTGTTGATACTTTAATCTCAGCTCAGGGATACTTATTTTGGACTTCTGGCTTCCAGAACAGAGAGAGAATAAATTTCTGTTGTTTTAAGCCACCAAATGTGGTAATTTGTTACAGTAGACAACCAGAAACTAATTTACCATTTACCTTAACTATTTGGTTGAATTATTGCAATGACTATGCCTGTAATTTTTATTTTTGCTATTTGCTATTAAGGTTATTTCCCTCATCTTTTATGTCCTTTTAGGGAAAAAACATGCAAAATTAATGGACCTAAAATTCAAGTTATATGTAGCAAATTTTGATGCCTTTTTATTTGCACTTACTGAGCAGTAAGGAGTTGTTTTGCTCAATATGGATCTTCTAATGAGTTCTATGGAGCTTCAGTAAAATTTACATTTTAATACTTAATTTGTACTTTAATCTTTAATAAAGAATCTGAATTTAGAGTGTTGCAGAGCTGAGGAAGAAGTTGTTTTGTTTTTCTTATAATAAGTTCTTTTAAAAACCTATTACTTATTAATGATATTTCTAATAGATTTAAGTGTTTGAAACAATTGGTTTTTATTTTACTATGAAGGTCAGATTTTACACAGTAAAACCATAGACTGGAGAGTGATAAGGCACATGGCTGCTCTTTTTACTTTTCTGGAAAAAGTTCCAGGAAAGTTAAGTGTGTGTACTGGATGGGGGAGCAGGAGGGCAGGGACCTGGGGACTGGCCATTCTTTCCATTGGTTTGTTGACTGAATAAACCCACTTTTCCATGGTGGCCAGAGGGGTTTTGTAAAGAGGCCTTTTCTTCTTGTAAAATGCAAATTCAGTTGATTCTCATTATTCATAGTAGTCATGTTCCATAAAGTCACCACAAATACTGAATAAGCAACTACTGAACCTCTAATCGCATTTTCCTCAACAGATCAATACAAAGCTTTAATTTATGTGTGTTTCTATTTAAAGAGACATTATTGAGTGCATAGTATTGTTTAGTTAACATTGAGCTCACAGACAACAGCACAAGAATGCACGCCTGAGCAAAGCTCCTCTAACCTATGTCTTCTCCATAATGCACAACTTAGCCTCTTTGCACTGCGGAATCCTAGACAGCACCTCTGCGCTGCACTTCAGGATCCTTTTAAGCAGTGAAATCAGTAACTAAAAGCACAAAAATATAAAAAATATAAAAACTGGTATGATATGGCAGTACACCATAAGAAGCAATTGTTACAAAAGGGGCGCCAAAAAAGAAATCCCAGAGAGCATCGGCTCACTGGACCTTGGCTGGGAAGATGTGCCTCAGTAGCTCAAGTTTTTCTCCCCTCTGCTTGTGCATGTCTGTGAATGACCTCAAAACTTCCCTGAAGTTAGAAACAAATTTTAGTGTGTAAGAAAATTAGAAAATACAGAATCCATGAATAATGAGGATCAAATGAATTTCATAGTAAGCTAACTAACAAAGCAGGTTTTACCAGCAATGGACACTTTGATGTGCTGAGCCTGTGCCCAGAGGAAAATGTAGTTCTTGTCGAGGAGTTTAGAGTCCAGTTAGGGAATTGGGAGTGGAAACAGATGCCCACCACTGGTGCCATTCCACTGGGTTCGAGCACCTCAGGGCATACCACCGGGAGCCATATCGATTCCTCACATACTGGGAGAAAGAAGCAGATGTATCCTGGAGAACAACAGAGACCCTTCTCCTGGCAGGTCTTTATAAAGGAAAAAGAGTGAACTAGCTCTTCAGCTCCCAGGAGACAGGAGCTGTGGAAGGGAAGGGAAAGAAAAAAAGAAAAGCCGCAGGACAACAAAGGAATGTTTGCTCCCTTCACAATTTTTTGTTGTTGTTCTTTATTGACAGAACATTGCATTCTAACATAAGTCTCAGATGTTCATTGTTGAGAATCAGCTTGTGTGTATACCCATCTAGGTCACTGCTAAGAGTCTGAATCTATCCTTCACCATATCCTTGTTCCCTTTCTCTCCATTTATATATCCCTCTCTCTCCTTCCTTTCTGGTAACCATGAATGGGTCTTAGAGTCCAAAAGTTTATTTTTATTTTATTTAGTTCATCTGTTTGTCTTCTCTGTATATCACATATGAGTGAAATCATACAGTGTTTGTTTTTCTCCATCTGGCTTATTTCATTAAGCATAATACTGTTTAGATCCATCATCTAGGTTTTGTTTCTTGGCTATTATAAACAGTGCTGCAATTAACATGGTGGTGCATATATTTCTTCAAATTAGTGTTTTTGTAATTTTCAGGTAAATACTCAGAAGTTAGATGAGCAAATTAACTGGATTACTGGAACTTCTATTTTTAATTTTTTGAGGAATTTCACGGTTTTGTTTGGAGTCTATGCTCCATGTGCTATTAAAAATTGTAGGAAGGTTTTAGACATGACTATAATCTTATTAATTTTTCTTGACATAGTCACAGGGGGAAATTAAATATAAGAGGATTCAGTCTGGCAAAGACAAAATGTTTTGTGAAATGATTTAAGTTCTTGAATATATTTTTTTATTACACAAGATCTAGAGCTCAAAAGGGCAGATGCTTTTTATTAAGTCTTTTAGTTCCAGAAAGGAGTAATTTGCCCAGATCTTAGAGTGGCAAGGCAATAACTGGTGTCTCCTAATATCCATTTCCATGGTACAGCAGTTTTTAAAAGAATAAACTTTAATATTTGAGCCTTTTAAGTTTATAGCTGACCAGAAAGTACAGAGAATTCCATATACCCCCAGCCTAGCTCCAGTCCTATCAACATCCCACACCAGAGTGACACATTTGTTACAACTGGTGGACCTATACTGACACAACTTGATCACCCAAAGTCCATAGTTTACATTAGGGTCACTCTCGGTGATGTGTTTCTATGAGTTTTGACAAACATATAGTGACATGTATCTACCATTAGAGTATGCAGAATAGTTTCACTGCCCCCAAAATCCTGTGCTCTGCCTACCCATCTCCCCCCAATACACCCGACTCCTGGAAAACCCTGGGCTTTTTACTATCTCCAGAGTTTTGCCTTCTCTAGGATGTTATATATTAGAAACCATATATTTAGAATATAGCCTTTTGCACTGGCTTCTTTCACTATGTAATACACATTTAAATTTCCTCTATATCTTTTCATGGTTTTCCTTCCTGACTTTTTGTTACTTTTTTAGTGCTAAATAATATTTCACCATCTAGATGGATGTTCCACAGTTTGTGGATCCATTCACCTACTAAAGGACCCCTTGGTTGCTTCCAAGTTTTGATAATTATGACTAAAGCTGCTATCAATATCCATGTGCAAGTGTTTGTGTGGACATAGGTTTTCAACTCCTTTGGGTAAATACCAAGGACCATGATTGCTAGATTATATGTTAAGAGAATAATTAGTTTTGTAAGAAACAGATGAGCTATCTTCCACAGTAACGGTACCATTTTGAATTTCTACCAGCAGGGAGTGGCAGGAGTTTCCACCAGTGAATGAATAGGATTTCCTGCTGCTCCACATCTTTGTCAATATTGTCTGCGTTCTGAGTTTTGGTCATTCTTAGAGGTGTGCACTGGTATCTTACTGTTTTAATTTGTGTTTCCCCAATGTCATATGATGGACAGCATCTTCTCATGTGTTCCTATGCAATCAATATGTCTTCTTTGATGTAGTGACTTCAAGGTTTTCGACCCATCTTTTCATTAGGTTGTTTGTTTTCTGATTGTTGAGTTAGAGTTCTTTGTATATTTTGGATAGCTGTCCTCTATCAGATACACCTTTTGCAAATATTTTCTCCTAATCTGTGGCATATCTTCTCATTCTCTTAACTCAGCATCAGCTAGCACAATAGAGATGCCCAATGAATATTAGTTACATAAATGAATTAGCTAAAATAAAAAGAAATCTATGGTTCTGCTCTAGGTGCTGGTTGTACATGGGTGTTCATTCTATTCCTGGTCAACATGTATACATTTTTCTCTATGTAAGTTACAATTTTTTTAAAAAAGCTGGAAAAATAGAAATCCATAACAAAGCATGATTTGAAAGACAGATTTCCAGTTTATATGAAAATTTACCCCTCTAATAGGAAATTTGAATTGTGAAGAGACCTTAGAAATAATCTATTGCAGTTCTCACATTTTACAGATGACAACTTAATTATAAAGGCACAGTCTGACCTGCCTCTGCAAACTGGACCTTTCAATAGCAGCAGTGTCCCAACAGCAAGCCTGCAGCCCTAGAATCTGATAACTACTCCTGGAGCCTCAATTTCCTCCTCTGAAGAAAGGTGGAGATAGTACTACACTGCCCAGGCTAGGATTGTTATGAGGATTAAGTAAAAATAATATGGGTGGAAATATGTATGCACTCCTGTGTCCATAGCAACATTATTCACAATAGCCAAGTCATGGAACCAACTAAGTGCCCAACCATGGGTGAGTGGATAAAAAGACTGTGCACTATATACTCATTGGAATACTACTCAACTATTTAAAAAGATGAAATGGTATCTTTTGAGACAAAATCGGTGAATCTTGAGGTGATTATGTGAAGTGACTTAAGTCAGAAAGTAAAAGACAGGTATCGATGCTTTCACTTATTTGTAGAACATAAGTAACCAAAGAAAACAAACTGGTAAAGCACAGCAAAAATAATTCTTAGATTCTGTGAAGAAAATATACTTGTTTCCAGAGGGAATAGGTGAGAGCAAGGACAAGATAAAGGAAAGAAGGAGGTAGAAGATCCACTGGCAAAGAAGTTTTGGTGGAAGGTGATGCAGCATGTGCACATATAGAGGTGTAAATATGTACCCCCCCAAATTATATAAATATGCTAACAATTGACCAAGTAATACAATTTGAGAGGAAAAAAGTTTAATGACCATGAAAAAGTATCTAGGAAGCACAAAACCTGGGCTGGTGCAGTGTAAGAACTCAGTTCATGGCTGAGGTCATTGCCACTGCTGCTCTCTCAGCCCTAGCACAAGACTTTCTATACAGGATTGTCTAATAAATAAATTCTATTTTATCCTGGCATTTTGAAAGAGGGAGGGGAAAGCGGGAGGTGATTTTAGCATTGGTATTCAAGAACAAATAGAATAGCACCTGTCCAAAAAATTTTAAAGATGTGCTTGGAATGGAAAACAACAGCCAGCTACAGGAGTGTGCATTTGTAAACAAATGGATGGCATGTTTCCAGCATCTTAAAATGTTAATTAATATTTACACGATGATGTTCAGCCTTTCCTTTGCACACCAAGTTCCTGCCAGTCAATTTCATGCTCTTTCCCCCAAATCAGGCTTGCAGAAGACTGTCAAGCTGGAAGCAGCTCAAGTCCCATAGCTCTAAGAGCGTCAAGCCTCTCATCCCAGGTCCTGACCTTAAGGCTGCTTCCCTGGGTAAGATCTTGAAAGAAGGCAGGAGATTCCCAGCAGCCTCAGAGGGAAATTCAGCCCCAGGTTTATCTCTTGGCCTATTGTTTCAGAAGGCATTTCCTCTTCTATTTTTTTATAAATAAAGATTTGCCAGTGTGAATTCGTTAAATATAAACATTTAAAATCCACTACATTAAAAAAAAAATCCCTGCTTTGACATTTCCTTATTTCTAACCGAACTTAAAAAACCGAAAGTGGCTTAGAGCTTCCCTTAGTCTCAGCCCCAGAGAGACCCTGGTAAAAGGCAAGAGTAATATGAGAGTAATAACAGGGGTAACAACCTGCACTGACTGAGCAGGAGAGCAGAGAGGTGGTGAGGAATGTGGCTCTGGGACCTATCACCCGCGTTCAGAGCTGGTCTGGTTCTGGCTAGTGACCTTAGACAAGTTCCGGCATTTTTTCACTGACAGTAAAAACATGAGGCTATTGATAACAATATCTTCTTAATAAGGCAGTTATGAGGATCATGTGTATTAAAATGTAGTGCATTTAGAGCAGAGCTTGGCACCTAATAAGCACATAATAAGCAGTCAAATACAGGTTTTAAAAAATACTTCAATGTGATTTCTCTGAACTCTGGTGTTAGGTGCCATTATCATTCCAGTTTTATAGATTAAGCGACTTGCCTATGGTCACATCACCAGTAAATGGTAGAGACAGGACTCAAACCCAGGCCTCACGGACGGTCAAGACCATGTCTATCACGACTCTGTCTTGCTGTGTTATTTGGAATAGTGAATAATTAACTTCAATAAAAAATGAATGGTTAGGGTCTCCCTGATGGCACAGGGGTTAGTCTCAGCGCTATCAAGTTGTTGCCAGGCACTGCGGCCTGAGTTCGATCCCTGGCCAGGGAGCTAACACACGTGGCACAGCAGACCTCTCCTATCTCACCCACTGCTCCCCTCAGCAGTGTATTTCAGATCAGCCTGCTCTGCTCCCCGCTCTGTCTCTGGTGAGTCCTTTCACCCTGTACATCTCTGGCTTGCACCCCAGTTCTTATATGCATAAATAAATAAAAATAAATCTTAAAAAAAATGAGTGATTAAAGAAACTCTGGTGCATCCGCATGAGGAAATGCAGCCAACAATATCACATCTGTAAGCTGGGCAGACTGACCCCAAGGTCCTGCTCACTGGCACAGCAGTATGCTGCTCCTGGCTTCAACAGGCCTGGGGGACAACACTGATCTAAGCATTAAGTTCTGTCTTCAAGAAGCTGCTCCTTATGCTGAGGATCTGAGAGCAGAGGTCCCTGATAGGAAATGCCTTCTTCTCTTTCTTACCAGCATAGACAAGCTCCGTTCTCTGAAATCTCCAACCTCCCCCCTCCAAGAAACCTCCAGAATGACCACAGCTCAGGAGTGTCTCTGCCAAGGTTCTACTTGAGCAGCTACTGGATGCATTTGCAATTTACTCTGGTGCAAGTGTCCTTTCCCATCTCGCCCACCCCCACACTAGAATGTAACTGCTTGGAGGACAGGAACAGTGTCTTATTGCCATGGTCCACCACTCCCAGGACTTAGTACAGTGTATTCAGTAAATATTATATACTAGTCATAGCCAACATTTGTTAGCAGCTTACTACATATTCAACCCCCTGCTAAGCATCTCACATGCTTTCAGAAAGTCGAGGCAAATGGAAAACAAGAACCCCATCCTCCCTCAGCCCCCACCTCCCCTGCCAGCACACCGGATAAGGAACAATATATTCAAGCCAGCCCCAGGCTAAATGTGAATTGTGACAGGGAGTTAAGACCTTGCTATGTCACCCAAACTCCCTAATCCATACTTAACTTCACTTGTAAAATAGATATAATATTAGGACCCACCTCGAGGGTGTCTTTGAAGGACTGAGAGAGATAAAATCAATATTGAGCGTTAGCACAGGGCCAAGCAAGGTTAACAAACACTAGCACTATTCTGGGGTAAATAGACAAGCGCCTGGGTCCAGGCTGTGGGGCAGAGGTAGTGTCCACTATGCTATTTCTGTAGTCCTAACACCAGTAAGAGGAAACAGGCCAGCGTCTCAGCAGCTTCTAAGTGGTATCAGAGGGAACAGGTTAAGAACAATGGACAGAACTGTCAGTCTCCTCAGACTCAAGGATCCTGAGCAAGATGCAGAGAAACTTGATGATACACACGAAGAACCTGCCCCCTGTGGCGCAGGTGACAGCTATTTCAAGCCTGGGGGAGAAGGTGGAGTGCTGGTAGCCCAGGACACCAACCTTTCTCTGTGACTGTGGTAGGGGCAGCCTGAGGGCACCTGGCTGTTGGGGAGTTTTTATTGGGACCAGCTTGAAGCAGGACAAGTGCAGGGGGAATGTGGAGTGGAAACCTCACAGTTTGATGGAACAAACACTGACATCTGACTTACTTCCCGCCACGACTAACGAAACACTTAATTTGTACTGACGCATTTCTTCCTCCTGGCAGCCAGCTTGGGACATCATTTCCATTTGTGTTGTTTTTGGAGGAGGAAATGGAAGCTTAATAACGTGAACAAGATCATCAAGTAAGTAGTAAGTGGTGTAGCCAGGATCCGAATCCAGGCAGAGTTGTGTGAAGTCTGCTCAGGCATTTTTTACAAACCAAAGAACCCTCAGGACAGCAGTCAGCCTAGAGGTGCATCTAAGGCAGGAGGGCCACTCACCCCAACAAAGGTGAGTCTAGCCTCCAAGGATAAGCCAGCTACGCTAAGAGCATCTTCCCCAAGCTGTGGGCTTGTGTTAATTATGAAGTATTTTGCCAAAATGTAGCCAATTTGACCTGTTTCGGCTGTTAGGATGGTGGCGAGCCAGAGAGTAGTGTTGGGCTGATTTATAAGGGGTGTTGGTGGTCGGGGTTTCAAGCTAACAGAAGCTCAACAAATTTCCTGCTGGCAGCACCAGCCCATGGGCCGGTGTAGGATAAACGAAAGAGTCACCAGGTTTTCCTGCCTTCCCATCAAGGATAGACCTCTGCAGGCCTACACGCATGCCTGATGGCGGACACCATTAAAAGTCTAAAAAGCCACCGAGGACAACTCCTTTTGACCTGTCTGCACAGCACCAATGAGAATCCGCTCCTGGTGTCCTACCTGTCACTACAGCCCGGCAGCTGCAGGTTCACCTCTCATCACTGGGCAGGGTTCATTTTCTCTGGTGACTCTGTAATCTCTCTACATCCTTCCTGAGTAGGACTGACACAGGGCAGGAGAGGCACTAAAACCCACCAAGGACACTGTTCAAATTGCTTACCAGTCACTCTCCTAGTTCTGCACCCGCGCACACAATTGCAAGACTACTCAGGCTTAGGGAATAACAACAATGGGATTAATTTAACAAACTGGAGAAAAACAAAGAGTTACTGAGGCCAAGAAATGACCACTTACCTCACTCAAAGCAATGTCCAGTCCTTTAAGTCCCAAGTAAGAAACAGCAAAGGTGGCATCTTCCCACCACTTAGGACCTGGAGCGCCTCTTCCAAACAACAGGTCATGTGTCCAAGATGGCGCCTTCCTGCCTCTGCAGACACGCAGCAGCCGGACTGTAGGCCAGGTTCCAACTCACAAGGACAACACAGGACACAACCGGAGATGCTCCCGGAGCTGCCATGGTGCCCCAGCACAGCACCAGGCCAGCAACACTGAAAACAACTACAGAGGCCAGACGGCCCCACTCAGGGCATTTTAAAATGCACGCACGAATTTTAAGAAGGCACCCACTCGGGGCCTTTGCTTTCTTACCTCGGCTGCAGCAGTAACAAAACCGGGAGCAGTTTCTATCGCTCGGCTACTTGCAAAGCCTTCAAACTTCTCCTCTTAAAGATTGGCGCTGTGGGAGCCCAAGTCACTGGCCCCAAAGTCACTGAAGATTCAAAAAAATGCTCAAACCAGAACTATGCCTCCTGGCGGCGCAAAAGCTCCTGGCAGCTGATTCCCAAACTCTCAATCACGGAGGCTGCAAAGCTCCAGGCGTTGGATCTCCTCCTCTAAATCATGGCGGCTAAATCTCCTCCTCCTTCCTCTCTCCCTTTTATTTCTTATCAGAGTCTCCACCCCAAACTGCAATACCTTTTAGCGTTTTCTCTGGTGCTCTCTATCCTCATCAGCAACCCCTTCTGGGTCTACCACCTGGGACTTTGGTCTTAGCCTGGTTATGATACAGGAAAAATGAGGCCTTTTAAACTTAGGCAAAGGCAGTGCCCCAATTGCTTATCGGTTACTATATTGATTCTGCACCCATGCACACATTTGCAAGACTACTCAGGCTTAGGAAACAAAAACAATGGGATTTTTTTAACAGGGAAAAGCAAAGAATTACTGAAGTCAACATATGGCCATTTACCTTCCTTAAAGCAATGTCCAGTCTCTTAAGTCCCAGAAAAGTAACAAAGGTGGCGTCTTCCCGCCACTGCTGAGGTGGAGCTCCTCTTCCAAACAATAGGCCACATTTCCAAAATGGCGTCTTCTTTCTTCTGCAGACGCGCAACAGCCAGTGTGTAGGTTAGGTTCCAACTCACGAGGACGACACAGAACACAACTGGAGATGCTCCCAAAACTGCCACGGTGCCCCAGCACAGCAACAAGCCGATAACACTGAAAACAGCAACTACAGCAGCCATACGGCCCATCAGACTGCACTCATGCATTTTGGGAGGGCACCCGCTTCGGGCCTCTGCCTTCTTCCTTCTGCTGCAGTAAAAACAAAACTGGGAGCAGTTTCTGTCACTTGGCTACTTGCAAAGCCTCCAAAGTCGCTGGCCCCAAAGTCACTGAAGATTCCAAAACGCTCAGTCCAAAACTCTATATCCCGGCGGCTCAAAAACTTCTGGCGTCTGATTTCCAAACTCTCAATCTTGGCAGGTACATTTTCTGCCTCTGATTCCTCTAGTCCTACATCATGACGATTCTACCTCCCCTTCTTCGTCAGTCCCTTTTATTTCTCATCAGACTCTCCACCCCAAACTGCAAACTTAGCATTTTCCCTGGGGCTATTCATTCTCATCAGCAAAGCCCCTCCAGGGGGCACGACCTCCACCGAACTTTGGACTCAGCCCGGTTACAGTTACAGGACCAGAGGGCCGATGTGATGATAGATTTCAGAAGTAGACTTTGTGTTGACATCTTATTATATAGATTATCATCAAGAAACAAATAAAATGCCCCACTGATTCATGGTGACATATTCCCCCTTGGCAGATGCACCGTGTGTGGAGGGGAGGCAGAGGGCAATGCAGCTTTTGCTTGAGGCCCTTCTGGGGTGGAGTGGGTAAGTCTGTTTTATTTGTCTATGTGATGTAAAGACCAAAAGCCCTGGTGTTCTTCTAGCCATGAGAGTAAATGTAATCACCAATAATGCCTATCTTAGAGCTAAATTTACATCTATTTAGCCAGTCTTTTCTTTTTAGCCCTTACTCCTGCTAGTTCCCTACAGGGAGTGTAAGGGATCTGGACCCTCTATGCCCAGGTAAAAAGACAAAACATCTTCTTTCAAACTTTTGGTCTGATGCTCATCCATTGCCCGCTGAGTGTATGCCCAGGGAGATAGAAAAGTGGCGAGGATGCTCAGAATTCACCTGGCCCCTCTAAGGCCAGCAAGGGGAGAAGAAACCCCCTAAAACCCTGTGAACCCCTAAAACCCTGTGTGGTTCCCCTTGTTTTAAGAGCAGGGATCCCCTAAAACCCTGTGTAGCTAACTCATGTTTAAGTTGGATCTGCCACTCCAAATATAAAGATCTTTAATTATGAAATAGTTCAGACATACAAAAAGGCAGAGACATGATGAATAACAGTTTACCAACTATCCATATTAATAAGCTATTACCCGGATGGTCCAAGCCCCTGTGTACTACCTTCAGGTAACCCTCACCTCCTTCCACTCTGGAGGAAACCCCCAAGCTGGCTTTGGTGCTTATCGGTCCTGCTGATATCTTTAAACTTTTCTTACATCTATAAGAATCGCTTCACACCACATTTTGTGGTTTCACTTATTTAAATACTTTATTTAAATAGGATTATGTAGTATCTATCTTCTGAGATTTGCTTTTATTATTAAGCCTTTAAAAATAAAACTTTCATGTTAATCCATGTTCATTTGTATATTTTATTGGGGGAGTGTATTGCATTGTATGACTATTCATGACTTATTTATGCAATTTATTTCTATTTCTATTGATGAACAACTCTGTTGATGGCATTACGGTTTTGCTTGTTTGTTATGCCAATCACTACTTTGTTCTGCACAGAGGTGCAAGGGTTTCCCTAAAATGTGTACCAAGGAATTGAATTTCTGAGTCATAAAGTTTGTCCATCTAGAGTTTCATAAGCTATTGCCAGGGTGACCACAAAAATGACTGCTACCCACGGGTACTCCCACCAATAGTGAGGAGGGTTTGAAATTTCCACATCTGGCCAATATTTGATATTGTCAGATATTTTAATTGTTGCCAGTAGGATGGATGTGAAATGGTATCTTGTGAATCATCAATCTACAGTCCCCTGTCTTAGAGGATAAGTGGGATATAGGTTACTGCCATCTCACCTAAATAGCTTGTGGCCTATAAGTTGTTGCTGGATGTTATGCTAGGAGGAGTCTTTGTTTTGTTGTTCATACTGTATTTTTGTATGCCTTTTGCAAAGTAGAGTTGTTTTTGTATAAGAAAAAACCTCTTGGGCAATTCTTACATTGCAAGAGTCTGATTTATTTTTAATGGCAAGTTTACCTGCAATTTTGTATTTAGTTGTGGTTATGTATTAGCTTTATTTTAAAATCTTGCCTCCTGGGACATCTTCTATCTTAATAAAAGATTTCCCCCTCCCCCACCAAAAAAAAATTACAGCTTTGTCGTGACTAGTATGTGAGAACTATTTTTACATACTTGTTGACCCTTTGGATTTTCTCTTCTGTGAATTGCCTATTCATCAATATTGCCCATTCTTTGATTTTCGAATCTGTTTTCTTACTTTTTTTTTATATAGTTTCTTATATACTGTGGACACTTGGAAAAATAATTTTCTTCCAGCCTAGAGCTTGTCTTCTTACTTTTTGATAGTGTTTGAGACATTTTTAAATTGTGGTGAAATAGACATTTTACTACATAAAATTTATCATTTTAACCACTTCTGTGTGAATTATTTTGTGGCATTAAATACATCAATATCAACCATCACCACATCCACCGTTAGGATGTTTGCAACTTTCCCTGCTAAAACTCTGTGCGGTTTGAGATTTTAATGCAGCCACAATTATTAGTCTTTTTCCTTATAGATTGAACTTTCTGTGTGTTTTTGAACTTCTTCATATTCTCCAATATTTTCTCCTAATAGTTTTAATTTTTTTTTAAAGATTTATTTATTTATGCACACAAGCTGGGGAACAGGCCAGAGGTGTGGGGTGGCAAGAGGGTTCACCAGAGATAGTGTGGGAAGCAGAACAGGCAGATCAAGGGAAACACACTGCTGAGGGGAGCAGCAGGTGAGGCAGGAGAGGTCTGCCGCACCATGTGGGAATCTCCCCGACTGGGCATCAAACTCACATCACTGCTGCCAACAGCTCCACAGCTGAGCGCCTAACCGCTGCACCACTAGGGAGGCCCTCTTCTAAAAGTTTAAAGATTTGCTTTTCACTTTTATGTCTTGATCCCTCTTGAATTAACTTTAGGGAAATGAAAGAAGTGGAGATCCAGTCTCATTTCTTTCCATACAGATAACCAATTGTTTCAGCATAGTTTTATTGACTGGACCTCCCTTTCCTCTCTGACCTTTAATTTTTGTTCTGTCAAATATTTCCATATATACAAGGAGCTATTTCTGAGCATTTTGTCCTTTTAAATTTGTCTGTTTTTTCTCTCCCTGTGCTGAACCATGTTGTCCTAATTGCCACTGACAATTGTAGGTACTTATTTCCTTTTTTATTTCACCACCTGATTCCAAAATTGTCTTGGTTATTTCTGGCCTGCTGCTTTTTCATAAACTCTAGAACCAGTGTGTCAAAAATCCATGAAAATTTTTCTCATAAGTTTGATTGGAATTATATTGAATTTATAGATAAATTTGAAGAAAATTAAGTATTCATGTTTATGAACGTGGTCCATTTCTCAGATTTTTTAGGTCTTTAATATTATTTGATAATACTTTATCAAAGAAATTTATAAAGAAATGCAATTTCAGCTTTTGTATGTTGAACTTATATCCTGCAATGAGGTGGAACACCATACTACCTAATAACTTTTATAGTGAATAGGCTGTGAGATATTGTTTTTCTATTTTTTCTTCAATAAAAAGAAAAAGAAAAATTTTTATAATTTGGGAAGGAGGATTTTACTTGAAATTTGACATGTTTGAATAGAAAGGTAAATTTTAGGGCAGAGTATAATAGTAAATAATGATGGAGAAAGTTTCATCTGACTTTTCTGGATAATGGGAAAAGTTCATTAAAAATATGTGATGCTGTTTTCCAATATCACCTCAAAATGAGTTTCAATGTTTTGAAATTTCAATGTTATATACCTAATTAGTGTCTACCTTCCTATGGGGGAACAAAGATGATGTCAAGATGATAACTTACACAGTATTTAATTCAAGTTGCATTTTCAACTTGGACTCATTCATTCACAAAGATGTATTACAAGATACCTATTGCATTTTCGATTTACCGTATTTTCAATACACTCAATACAGTTAACCTACTGTATGCATATCATAACTTAGACTAGCCTACTTTAAATGTATTTACAACACATTAGCCTATGGTAGGGCAGTATCATACAACACGAAGTATATTTTCTAATAAAAAGTTGAATATCTCAGACACAGATGTGTGTTTTATAGATGTGATGGGGTGTGAAAATACAAAACACAATATCCAAGCAGAAAATACAAAACACAATCGCACAAAACAATGTAGACAACTGGTTTTTTATCCTTGTTGATTGCATGGCTGACTGGGAGTGATGGTTCACTTTGGCTACCCAGCATAGAAGAAAGCTAGCCCAGGAAAAGGTTAAAGTTCAAAATTTGAACTAAGGTTCTACTGATTGAAAATTACTTTCACATCTTAGAGTATAAAAATTGTAAGTCTGTAGTTCTCTTGCACCATTCAGAGGCTTAGATTATAGACCGCTAGTCTGGCAAAAGGTTCTGATGTGCATTTGAGGAACTAGGTCATTTTCACATGACCTCTTCACCTCTTCCCCAAAAGATGCTAACTATTCCGACAGGAATATAATGAAAATAAAGCATGTGAAAATACAGGGCTTTTTAGATGATGCAAGTAAGTCATAATGAAAATATGTAAGTGAGCTTCGTCCTTTACCTTATTGCCAAAGCATGTGGTTTAATTTCATTCTTCACTAAGAAGAAAAAGAAAAATTCCTATAATTTGGGAAGGAGGATTTTACTTAAAATTTGACATGTTTGAATAGAAAGGTAAATTTGGGGTCAGAGTGTAAGAGTAAAGAATGATGGAGAAAGTTTCAGCTGACTTTTTTGGATAATGGGAAAAGTTCATTAAAAATATGTGATGCTGTTTTCCAGTATCACCTCAAAATGAGTTTCAGTGTTTTGAAATTTCAAATTTAGTGCCATAGTCCTTGATAAAATGAATGTGTTGTCTATGTCAAAAAATAAAAAGTGAGAGAACTCATTCCCTTGTCTCAATCAGAAAATTCCTTTTCTTCCACCTGAATTTGAGAAGGGAACATTTATTATACCTAAGGTGGGAATACTTCAGGTGCTTTTTATTTTTTTATCACTGATGCTTGCCACAAATCTACTACTAGAAACCAAGATATTTGATTAGATTTTAGCCCAATGGAGTGCTTAGGTTGTTACAGATGAGGTGTACATAAAGCTCACTGTAGTAGCCAAATACATTTTACTACAACATAAACGCAGATACAAGTAATGAAAAATTCCCTCTTGCTTCATTTCCCAACATGCTGTCTTCATATTAGCAGATTTTGTGTGCACTTTCTCTCCTCCACTGGTGGCATTATGACATTTTCTTTTCCATGCATTCAAGATTTAATAACTTCAACTATAGTCAATATGCCAGTACTGAGAGCTCAGGCTCCATGTCATGTGATTCTGGCTTACCGAATCTATTTCTTGGAGGGAATGCCAAAAATATGTGATACTAACTCAGGTGAAATAAAACAAGGTGCTCAGAAAAAATGAATTTTGCATAAATCAGTCCTACTGGCCTTAGAAATTCCAGTTGTATGGCCATTGCTTTGGAGTCGGGTTGGGGTAGCTTGTGAGCTTCAAGGTGATCTTCTCTGCACATTCCCAGAAAAGGGCTCATCAGGGAGAGAAAAGTAAAGCATTTCAGATGATCTCAAAGCCAAGTTACCCCATTTCACCCAAAGGCATGCTGTCACCAAGAAGTTGTGTACTGGGACTCAAGCTGCATTTTCTCACAGAAACATCAGAGCTAAATGCCTATTAGCTTTAATTAATTAATGAGTTCATTCAATACTTACAGGTAATATAGCATGGCCATCCTTTCAAAGCCTGTGACCCACAATGTATCTCAACCAGAAATGGAAGGGTTTTCAGAAGCTGCTGTTTCCAAGTCTACATGGCTACTAGTTGGCTAAATCTTTCCAGGGCTGAAATGTTATTTCAATAAAGCCACAAGGTCTCTCTTAAATTTACGCATTTCTAAGCTAAACACACAAATATAACCAATGTGAATGGTTTCCAGGTGCTTCTCTAAGTATATCAGTCCTAAAAGTTCAGAATTTATCACAAAACTCAAAATGCCCTATATTAGTGCAGAAAAAATACCTGGCCATTAATATGCTTTCTCCTGGGATTATGCTCTAAGAAGGAAGTCTGAAAAACATATTTGTTTTGGGAAATTGCATTACACTGTAGGGTCACATTTGGTTGGGTAACCCACACTTAGGGGCACATTAAAAGCATAGTATCTGCTGGACTTATTAGATATTTATAGAACATTCCACCCCAGAACATCAGAATACACATTCTTTTCAAGTGCTCACAGAATATTCTCAAAGACAGACAACATTTGGGGATATCAAACAAGTCTCAATAGATTTATGAAAACTGAAATCATATCAAGAATTTTGGGATCATAATGGTAAGAAACTAAAAATAAACAAAGAGAAGAAATGGGGGGAAACCACAAGTTTGTGGAGAACAAACAATAAATAACTAAACAATTATTGGGTCAATGAGGAAATCAAAATTGAAATCTAAAAAAAAAATGATACTTTCATCCAGGAGGGGAGGAGGAAGATGTGGGAGAGAGAGAGGGGAGGAAAAGGGGGGTAATGGTCTATAGTAGAGGACTATGGGTGCTTTGGTGGTGGGAAAACAAAGGTGACCACACCTGCAGGGAGAAATCCTTTGTTGTGAAAAAAAAAGCAAGGATGTTAATAATGATATGTCATTAAAAAAAAACCATGAAGATGAATGAAAATGAAGACTTACTTCATGAACCTGATTCTGCAACAAAAGCAGTATCAAAGGGAAAGTTTATGACAATGTAGGTCTACATCAAGAAATAAAAAAGAATCACAAATAAATAATGTAGGCTTGCACCTAAAGGAACTAGAAAAAAAGAAGAAAACAAAATTCAATAGAATAATAAAAAAAAAGCAGAAATGAAATAGAAATCAAAATGACAATCCAAAATTTCTCCAAAGAAGACATATAGATGACCAATAGGCACAAGAAAAAGATGTTCATTTTTTATTTTTTTTAAAGATTTAATTTATGCATACAAGCTGGGGCACAGGCCAGAGGTGTGGGATGGTGAGAGGATTCACCAGAGACAGAGTCAGGAGCAGAACAGGCAGATCAACTGAAATACACTGCTGAAGGGAGCAGCGGGCGAGGCAGGAGAGGTCTGCCGCTCCATGTGGGAATCTCCCTGGCCAGGGATTGAACTTGTGCTGCAGTGATTCTGGATAGCTTCATAGTGCTGCGCTTAACCTGTTGCACCACCAGGGAGGCCCAATGTTCATCATTTGTTATTAGAGAAATGCAAGTCGAAAAATAATGAGCTATCATCTCACACCTGTGAGAATGGCTATTATCCAAAAGACAAGAAACAAGTGTTGGAAGGGATGTAGAGAGAAGGGAGCCCTTTCTTTGATGGTGGGAATGTAAATTGTTACAGCCATTATGAAAAGCAGTGTGGAGATTCTTAAAAAAATTAAATATAGAAATGGCATATGATTCATATAGGCATTTACCTATAAAGGTATTTACCCCCAAAATACAAAAACACTAATTTGAAAGACATGTGCACCCTCATGTTTATTGAATCACTATTTACAATAGTCAAGACTTGGAAATAATCTAAGTGCCCACTGAATGATGAATGGATACAGAACATGTGGAATACTATTCAGCTACAAAAAATAAGGTGAAATCTTGCCATTTGTAGCATCGTGGATGGAAATTTCCCCCAACCCTTCTGGGTTCTCCTCAGAGTTGTTCAGAAATTAAATTAACATCAGTCAGATTAGTAAGAAAAAAGATCAAATGTCATCCCATACTTACAGAAAATCTAGATGGATGTTGATTCTAAAGTCAAGGGGACAAAATGAAGATATATTGTATCCTGAGCTGAGGAATGGAACAGGAGCCTGAGATTTCAAGGAGAAAAGGGGGAGACTCACACAACAAAGATCAGATGCTCTGTAATTACGTGGGTGTGCCAGATAACTAGATTTCTCAGAGAGAAAGGTTATTAATGTAAAAATTCTAGTTCTGTGTATTACTACAGTTTTCTTCTTCTAGGTAGTTAAGAGAGTAACAAATGTTTCTGGGAGCCTATAGAGTCTCCATGGACTTCAGCTTGAAATAATCCATATGCCAAAGTGACACATTTTAGGAAGGCCTGTTCTGGACATCTTGGGGGAGGGCTGTCTTTTACTATAAAGGAGAAATGCAACACAGAAGCATTAGTCTGAAAACTGAATGTCTCAGTTAGAGAGAGAGAACCCAGAAGAAAAGAAAAGAAATGGGAATGGAAGACTTGAAGAGGATAAAGAGCAATTGCCCAGACCATGAGCCACTTGTCTACCAAGCGGGTAGGGGTTGACCTTATCTTCAACCTGGGTTTTGTCAAGAAGGGTTGATAGCAGGATTTAGACTGATATGTTAAATATACATGTCGTCAATAACCGAAACTCTGCATGGTTTCAAAGTTCTTTAGATTATGGGCCTCCCTGGTGGCGCAGCATTTGAGCGCTGCGCTGTGGAGCTGTCGATGCGAGTTCAACACCCAGCCGGGGAGATTCCCACATGGTGCAGCAGACCTCTCCTGCCTCACCCGCTGCTCCCCTCAGCAGTATATTTCTGATCTGCCTGTTCTGCTTCTCACTCTCTCTGGTGAACCCTCTCGCCGCCCCGCGCCCCTGGCCTGTACCCCAGCTTGTATGTATAAATAAATATGAAAAAAAAAACAAAGTTCTTTAGATTATGCATATTAAGTTATTCTGGTGAAACCCATTTTAGCTTGAATACTTTAAATGGAATGACCCTTACAGATTTGGTTGGTATCAGAAAAACCAAAAGCAGAGTAGAGACCAGAGATGAGTTAGTCCTTCGAAGTGGTGCCAAGGCAGAGAAGAAGGACCTTATTAGCAATAGGCTTCTATTTAGGGAGCTTAAGAAGTTCCAGGCACTGGGATCAATGCTTCACATCTGTCACCTCACTCAATTCTTACCCTCTACTTGCCTCGCTCTTTGGAAGAGTGTCCTGAGCCTTGCTGAAGTGGATTGCCCCCAAATGGAATGGAAGGAGCAGGGATGGGACTGTAATCCAGACCCATCTGAGCCCCCCACCACCAAGGTCCCTGTCTGCGTGGGCAGGCTGGAGGCAGCAGAATGGAAATCAGGGCAAGGTCCAGAAGATGCGCAGGTTGATTACACCCTAAGCCACTCAGGCAACTGAAGTTTTGAAGCTGAGCCAGAGATGTTACATTCCTCTCTTCTCATTTATATTTTAATTCAGTCCCACATTTGATCCTGTTGAGATATTTTTAGACTAGACAACCAGCACAATTCTGAGGATTAAACTACTTTAATTCCTTTGCACTTCCGTGTATCTGGCAGACAGGGCAAACCTCTATGTACAATTATAAGCCAATGAAGTTAATTTTTTTTTTTTCAGTTAGGCAGTAAAATTGCTTTCTTCCAGTTGATCACAAATGAAACACGCTGTCCTGGTTTCTGAAAAGCAAGAAGCCTGAAGAGAAATGTATGACTTTTTCAAAGCAAAAATTGGAGGCTAGGGACTTAGTAGTTTGCTAGGAACACAGAGCTAAGCCTGTGAGAAAGGCTGTTTGAAATGTCCTAGCCTTGAGTGCCAAGCTCTCTTTCAAAAGTCCCTAAAGAAGCTCTTAGGCATCCACAAGGGCAGAATGCAGAGGGAGCATTTAAGACATCTTTCCATGGGGAGCGGTGCTGGCGAGCCCGTGCATTTTCCCACACAATGTGCTTGGCCGTTCTGTTAGCCAGGCATTTCCTGTGTGCCGCAGGTTCTGTTATCCTTTTTTTTTTTTTTCATTCTCAGGGAATTATGCAAGATTTGTAGCCAGCAGCCTCTGCCACATTTTCTCTCAGTTCTTAGTCACACTCCCTTATATGGAAATCTTTATCACACAGCTACCTCCCAAGCTAGGACATTTTATAGAAAGTATTTAGTGATTGTGGTCTTTATAAGCTAAGTATTCCTAATGGTAGAACAGTAATGACATCAACAGGCGTGTGTGTGTGTGTGTGTGTGTGTGTGTGTGTGTGTGTGTGTGTGTTTTCAATAGCCTTTATGATTGCTAGAGCATATTTGGTGAATTTAAACTCAAGGTTTCACTCCTTCAGTAGTTCTTGGGCAGCAAAGTGACTTAACTATTTAGAAGAAATGTGCACTTGTTGTCTAGAACACTTGAAAAGCATGATGGGAGATTTTTCCCATGATAAAGAACTTCAAATCCCCTTCACATCTGGACAATTTCTCTGCAGAGGTAGCAACAGCACAGAGTTGGAAAGAATTACTCAGTCACATGCTAGTTAGTCCAGCTTGAATAAACAGAAATAAAATTAGCACTTCACAGAGTGGTCTTTTAGCAGATGTTCTCACTTTGCAAGGAGTTTAGGGAGGCAAACTTGAAACCCTATGGCCATCACACATTTTGGCAATGAGTTATGCTATTCAGAGAACTTCCCTGTCATTTTGTCCTTGTGCAACCTGAATCTTATTACCAGAAACCTGAGGTTCCAAAGGGCAAGTCATTTGCTTAAGAATACACAGCTAACACTCCCCATTCAAAACCTCTTACTGACTCCCATTGTTCCTCTGCAAACTCCTTGGAACAGAATTTAAGGTTTAACCAGCATTTAATAAGCATTTATAGCCAGGCACCTGTAGTTAAGCACCATCAGGGGCAAAGGTGAATAGGACATGATCTGGAGAGCCTGTAATATAAGTGAAGGAATCTATCGTCATACAGAAAATTGCGGTAACATAAGTGTTTTAGCTCAGTCAGCTGTCACAAGATACCTTAGGCAGGGTGACTTAAACAACAGTCTGCTATCATTGGCATCTCTGGAGACTGGGAAGTTCAAATGAAGGAACAAAGCTGGCTCCTGGTAAAGGCCTGCTTTGTACACAGACACCTTCTTGCTGTGTGCTCAATGGCCTTTCCTCGGTACATGTGTGGAGAGACCAGGGTGAGCACACAAGCACAGCCCCTTCCTCACGGACCTTATAGTCACTGACTAGTAATAGTTCCTCTTTGGTGAACTATTTGTGCTGGTCCTTTCCTCTTTGTGTTTAAGATTCTTTGCATTTTTCACCCTCAGTTGCTGGGGTGTTTATATAACAAAGAGAGCGGTTCTTTGTTGTATATGCTGCAAATGTTTTCTTAGTTTACCTTTTAATCTTAATTTTGGTGATGCTTTCCCTTTTTTTTACAGAATGTTAAAATTATCTACTCAAATTAATTGCTATTTCCCATTATAATCTCTTGATTTTAAGCTCACAAAATACTAAACAGGTAACTTCTGAATTTTCGTAATAATTTTTCTCTTGCTGAAAAGCACCTCGTGCAACTATTCATACTACATGATATATAAACATTATATATTATTTATAATTATAATGTGATATACTGTTCTAACGGATATAATTATAAGTAATTAGATTATACAACGTATGTGTTTTCTCACAAGAGAAAAATTTTAAGAAAACTCAGAAATGTTTGTCATACAAGTACACTCAAAATCACGTTATACACAGAAATACATATATGTCTACATGTGTGTGCTTTATATATCTAAAGTATTATAATATGTTTCTCGCAAGGTGGTTAAAATATAAAAAATGCATATCATATATACAACTTGAATTATATATTTTTTCAGTAAAGTCTAAGATTCCCTATGCAAATTATGAGCATAAAAGTCACTCCGCAGACCCCATGCCTTCCTAGTTCTCCTGTTAGTCCTACCTTTCTCCATCTGGGGGTCTGTTCTGCAACCACCCCAGACCGGGTAGCTTCCTCATCAATTCGAGCAGACTCGTTGTTTCATTAACTTTTTCATGGCATTCACCACTGTACTCCGCCACACTCCACTGCTCTATGTCACTCTCCAACACACAGTCCTCTGCTGCCTCTCTCTGGTCTCTGCCACTGCTGCTTTATATGGTCAGTCTCCAGGCCCAGGTGCGCCCACTCACGCACGCCCACGCCCTGCTCCAGGTGCCGCCACCACCAGGCAGCGTGCAGGACCGCAGGTGCCCATCAGTAAGTCTAAGGGCAGTGGGGCGGGAGATCCTGATCATTCCCTCATTTACCCTGCAGGGTCCTATTCTCTGTAACCTCCAGCTCCTCTCCTGCAGTCCCATAGCACTTTCCTTTCAGCAACCTATCTCCTTGGAAGTGTTTCACAAGAAAAAGGTCACTTCTCTTGGGGGTAATTGTATTTTAATTGAGGTCTTCAGTCCCTTAACTGAAAGGGATTACTTTTCAAAGAAGAGAGATATTTTGAACCAGAAACTGCTGACTTGTTTTCTTTAAAACACGTTGGGTTTACAAGATCAGCCTCATGTGGCACTGACCAAAATCTTGTGTTCTTCACTTATGCTGACATTAAACACAGAACCCAGCTCTTGACTGCTGCCCTCTACAAAGTTAGCTCTGCTTAGATGGCCTCTACTCATGTAAAATTATCTTTTTCTCGGCAGTAACCTTCTTTCTGGACTACTGTACTTCGGCGAGTGGCCTTGGTGCTGAGGCTCAGATTCTCAGTCCTCTAGCCCCTTGCTCTATTCACCAACCTCCAACACTACCCAGACATCCCCGTCTGTTTCTGCTCTCTGGGATACTGTTCCACTTATCCAGAACCCTGCAGGCACAGCTAAGAGCATTAGTAACCCTTACTTTCTGAGCTCACAGAGAATCTATTTTTATGCCAGTGGTCTCCAAAGTGGGGTATGTATAGTAATCTTTTGGGGTGCAAAGGATTAGAATTTTGCTTATAAAATCTCAACCTCTGCAGAGTTGAGGCTATCCAAGGGAGAGAGCAGACAGGAGTTTGTGGAGGGGACCCAATGAACTGTGGTGGAGGACTATGGGTGCCTTGGGGTTGGGTATGGTAACAGCTGAAGAGGTGTGAAGCTGTATCTCTGAATCATTTACAGTTTTAAACCAATGTTATCGTTAAAAAAACCTGCCATTTTCTGTATGTTTTTCCTTGCACATTATTTGTTCCTTCACAAGTACAGGGCCCATTTTCATCAATTCTATGACACACATGGTCTTCCATTTTTAACATCTCCCAGTCATGTACCTTTTACAGTCGATGCCTAAAGAAAACCTTGTCACACTTGAATTGGCAGTGATATTTTTCTTTCTTCATGGGACATAAAATAATGACGTAAGGTACAATTGACAGTGTCTTGAATTCCATAGAATATACATAGATTGATCATGCTTTCTCAGGATGTTTTAATTAACAGGGTTGCAAAGTGAAAAACAGTTGAAGGCCACCCAATCTACACAACTCATTAGTTTTTTTATTACACACTGCCTTGAATTAATGATTAACTCTGCACAGGTGTGTGAGTCTGTGTAGTTATGCACACTCTATTACAAACTGGATGAATTATGCCCTTAGAGAACCCTCCACAATCTAGGCCAGTAGCTCCCCACTCTATCACCCCCAATCCTCCTTTGATATTTAATATTTATATAATCCTCTTTACTATATTAAAATTAAATTCACCTATATGTATTTTTAAAAGATCACATTGTCTTAGGGTACACTGATTACTAAAATAAATAAACCCTGGGGCCTCCCAGGTGGTGCAGTGGTTAAGCGCTGCGCTGTGGAGCCTCGGCAGCAGCAATGTGAGTTCAAAGCCCAGCCGGGGAGATTCCCACATGGCGCAGCAGACCTCTCCTGCCTCGCCCGCTGCTCCCCTCAGCAGTGTGTTTCTGTCTATCTGCCTATTCTGCTCCCTCCTCTGTCTCTGGGGAACCCTCTCACCACCCCATGCCTCTGGCCTGTACCCCAGCTTGTATGAATAAATAAATAAATATTTTAAAATAAATAAATAAACCCTCTATTTAATGGCTGAAATGCAAAGGAAGTCTTATTTCTTGCTTGTTCCTATCATAGGACTGGGCAGGTAAGTAATTGATGGGGAGGAGAAAGGGCAGGAAGGATACATGTAGCAGGTTTTCATGGTATGAGTTACTTTTGCTCAAGTGCCATTGGCTAGTTTAGTCACATATCCACAGCTGACTGCAAGGGTGGGTGGGAAATATAGTCTAGTTGGTAGTTCAGGAGAGGAGAACATGGATTTCGGTGAGCAGCTAGCAGTTTCTGCCACAAATACAATGCCCTTTTAAGATAAATAAAAGGAAAATAATTTTAATAAATAAATATGATTTCACAAAATCCAAAGGTCAGCATGCCCACACCTGCAGATGGGAGTCGAACGCTGACTTCTATGGGGCAAATCTTGCGAATGAGGACTGACAAGAAGTATAAGACAGGTGTGTTGTATTAGTGACTAAATAGCCTTCCCCACTGGACCATTACTATCCAACAGTAATGAGTGTTCCTGAAACAGTGAGCAACTCTTGGTAAAATTTTGATCAAAGTACAACCTTCTCTTAATTTACACAGCTGATATATTTCTTGAAAATCCACTCCGTATCAGAATTTTGGAAAAAGAAAAAACCTTTGCATTTGTGTGTAAAATAAAGTTCACCTCTAGGCTCAGATCATTATGAACAGTTTTGTTTTGTTTTAAAACCTAGTGCCCAGTGGGACAGTAGGAGGCCAGGAAGGATCGTTCATTGTTCAGGACTCTTCTGTATATGCAGGATGTCTGGCATCTTTGGCACCCTCCTGTTAAAAGACAGCGGTCCCCTGTAAGTCATTGTGACAACCAAATACACCTCCAAAAATTTCTAAAGCATACCCTCTAGAGTAGCACTAGTTCCCCTGAGGGTCTGTTCCATTCAATAAAAGCTTATCCAAGTCATTGATGGGTGAAGGAATAAATGAACGGATGAACAAATTCACCTTTCCTGCCGAAAGGAAAGCTGTAGAGCAAAGACTATGCTGTAGAGCAAAGACTATGGACAAAATTTGGAAAGCCAATCTTGTGCTATGTTAGGGGATTTCACAACTGCTGTCTCATTTAATCTTCATGACAATGTTGCAAGATAGGCATTACTATCAAATGAGGAAAGTAGGGCTCCCATGGTGAGGAAGTACGTGCCGAATGATGACCGAAGTCTGGGTTTGACTCTAGAATCCACACAGTTCCCACTGTGATTACGGCATATTAGTATAACTTATTGTCCTGAAATAATGATTATTTGCACTCCCTTCCACTCTCATAAGGGTCCCAGTTTGGATAATAAATCACGTGGTCACTGTAAGTAGTATGTGCTACTATTTTTCCTGTATGTTGTCATCTCATGTATTGGATGGGATGGTAATGAAAGTGATAAATAATATCCTTCTGTCTCGATTAGTGGGATGGCTCAGGATGCAAAATGGATTTTCTCTTTATAATTCATGAGCCGTGTGCTTCTAGCTTTGATTTTTTTCATTGAAGTATAATTTACATATTACACTGGTTTCAGGCATATAACATAATGATTTAATATTTGCATGTTATAAATGATCACCATAATAAGTCTAGTTAACGTCCGTCACCACATAGAGTTACAAAATTTTTTCTTTTAATGGGTACTTTTAAGGTCTAGTCTCAGCAACTTTCAAATTCAATGCACCACCTTTTTAAAAATACATTTTTATTTAGGTAACACTGGTTTATAACATTATGTAAGTTTCAAGTGTCCAACACTGCAATTCAACATCTGCAAACACTACATCATGATCACCCCCAAAGTCTAGTTTCATTCATCATCAATACACATCTTAAATCATCCATGGAGATTTGTATCTGTTGATCTTCTGGTAAAATAATTTTTTAAACAGTAGGAAAGAAAATGAGCACTTCCTAGACAGTCAATCTTTGCTCATCATACAGGAGGCTGTTCTTTATCTTCAAGTCAGGTAGGCTTCCCATTGAAAAAGTGAAAGATTAAACTCTCCTAAATTTGAGAAATAGTCAATAACAGTGTAGGAAGATGAATTAAGACCTCCTGAGCAAGGAGTTGTGTTGATGCTGGCTTTGTTCCTATGAATTGGTCATATTACTGAGTCAGAGAGAATCCCTCCTCTTTCATATTTGAAAATTGGAAGCTGGGGGGCCTCCCTGGTGGCGCAGAGGTTGAGCCCTGCGCTGTGGAACTGTCAGCAGCGAGCGATGCGGGTTCGACGCCCAGCCAGGGAGAATCCCACATGGTGCGGCAGACCTCTCCTGCCTCGCCTGCTGCTCCCCTCAGCAGTGTATTTCTGATCTGCCTGTTCTGCTCCCCGCTCTGTCTCTGGTGAACCCTCTCACCGCCCCACGCCTCTGGCCTGTACCCCAGCTTGTATAAATAAACCTAAAAAAAAAAAAAAAAGAAAATTGGAAGCCTGTCTCTATCTGCTCCTGTTTCTGGCAGTTTTCCAAAAATGGCTTTAACAAGGTCACCGTTTTAGACCTATCACATGCATGTTCAGTCTCAGAGTTATGGGGAAATATTCGAAAAAAAAATGCATGGGTGAAGTGAACATCGAGAGACAATATTCAACACCAGTACTCATTGTTCAGTCTCTGCTGCCTCTCCCAGCTCACATCTGCCAATCACTCCTTCCCCCAAGTCTGGCAGCCATCCCATACCTATTTCAATTCTCCCTGGCATTTATTGTTCTCCCTCTGGATATGTAGCCCACTGTCAGGGGCTGGTGAGGCTAAGAGGATCAGGTTATTCTCTACCTCCTCTGCTAAACATCTCCATGTTGGTTCAAACACAGCACCCACCTAAACCCATGCAGGCTCCTCCTCAGCTGCCAGGACCCACAGCCCAAATGTGTGCTCTCAAGAGCTTTCTTGGATTTGCATCAAGAGCTCCAGTATAGAGATGTAGATGCTGAGCCAACCACCCAGCAGGGCCTGTTGGAAGATGTGTTTCAGACCCCTGTGCAAAGGGCAGAGAGGGGACATCTGGACTGTCCCTGGGTTATCCATCACCGCTGCCAGAACTTGACAAAGAGCACAGCAACCCATTAAACTAACATAATAAATTTCTTAAAAATGGTTTAAGAAAACCATTGACTGCAGTTGCTTCCTTCAGTTTCTGTTATATCACAGAAAATCACATCAGAAAGTGATTCAAGTTATTAAAATTTCCCAGCCTCCAAGTGTTTCCAGTGGAGTAGAAGACACGAAGACAACTTCGGGAAACCTTAAATCCTTAAAAGGTAAGCATGAAATAATTCCCCTAAGTGTGGATATCAGAAGTCTTTTGTTGCATAAGCAGGTTGTCCTATTGAGGACATAGGCAAATATATTCTATAAACGGTATCTTTCCTCTCTACTACAATGCTCCTTGATCATGCCTTCTGCCTCACTAATTCTCTGTACAGTGCTTTAAGAGAAACTGATAAACATCAGCAAGGGAGATGAAAACTATTTTCCCTTATGACTTAGAATAAAGGCACAACCCTGAAGATGTGGACATTCCCAGAATCTATCACCCAAGGAAGATGGGGTCTTTCATGCAGGAGTCTGAAACCTTAGAGAATGGATTTAGACCACATGACAGCAGCCTCCTGGCTCTCTCACTCCATGGGTCTGTCTTAAGAAGGCTAGGCAGGAGCGTACCGGCTGGGAAAGGAGACATGTGGAGGTATGCCAGGAGCTGGGCAGGGTGGCCCTGGAAAGGACCACACTCTGCAGATGAGTAAGTTATATTTTGTAAGCCAGAGTCCTTAGCTACACTAGCTCTCTAGGCCATTTTCTCTTTTGCCATCCTTGAATTTTAAACAAAATTCATTCATTCAGGAAGTATGTATTAAGCATCAATCCTCAGGCAGCCACTGAGTAATGATCTAGAATGTGGGGATGGGCAGACCAGTAACAGTCACATGTGTTCACTGATGCTCAAATGGCCATTTATGCCATTAGAGCTGGGAAGTGCTGATACTAAGGGACAACACAGCAGGACAGAAGAGGCTGTCTGGAATCTAAGTGCTCTGGTAAAGGGGTGTCTGTTTCCCAACATGGATGGACTGTACACAGAGAATAGAATTATGTGTAGGGCTCAGGTAAGAAATAAAAGAGGCAGCTATTTCATGAGAGTTGGGGCCATGAAATCCAGGCACTTTATCTACATGGAGGTTCTTCTTCCATTGTCAGTCTTGGAGAACTGGATGTAATATTAATAAAGGCTTAATTTTTATAGGTTGTCATGGGAACTTGGCATAGAGAAATCTGCCTCCCAAAGGTGAATTTCTAGTTGCAAGACCCTTTGTTCATCAACCAAGAGCGTAGCCTCACAGCTACTTAACCACACTGAAGCCACTCCTTTCACCATTGATACTACCACCACTGTTCGTGACACATATGGTCAGAAGCTTCAAGGGCAGAGCTCATCATGGTCAAGAGTAAGCAGATAATGAGAGGTAAGCAGGCTTGAGATTGGAGAGGAATTCCTTAATAACTATTACAAACAGAGATCTGACAGGCTTGAACTAACAACCTGGGGCTAAAAGAAGGGAAGAAGGAATCAAGCAGAGAAAATACTGAGAATGGATGCCTGGGCTGTGTAGTGACAAATGGGGGCTTAAAGGGGCTTAGGGAGCAGATCTGAAAGGAAGATAATGACAGAAGTTAAAGAACTCAGTCTTTGGCTTCCAGGTTTGTGCTGGGGACTGGGGATGGTGACAGACTGGACCAGGGGACTTGAAGACTGGAATATAATCTTGTGTTCTGGGAATAACTTCTTGAGGGCTTCATATCTAACCAAATATTAGCACACATTTACTAAACAAACGCTGCTCTGTCCCTGGGCAAGCAAGGATTGGTGTTCGTGCGCCCCACCCTCATTACAAAGGCAGCTCAATGCATGCCCCTAGACAGTCACAAACTAGACAGTGAACTGTACCCAAGAGCCTGACATGGTCACCCTGGTATATGTCGACTCCGTATCCAGGGGTCCTGACAACCATATAATGGCTAGGGCTATTCCATTTCCCTTAAGTCTGAGACCAAGTAAAGTAAAACAAGGAGAGGGGAGGCATTTTCTGATATTGAAGCAAGTAGAAACAGGGAAAAGAAAAGTCCAGAAATGCTGATTAGATTACAAAAATTAATAAAGCAATAACCTGATTGAACTACATTCAGTTTGCAGTGAGTGCCCCCCTGGGCTTGTCCTGAATTAGTTCTGTTTTAGAACATGGTTCTGGAAGAAATGAGCAGAGTTGAGGGGAGAGTGGTCTTGCTAAAGAAAAGGTCTCTCTTCAGACCTCAAGCTCTGCCCTGCAGATGCCTGCCCTTGCTTTGAGGATCCCCTAACAGTTCTCATTTGATTTCTGTCAAAGACCTCCTGAATAGTTCCTCTGTGACCTCAGTCCTGCACCCAGCCAGGAGCCTGTTCCGCTTGACTCAAACTAAGCAGATCTTTTCTGAAGATTTTATAGAGAAATAGATATGATTTGATTAGAGTGGGGAATTTCAAAACTGAAAAAGCAGGGAAAGGATGTGAATAGATCAGAGGTGGAGAAAACACAGAAGGAGGGGGCTAGTGAGGAGAATATAAATGCCCCAGGTGCACTGAACCTGTAGCAGTGACTAGAGCAGAGAGACAAAAGAGAATGAGGACACAGGGTTTCTATGAACAGGGCGAGCCAACTGGTTGGATGTGAAAGACAAGAGAAATAAGACTTTGACATGACCTGGACAAGTGGCAGAGGAATGGATTAAAGAGAATCAAGGGGCTCAGAGGAGACATGTTTGAAGAAAGAAGAAAATGAGTTCAGAGACAGTGGTAATGGAGGACTCGGCCTTCCTCCCCTGGATTCCTCTTCAAGTGTCCCTTTTGGTTCACTTTGTCTAGGCTCAGTCCTCCAGTTCCCTCTCATTGGGTTTCTAAGAGGCAAATTTTATTGGATCAGCCCCCACATCCTCCCTCACAGTGATTTCCATCATCTTCAAGTGAAGGACCACTGTCTAGAACATTGCATGTGCACTTTGGGAACTCTGCTTTGCCAATATCTGAGCCTCATATTCTGCCACTCTCCCTCTTGGACTCAATACTCCAGCCTGAAGTACTTTCATTTTTTCCCTAAGCTAGTTTCATGTCTCAGTGTCTTTCTTTGTATGCATTATACCTCACACTAGAAATTCTTTCTCTCCCTGACTGCTGGATGAACTCACCACTCTTTATCAGATGGCTTAAAATCCAGCAAAGCACTCCCTGAAGGTCCTCTCCATCCTTCCAAGGAAAACTTATTCCTAGAATGCAAGGCTGGTTCTATATTTGAAAATCAATCAATGTATCCCACCATATTTGATGCTAAAGAAAAAAATCACATGGTCTTATCAATTGATGCCAAAAAAATTAACAAAATTAAACATACATTCATGATAAAGACTCGGCAGAAAAAAAAAACAGGAATAATGGGCCTCCCTGGTGGTGCAGTGTGGAGCTGTTGGCAGCAGTGACACGAGTTCGACACCCAGCCGGGAAGATTCCCACATGGCGCAGCAGACCTCTCCTGCCTCACCCACTGCTCCCCTCAGCAGTGTATTTCCATCGATCTGCCTGTTCTGCTCTCTACTCTGTCTCTAGTGAATCCTCTTGCCACCCCATGCCTCTGGCCTGTACCCCAGCTTGTATGCATAAATAAATAAATCTTAAAAAAAAGGAATAAAATGCAACTTCCTTGACTCATTAAAGAGTATACACCAAAAAGCCTACAGCTAACATTAATTATATCTAATGATGAAAGACTGAACTCTTTTCTCCTTAAGATCAAGGACAAGACAAGGATGTTTGCTCACACCAATCTTATCCAACATCTATTAGAAGTTCTGATGAACTGCATGAGGCACAAAAGAGAAATAAAATGTATACATCTGAGAAAAGAAGAAATAAAACTGTTCCTGTTTATAGATGACATGACTGTCTATGTTGAAAATAATATCTAATCTACAAAACTAAGAAAAGCAATCCAACTCATAAAATAAGTGAGTTCAGCAAGGTTGTAAAATACAAGACAAACATCAAAAAAATCAATTGCATTTCTATATACTATTAATGAACAGGTAAACATCAAAATTAAAAATATAGCACCATTTACAATTACTCAAAAAATTAAAGAAGTACTTAAGTGTAAATCTAACAAAACATAGGATTTCTGTGTAAAAACCCACTAAATACTGATAAAAGAAATCAAATATCTAAATAGAGAATATATGTTTGTGGATTGCAAGACTCAACCCAGTAAAAGGTCACTTCACCCTAATTTATATACAGATTTAATTTTATTCCCAGTAAGATTTTTTGGGGGTAGGTAAAGATAAGTTTAAAAGTCTATATGGAAATGCAGAAGAACCAGTGATTTTGTAAAAGAAGAGTGAGCAAATGGAATAAGACTACCTGATTTCAAGACTTAGAGAATTGTGTTGTTTACAGAGAGAGAGACATATAGATCAGTGAAACAGAATAGAAAATAAAAAAAAAAGACCAACACAAATAGTCCCAGGTGATTTTTTACAAAGAAGCAATTGAATGGGGGTAGGATAACCTTTGCAATAAACCTCAACTTAAATACCGCCTCTTATAAAAAATTAACTCAAAATTGATTATGGGCTTAAATGTAAAATGTGAAACTATAAAACTTTAAAAAAAGGAAACAAGGGAATATATTTGTGATTTGAGGTTAGGCAAAGAGTAAGATTGGCCAACAGAGAGTATGATCTACAAAGGAAAAAATTGAGTGTCATTAAAATTTAAAGATTTGCTTTGCGAAATACTGTTATGAGAATGAGAAGATGAGCTTCAGACAGAAAAATATTTGCAAAAGCCAGTCACAAAATGTTACATACTGTATCACTGCAATAAATCTGACCAAGAGCTATTTCTAGAACATGTAACACAACTCAAATTTCAACGGTTAAAAAAGAAGAAGAAGAGGAATAAGAAAGGAATTAAGAAAAGCAAATGGGAAAATGGCATGAAGAAAAATTTTACTGAAGATGATGGCAAAGAAACACAAGAACTATTAGCCAACATTAGCCATTGGGAAAAGTCAATCTAAACCACAGTGAGTTATCACTCTCCACCTACTAGAAAGGTCGAAGCGAAAACATAGTGACAGTTCTAAAAACAGAGAAACTCGGTTGCTCACACACTGCTGGTGGGGATGGAAAATAGCACTGCCACTTTGGAAAAATTCTGCAGTTTCTTCAATAACTTCAAGTGCAGCTGCCATGTGATCCAGAACTGCAATCCTAGATATTTATTGGTGAGAAATGAAAACATCTTCACCAAAAAAATCACTACGTAAGTGCTCCAAACAGCTTTTCTGGCAGTAGCCCCGAACTGTAGACAACTCAGATGTCCTTCAGCAGGCAGGGGTGAAGCTCTGTAGAGCTCTGACATCATGGAACTCTTCTCAGCAATAGCGAGGAGTAAAGGCTGCAGCACATGCTGTAGGAGAATTTGCAGAGAATTTTGCTGAGTGAAAAAAGCCAACCGCATAATGTTACCTACTGTATTACTGCATTTAAAAAACATTTTTTAAATGGCAAAAATCATAAAAATGGAGAACATTAATGGTTGCCAGGAGTTAAAGATGAATGGGGGAAGGAGATGAAGGAGGCAAGAGGCTGTGGCTATAAAAAGCTAACAGGAGGGATCTCTGTGGTGATAGAAAATGCTCTATATCTTGACTTTCTGAGTGTCAATTATCCTGTTGTGATTTTGTACTAGTTTTGCAAGATGTAGTTACCACTGTGGACACTAGGTAAAGGCTACATAGGAACTCTTGATAATGTTTCTTACAACTGTATGTGAATCTAAATATAATATCTCAAAATAAAAGAATAAAGCAAAGTGGTGCAGTGTGGTAACATACACCTGAAGGGTGTGATCCTATACCTGCAAATCAGTGACAGTGTTGTAATACATTAAAAAATAAAATCAGGGCCTCCCTGGTGGTGCAGCGGTTAAGCGCTGCACTGTGGAGCTGTTGGCAGCTGCAACGCGAGTTCGAAGCCTGGCCAGGGAGATTCCCACATGGCATGGTGGACCTCTCCTGCCTCGCCCGCTGCTCCCCTTAGCAGTTATTTCCATTGATCTGCCTGTTCTGCTCCCCACTCTGTCTCTGGTGAACCCTCTCACCACCCCACGCCTCTAGCCTGTACTCCAGCTTGTATGCATAAATAAATAAAAGTCTTTTAAAAAAATAAATAAAATAAATTAAAGCAAAAACCATATCCTGTTATTGTCTCCAAGTCTGTAGGTCAGTTCAGGTATGGCATAACTGAGTCCTCCGCTCAGGTCTTCTCAGGCTGAAACCAAAATGGCAGCCAAGACTGGGGTCTCATCTGAGGCTTGGGGTTTTCCAAGTTCTGTCAGGTGTTGGCAGAATACAGTTCCTTGTGATGATATGAGTAAGCTCCCATTTCCTGACTGACTGTGGACCAGGGACCATTCTCAGATTTCTAGAGACTTCCACTGCCTCCTGCCAGGTGTACCTTCTTACAGTCCCTCTCAAGCTTTGAATCTGACTTTCCAGAAGGACCCAGATCCATTGAGAAACTCAGATGATTAGGTCAGACCTATCCGGATGTCCTTTTTGATGGACTCCAAATCAACTGTTTATTGACTGGCCCATGAGCATGACACCCCATCCTGTTCTCTAGCTTTGTTCACACTCAGGACAAGGCCTATATACCAGAGGGCAGAAATCTTCAGCATTTTAGAATTCTGTCTACCACAGAGCGTCTCAGCCCCAGGACTCCTGTGGAATAGGCTGTGGCCTTTGTTGGGACTGCATAGACATTCAATTCTTCCCTCTGCCCAGCCCTCCTTCTTTCTTTCCCCACAGATAGTGATCCTTGCAACACTTGCCAATAAACTTTCTGCACATGAATTCCTATCCATGAGGCTGTTTCCCAAGAAATGTGACGTAAGACAGTAGTACTACTGTACCACTGAGCTAGAGAGCATGGAGAATGGGTTGGTAATATTTAAATTTCTGAGCCAGGTATACTTGAGACTATTTAAAAGTGGTATTTACAGAGTTTAGGTTAACCTGGCTGTTAAGACAGAGGCAGTACAGGGGTGATCATGGGTAATCAAATCCCTTAATGGTTTCCAACAGATGTGCCTGTTTTAAAACTCAATCCTCTCCCTTCATCATCACCATCATCATCATGACATCATAGTTGTCATAGATTGAGACTTCACTGTGTTCCAGTAACTATGTAAGAAAGCTCACCTACCAGCTAATAAGACATAAGAGAGTAGTTAAGCATACCAATTTAGATTACTTTGTGTCGAATGCCACCTTCTCCATTTCATAGCAATATGGTTTTAGTTACTCAGCCTTCCTAAGCCTCCACTTCCCCATCTGTAAGATAGGATAGTATCTGCTTGCTAAAATAATTCATCATATAGAAGAACTCATGGCATGTACAGTATAGAGCTAGCATTCCACAAATGTCATCGATTTCATAGTCTTGTTTAATTCTTTTGACAACACAGCAAGAGGGTATACGGCTGAAAACTCTGAGGTTCAGAGAGATTAAGCAGTTTCCAGAATCCAACCAACAACCAAGGAGTGTCAGAGGTAGGATTTAAGCCAAATTAAGACCACAAAGTCACACCCATAACCATTATTCTGTCCTCACTCACCATGTGGAATCAATGGGAGCAATGAAGCCTTAAGCAGAAAGAAAGAAACAGTGCAAACACACAAAATCTTAAATCTCTGGGAAGGACAGGCAGATGGAAGGGGTTGCCACGGGTACACCTGAAGGATATCAGATTTCTGCATCTGAAGCTGTGTGATGTTTTGTGGCTCTCTAAAGGAAAAGAGTCTTCTCAATAGCTAAGTGAGGCAGTAGCACCTCAAGACGTGATTACAGGTTTGTGATCTCTTTTTTTTTAATATATATTTTTATTGTTATTTATGTCTTTTACATTTTGTATTCCCCTTGGGAAGCCCACCACCAATTCACCCGTGATCCATCTCCATGGTCCCTTGTGTTCTTTTCTATTCCATTTTGTGCCCTTATCCCCCCACCCCCCAGCTGAGTGTCTCTCTCCTATTTGGTTTCCTTATAGTCCTGTTATAAGTGAAATCATTCGATAGTTTTCTCTTTCTTTCTGGCTTATTTCACTGAGTATGATCCCCTCTAATTTCATCCATGTTGCTGCAAATTGACCTCTTAATCAAAAATTGTGATTCAGACATCTCTGAAAGTCAAACGTTTTTCACAATTCATTTAGTTCCAAAACCTGACTTCACTTGAATGGATGTGAACTCTTTGTCATTTTTGTGCCCTCACTTGGGATAAGTAGTCAAATGTTTGCTGCAGAAATATAATTTATTGAGGAGTCAGCTACTCAGGATCTCTTCCTAAAAGGCACTGAGTTACCTTCCTAAAATCTGAAAAGTTCTGAATTTCAGATGAGAACATGAGGGTCTTTCAATATATTATCTCTAACCATTTTTCCTACTTACCAGGACAAATAAAAACACACCAGATTTCATTCACAGAGTGACTTTCATTTAATGAACATGTATCCACAGCTCTTCAGAGGATCCTTTGTTCCCCACAGGGAGAATAACAAGTCCCAGGCCCTACATGCTTGTCTTGACTGAAAACAAGTCCAGGGATTCCTAGCGGTTGCTGCCCAGCCTATCTCCTTGCACTATGGTTTTCAACTCTGCGGCGTAGAATTTTCCTGCATTGTTCCTGAGCCCACAATGGGGTGACTTTGTGGTGGTGTGGTGTTTAGGGCTAAAGGTGCAGTGGGTGGAGAGAGTGTTGGGCCAGTGTGTAAAGGTGCAGATGCGAAACAGGAACCATGCCCTCTCCAGCCTCCAGTGCCTTTCCTGGAACCTCCAGCAACAGCAATCATTTGCTCACAGTGTTTTCCGCATACTTCAAATGCATAAACTTTATATATTTTGCATGCCTAAATTCCACATCACCCTCTCTCCTTCTGCACTATTTATTTAAATGAGATGAAATGCTCAATGAGATAAAGGCCTGGTCTTATGTGAAATTACAGATCCAGAGCTGCAAAGGAAGAGTAGCTCTGAATCAATGGCCTGTTATCTCAATATTTCTGCTGAGTCTATTTTCTACCACTGAAAACCCCATTTAGCCATTTTGATGTGGGCTGAATAGGTGGAGCATCATTTTACCATCATTTGTTTAGCTGCACTTTGGCAAATGTCAAGTCCAAGTCTGTGTATTTGAACTGCAGTGGACAAAATGAGGTCAGCATCCTCCTGATGGGCTTTCTGTCTGGCTGGCGGTGCTCACGGACCTTCACTCCACTGGGAATTACACAGCTCACAGGGAAGAATCAGCGGAATAAGGCTTCTGGTAACCTTTCTGAGGAGAAAGTTTGCTTTCTCCTTTTTAGGATAATTATTAGACATCAGTCAACACAGAGAATACTTGCCCTACTGCAGCTCCAGAGCTTACCCTAAGAGGAAACTTAATGACAACTCAGAGTATAATGAAGACAAACTAAAAATGTTTCTATATTGGATCATGCCCAACTTGTTCTCCCATTTATTGTCTATTCAGGACACTATTTCATCCATGCCCTTATTAGTTGTCTATCTTTGGTCAATCAATCAACATTGGTGATACCTCTTTCAATACATGGATGGAAAACAGGGAGGAAGGAAAACAGAATTGGTATCTTTTGAGTTAAAGTCAACTTTACAAACAGATTGAGTACCTACTGATCCAGTTTTCCAAACAACATTTATTGAAAGAACTATCCTTCCCCCATTGAGTCTTTTTCACTCCCTTGTCAAATATTAGTTCACTTTAAATGTGAAGATTTACTTCTAAGTTGAGTCTCAGTAGTTTTGTGTCTTCCATCAGGACTAGAGGCTTGTTGATTTACTTAATGTTTAGAAATGACTTTTTCATTGGTGAAATGAATGGTACCAAAGATATGTGGATGACTAGATATACAGCCTGGGTCCTCCAGCCTTGCAAGAAGAGACTGTAAGCATTTTGCAAGCTCAGTAGCTCACAGTCTATTGTCTGCCTTATACTATAATTGTCTGCCTAAGCCTCCATCTGGTCCAATGTGCTGCACTTGTAACAGATGAAGCTGTTGCAGAATTCTAACTGGTAGTTCAGCTGAATTCTGCCACTGGAATGTTATCTCATCATGCTAGGTGTGTGTCAGAAAGAAAAGTTTTCATCAACTTCAGAAACAGATTGTGCACTGTTATAGTGCTTGCCTATTAGCAACTGCTTGCATGTGTAACAGGATTTGGTCTGGGGCTTGTTTTCAATGTAACCTGTCCACGCCCCTTGGTAGGGCAGTTGTGATCAAGGCAAGCTATAGTCTTTACCTTCTTGTAATTATGGTGGGCTATGGATTCCTTGCACAAAGAATCTAATAATTATTAGCAGCCAAATTGGCTGGAGTATGTTGTCCACAGCATGGTTCATTTGTTTGTTTTTAACAGTGCTAGCCATCCTTCTCCACCACTCCAGGAGGGGAGTTATACAAGGTGGCTCAAATCAACTGAGCAGCAGGCAGGACAGAAACCTATGGAATGGAGCCCAAGTTCTACCAGAAAGACAGTGCCAGCTACAACAAATCTGCAGTGTGACGCAAGGACAAAAATAAGACTACTTGGCTACTGAGCGCTGAGAGCAGAATGGAAAGGGGTGTGAGACCTCAGGCCGGAGGCTGTGAGAAGCAGGCGATTGCCAGATCACTCCTTTGCCATAATGCCAGAACATACCATGTCAACTTATAGGAGTCACACAAAGCTGGACACTGGTCAACCAACTGTGGCTAAGCTTGTTACCTATTGCTTCTTCTTCCCTGCTGTCTGCTCTGCCTCCTGTATTTTCCACTTGAGAATCACCCTGGGCACTTCCTGATCATCTCCCTAATTTAATCAATCACCATGCCTGAAAACTTCTACCAATGAAATGTCTTGACTCCATTCCCGATTGCCTTGATTCCCATCATCTCTTGGTGGGATGTTTGCTATAGCGGATGCTGCAAGAAAGCTTCCTATAGTCTGCTACAGTTTCATCCCCTTGACCCCTGCCTCCCCACTGGCCACAGCTGTGTCTCTAAAGTGCACATTAAAATCCTTTAGCAGCCCCCATTGTCTTTGCTTGGTGTATTAGAACAATTTTGATCACATATGATCAAACTGGACTATTTTGGATGAAAAGGGGAAATTTGATGACTTATAAAACTGAATTGTAGGTGTAGGGTAAGTGAATTGGTCAGGCTCTTAGCCCCTAATGCAGAAGATGCTTGGGAGCATGGGTGCAGGGCATGCATGCCCGATTATGGGCACTTAGAGTATGGTGTGGGTGTGCCAAAGTGTGCGGACCCAAGCCTAGAGGTCGGCATATAAGAGCGGCGTTACTCAGAGATGGCTGGGCTGCAAGAGGATGAGCTGTGGCTGTGAGAGGAGGAGACATGAGAGAATGCCAGAGAAAGCCCAGAGGAAAGAGCATATAGAGATGGTGCAGGGGGCCCAAGTTGCTGTCTCCCTGCTGGCTTGTTTCTCCTGTGTACCACTAGGAAACCTGTGGGCATGATGCCAGGGTTCCAAGCTTTTAAGCTGCCTGAATTGATGGGGAACTTACCTGGCCTAGGATGGTTGCAAAGCAATAGGAAACACAAGGATTGTCCTCAGGGATTGGAATCAGGGTCTCAAATGCCACTGGACATCCCTTCCTTCTCTGTGCGATCTCTTTGCCTTTCTCCACAATACTAGACTGTGACCCATGGCCGCTTGGAGCTCACATCTATCTAGTTGCACCCCCCAGGGTCAGAGAGGCCTCTCTTTTTTTCAGTTTCAATTTGAAAATTCCCAGGGAATATCTCCTTTTGACCTTGCTGGGAAAATGGGCCCTGGCCTAATAATCCAACTGGGGTGGGGGTGGTGGGAGTAAACGCCATGTTTACTGCTCCTGGACAGGGGCCAGACTGTGACGCACCATCAATAATGATGAAAATGGATGTCCTTAAAATCTGTCAAAGTTCTGGCTATGAAAATATTGCCCAAATAATTCCCTCCCTGACCAGCTAACTCCTATCATTATGGAACAGGGATTCAGCCCTTAGGTTCTAGAGTCAGAGAGAAGTGGGTTCAAATCCTAGCTCTCCCAGTTATGTTGAGTTGGGTGACCTTGGGGTATGTGCATAACCTCGGTGAGCTTCAGCTTCCTGACCTGCACAGGGGGTAAGTATCATGAAACCTATGTGGAAATTGAAGGAGCTGGGCACCAAGAGCACTGAGAACTGGGCCTGGCTCGCGGTGGGGGCTCAGGCAGTTCTTCCCACTCCTGGTAGTGCTGGCATGAACATGCAGCTTTCGGAAGGCAGCAGGGCCTCAGGCTACTGCCCGCTGCCAACAGAATGAGATCAGGGTTAATCCGAGGAACAGACTGACCTGATTCACAGCACTCCAGTGAGGTGACCCATCTGACACCCCAGAGGAGACAGTGCCAGGAAGAGGCATTGTTTGGCACACAGCATTCTCCACAAAGTGGGAAGAAGGAATCCTTTCAAAGTACCCTGCACCCCTGCCAGAGAGGACAACATCTGGGAGCAGGCGCTTCTCCAGTTCCGTGGTTATAATACTACCAGCCTGTGGGTCACGGCCTGGAATCCTCTCTTTATTAGATAATAATTAAGAGGCTCCTGTAAAGGGAACCTGGGTATAATTACCTGACTCATTAAGCTGCCCAGTCGAAACTGGGAGCCATTTTATTCCGGACGTCACACTTGCAGGCAATTTTCATGTTTCTGGAATCAACAAGTGTAGTTTTACCTTTCTGGGGGGCTCAGACACAAGGTGGCAAGCTTGAGTTTATACATCTCTTAAGAAGGCTCCTATCAAGCTCCAAACTATAGGGCAAGTCTCCCACTTTGCAGCACTGCAAAATCTAAATTGGTCTTGGAACAGAGAACACAAGGAAGGGCTGAGGGACCAGCTGGGCAAGGAGTCAGCTCATTAGTAGCCTCTACGGAGGTGTTGAAATGAAACAAGTTAAAAGCATATTAGCTTAAATGAGACTTTTCATCAATGAGGGGAGGTGTTTAGGTTGGAAGCAAATGTCATCATTTTCTGATGGCATAATTTGATAATTAATGGGGAAGTTGTTAGTATTATCCTGAGGGAGTCCCAGGAAGTGAATAAATCTGTCTTTATTACGGAAAGCCCGGAAGAAAAAGTTATTGGAATGCAGACAGTTCACCAGCCAGATCTTCACAGCAAGCCTGTATTTGATGCAGGAGTTGGATCAGCCTTCCTGCCCTATCTGGGTGTTGCCTTGATTTGCCTAGACCCGCTCCTCCCTAATGGTAATTCAGAGACCAACAAAGAACCCTGCAGGGGCCTGTGCGGCAAACACAGGTTTCCTTCAGCTTAGAAGTCTCAGGAATAGCAGGGAAAGACCAGTCTCATATCTCCCTGGTGGGCCAGCCAGGTTCCTGCTGCCCTAGGACCTGCACAGCTAATCTGGCTTCACAGAAACAAGTTCCCAGCATCCCTTGGGAAGATGGGTGCCAGGAGGAAGAGTCTTAGGGAAAAGTCCAAAAGAGGCTCCATTGCACAGTGACTAAGGCAGGACTTTGGAGCCAATATGCCTGGGGTCAACTTTTTCTATGGAACACAGCAGTGCCTGGCCTCAAGCACACAACCCAGGCTCTCTGAGTAACAGGGACAAAGAGTGGACCTATCTCATAAGGCCCCTGTGAGGATTAAAAGTCATTCCTTGTCAAGGATTCCCAGCAGTGCCTGGTACTTAAAGTCTGCTCAACACATGTTAACTATTATCTAGAACCTTTGTCCAATATGGTAACCACTAGCTACTAGTAACCAAGTGATTCCTGAGCTCCAGAGACGTGGCCAATCTGGTGGGTATGCACCGCAGATATAAAATACACCACGACTGGAAAGACTTCGAATAAGAAAAGGAATATAAAATAACTCATTAACAGTTTTTATATCTGTATACATATCAAAATAGTAGCATTTGGGATATATTGGGGGTTAAGTATTAATAAACATATGTTATTAAAATGAATTTCATCTTCTTTTAGTTTTCTATTGTGGTAAAAAAGCACATAGAACTTTAGCATCTTAACCATTTAAGTGTGCAGTTCAGTGGTGTCAAGTATATTCATGTTATGTGATCAAGAACTCTTTCATCATGCAATTTTTAACCTCTATAGTCATTAAATAACAGCTTCCCTTTTCTTCCTCCCAAGCCTAATTCTTGGCAACCACCATTCAACTTTCTGTTTTTAAGAATCTGACAACTTCATAGTTGTTTAAATTTACTAGAATTGTACAATATTTGTCTTTTTGTGACTGGTTTATTTCAATTATCACAAAGTCTTTGAGATTCATCCATGTTGTATTATGTGGCAGAATTTTCTTTATTATGGTTTCATAATATAATTTTATAAAAGTTCCATACTTTTGACTATTTTTAAAGGTGACTCCTAGAAAACTTAAAATTTCATTTGGTACTCAAATTTGATTTCTAGTGGATTGTTCTAACATACAGCCAGTGGTTCTCAAAACCATTAGTTTCAATTCTCCCTTGTAATAACTAGTTTGTAACTCTCCCTTCACTCTTATGAAACGAAAGTTCTAGATAACAACACTCTTCTACGTGCATGATTTAAAAAATCAATATAATTGCCTAATTGTAGTATGAAAGATAAATTAAAGGAAAGGTGTTTATAAGAAAAAATGTTTATAGATAGACTTGAGTGCTTGAAGACAAAGTAATCAGATGCTTGAATGCATGTATAGAATCACCATTAGCGGGTTAACTACTAATGCAGAGTGATAACTCAAATTCTAGGAATGATGTTGCCATCACAGATGTAATTTTCTATAGTAGAACAGCTCAATTCAATTTCAACAAAACAAAATACAATTTTCTACTTACATGGCTACATTCCTGTGAAACTAAATATAAATTTAAATGGCATAAAATATCTATGTACATATGGAAAGGCTCAGAGTTATATTCCAGGCTCAGACACTAACAGATTTTTTACATGTAAATAATTGTCCAGTAGGATATTTAGAAATCAAGAGGACTCCAGAGTAATTTTCCATTATGCTGAATGGTCCTATGCATATCCCTGTACACCCTGTATGTCTGGAAGGCTGGTGACATCCTCCAACTACTGGAACAACCAAAGTGCCCCCCAATTTTCTTTTTTAAACATTTATTCATTTATACATACAAGTTGGGGCACAGGCCTGAAGTGTGGAGGGGTGAGAGGATTCACCAGAGACAGAGTGGGAAGCAGAACAGGGGGATCTACTGAGGTACGCTGCTGAGGGGAGCAGCGAGTGAGACAGGAGAGGTCTGCTGCACCATGTGGAAGTTCCCCGGCTGGGGACCGAACTCATGCTGCAGTGGCTCTGGATATCTTCATAGTGCTCCACTTAACTTGTTGTGCCACCAGGGAGACCCCCCCCCCCCGACCCCTATTTCCTAATGTTCTTCCTCAGAAGCAGGGAACCTCCACTGAGAAGCAGTGACAGTATATGGGAGAAACACAGCATGGTGGTCCCCAGAGTTCAGCCTGCAGCAAGCAGCTCTGCTTGGTTGATGGTCTTCCCTCATCCATGACCTTCAGCAACTGTCCCTGAGGCTAGGCCTCTGGTCCAGCGCCATCCACTCTTAGGCATGGACCAGAAGCCTATACTGTGGTTCTTCCAAAACCACAAATACAATGGACTCTGCATAATTCCCTGCAAACCTGAGCCCTTCCTTGACATCTAAGTTTTAATGTCACTAATATTTCTCAGGATGAGGAACTTCTCTTCATCTCCCTCCAGCCCCATTCTTGAACCTCGCATATTAGAGTTGCCAAAGCCTATTCTTTCTTTGCTCCTGGTCTCTTTCACATGCCCTGTTCTAACTCACTACCCTTCCCTTATCTCCAGGTTTCTCAGTGGTGCCTCATTGCTCTCCCTGACTTTCATCTTCACCCCTCTTCCCCATCCATCTTAACCATATATTTGGTGTCCACCCAACCTTCATTGCTTATGAGCTGCCTATGGGCAAGTGAGTTAGGCTTCAGGTAGCTCCTTCCTCACCAATTAAAGGAATCACAACACATGTTAGAGAGAATAAATGTGAGCATGTTTGTAAGACGCCAAATACTAGACCGGGACAGACAAGAAAATAAGCAAATGCTGCTTCCTAAGACCCTATTTTTTCTTCTTATTTCTTCCTTTTCTCTAGGCAGTGAGTCAAATGTTTGTCTATTATCTCACGTCATCCTGGCCAGGCAGCCGTCCCAGAATAGACCATAAAGGGAACTAAAACATCATTAGAAGTGGAAGGAGGAACACAGGAAGAGCACTTCAGCAGGCTGTAGGACCCCCAAGAGGCACAGAAGCTACAACTGAGGATCACCGAGCAGGCCAGATAACTTCGGGCTTCTGGGAGGCAGGGATGAATCTGGGTGGAGTGGAAATGCAGAGACCATAGGCAGCGCAAGCCCTGCCGCCCTCAGTCCTCAGTCTCTCTTCCAGGTAAACATCAAGCAAATGATTTTTAACACATTGGTTCGAAGGAGTGTTAATGGACACCAGAGCAGAGCACCTGTGTCTTCGTTTGGATGTGCCCGTGGCAGTGCTCAGGCTGTCGCTCGCTCTCAGTCCCATCTGCTCTGGGACACTTTTCCTGTTCTGAATGTCTTTGACCATCATTCCATTTTGGAAGTCCTAGAAAATCCACTAAGTGCATGCCTCATAGATTTCTCACTTGGGTTGCTTGATCTCCTAGTGAAATTAGGAATTGGTAGGGGCAGAAGCCATGTCTTCTACTTCTTATCCTTCACAGTCTTGGGACATAGCTATGAAATACACACACACACACACACACACACACACACACACAATGTGAGAACAATGAAGCAAGAAAGAAATTTTTGAACGTGGGGGATGAAGGAATATGGAGCTCACTGGCTCGGGAATGGCTTGGGCGAGTCCTGATGGACAGGTGGGGGCAGTGGCCCAGACTTCTGATTCCTTGGTACCCATTTCATCAAGGAGATTTGTTCTTCCCAATCCCCATGCTGGAAATTTTCAAAGGATGCATCTTTCCCTGGGCAGATTTGACTACAATTTATCAACTGGAGATCAAAATTAGGTATAGTGTCTAGCTAACAAACTGAAGACCACTTCAGAATTCTTTTAGGGGGTGGACTTGATCTATCTAATGATGTCTACCAACAGCTGAGAGAAAATTATTTTGACATGAAAATCCAAGCATCCATTTGGAGGTCTCCCCTGAAGAAATTAAAAAGAACAAGAGCTCATCCCCAAAGTTGTTTCTTCTGAATACAGAACCTACTTGGAACAAAGTTTAACCTTTCTGGGGTTCAAGTTCATTTAGTCTTTGCATATACAACTTCAGCAGCTTCTTTATTTCTAAGAACAAAGGCTTGTTAAAAAGAAAAAGAGTCTCTAAAGTCTCCTTGAACATCAAATAGCTCTGCAGAGGAAATGCTTTGATGAGTTAAGTGTAAATGAGTAAGAAACATACGGATTAGATTTCTCATATAATACACATGGATTTTAGAATTAAGAGGGAAAATCTTTTTGGAAAATATGGTTTGGATTTGGATTCTGCCTACTCTACAGACATTGATTAAGTTAAAGAATATGGATTTTTCTTGCGTTTCCATCCCTACCTTCAACCGTAGGCGAAAGAGTAATGTCAGATAATAAAGGTCAGGGATTTTTTTTTTTTTTCAGTAGGAAATTCACAGGTTTCTAATAAGAACCCAAATAGTTGCAACAGATTCTCTTCCTGTCAGGCTGGTTTAAATACATTTGTCAGAAACCTCTCTGTTGGCAAAGGCAGCTCACTAACCAGATGGAGCTCCCAGCCCCGTGTTTGGTGAACAGAGAACATCCCCCTCTGGTAACCAGATTCTGTGGCTTGTAATCCCATTTCAAAGAGGGTGGATGATTTTACCAGTGGTGGCCTTGATGTGACATTATGCATCACCACAAATTGTGCTCAGTTGAGAATGTTTTCTTTGAGTCAGCAGATGCTTTCATACAGTGTAGATAAGGGATTAAACGGGATTAAAGATGTGAAAGCAATTGACACTGTATGTGGCACATGGAAGGCACTTAGTATCCCTTGGTTCTGTCTGAGAAATGTGCAAATAGATTCTTATTACCTGTCAGGATGGAAACCGCTTATTCTACATGTCCTGCTAAGGGGTGGGCTGGCTGAACGGACCAGGCAGACCTCATTCCCTGGCACTGACCCATGCTGGGTGAACAAGTCAAACAAATCCATTGGGTTAAAGAGATTTCTATTGTATCTGCACAGGAGTTTTATGGAATGTAAACGAAACACTAATGGCCACTTTTCACTTGTGCACAGAGAAAGCCCTACCACCGAGAGGAAAGGGATGAAGCAGAAGCACGGAGCAAACAGAGACGACAGGTTGTACCCTCCCCCTCCAAACCAGCAGCAGGACCTGTCAGTTCTGCTTTCCAAGTGTGAGTCTTTTTTAAAATAACAGTGTTACTGATTTATAATTTGCATACCATTGAGTTCACCCATTTAAGACATGTAACCCACGTTCACAGATACGTGCAACCATCTTCACAGTCAATTTTAGATCATCATCACTGCAGAAGAACCCCATCGTTGAGCTGTCACCCGTCCTCTCATCAGCCCTTCTCCCTAGACCTGGGCAACCACTAATCTACTTTGTGTCTCTATAGATTTTCCTATTCTGGACTCTCATATGAATGGGGTCATACAGGATGTGGTCTTTTGTGACTGGCTTCTTTCATCTAACACAATGCTTTTAAGGTTTATCCATATTCTAGCATGCATCAATATGCCCTCCCTTTTTATCACTGAATACCATTCCACTGTATGGATAAAATATTTTGTTTATCCATCCACAAGTTGATGGGCATTTGGGTTGAATATTATTCTCCTTTTGGCTATTGTGAATAATGCTGCTGGGAACACTCATGTATCTTATATCTTGAATCTGGCTGCTTCTCTCCACCTCCCCTGTCTCTAGGGCTTAAGCCAAAGATCCTAAAATACCTACCCTGTCTCACTATCCCAAACTCCTCCACCTCCGAGCCACTGTCCAACTGATCTCCAGAACAGTCTGATAGAAATGTAAATTAGACAATGTCACTCCCTAGTTTAAAATTTGTCATTGGATTCTCATTGCAATAGAAAAGAAATCCATTCCATGGCCCATAAGGCTTGGTGGGGTCTGGTGCCTGCCATGACACTGCTTTCCTTCTTGTCTTCACTCCTCCTCACTCCTTACCTCCAGTCTCATCTGTTGCTCCCTTAACACACCATCCTCTATGTCATGATTCCAGGTGACTGTCCCCTCCTTTTCCTTGAAGCTGCAGCTGAATTTTGCTTCCTTGGAGCAACAGTGATCCTTTAAGCCCCCCAGACCCACCACTCCTCTCCTCCACTATAGTCTTTCTTATAGCCCTTGTTTTGTCTTCATGCAATCTATAGAACTAGGAATTTCTTGTTTATTTAATAGTTTGCTATTCATCTTTTCCAGTATAAAGTCTGCTTTGTTGTCAGTTGTATCCTCTAAGTCTAAAACAGTTTCTGCTGTTGACAGAATGAATGTAGGTTCTGTTGGGCTGAAGAGAGGAACTTTGGTTCTTAACTCCAGTTTTTGGATCCAGCCTTTCCTGAGGCCCCACCTTGGGTACCATGACACATCTCTGTGTTCTTATAATAGGCTCTTTTGAGCTAGTTTAAGTGAATTCTGCTCCTTACAATTCAACAATTCATGAATAACAACTTTTTCATGTCAGCTGTCCCCTGTTCTCCTTTCAAAACTACCATTGTTGGGTATGAATTGCTTTTGAGTTGCTTTCTTGTCTCTACACATTTATTTCCCTAAATATCTCCTCCTCCACCTTTCCAAACTCTTACACATTACAAAGTAAAAAATAATTGTAAGTTGAACCATTGTAAGTCTGGGACTCTCTCAATATGCATGTGTGTTTATATGTATTAAAAGAAAGAAATCTGTATATCTATATCTACATAATGGGATGTTTTATTATTCATCTTTATAAAGGAAGGAAATCCTACAACATGAATGAACTTTGAATGCATTCAGCTAATTGAAATAAACCAGTGACAAAAAGACAAATATTGTATGATTCCATTTATATGAGGTAGGTATTAAGGAAGTCATATTCATAGACATAGGAAGTAGAATGGTGGTTATGGGAGCTGAAGGGAAAGAAAAACTGAGAATTATTTAATGAGAGTTTTACTTTTGCAAGAAGAGAAATTTTGGAGATCTATTGCAAAACAAATGTGAACATACTTAAGACTACAAAATTGTACACTTAAAAATGGCTAAGAGGGTAAAGTTTATGTTATTTGTATTTTTAACACAATTGAAATCTCTTTTAAAAAGCACCTCTACTTCATTCTCTTCCCTTCTATTCTTCCCTCACACCCTCTTTTCCCGGTCAAGTGTCTGTAAGTTGAGGTCTGTCCTAAGTGAACCACCAACCCAGGTGCAGGCCCTGTCTGAGATACTCTCAGTAGAGCATAACAACAAGAAGCAGGACTTTCCCAAGTGGCCACAGCTGGTGGGTGATTTGGGGTCCAGCAAGCGCTCACAGCACACCAGCTGTTCCCCATAAGGATGTCTCAGACCAGCTCTGGCCTTGTGACAGATTTTCCTGGCTGAGGCTAAATAGCCCTCACTTCAATGTCTCCATTTTTGTTTATTTCCAATTAATACCTCATTGTTCCCATCATGAATGCTGCTAGAACTAGAGTAATAGACTTAAGTAGGCTTTGGGGCATAATAACCAAGAACATTGCTTAGGAGAAAGTAGTCTGAAATAAGTAGCTACAGGCAAAACCAATTCATCCCTAAGCCTCTTCTTGGATAGTCAGAAAACCCCTCGATAAGTATTAAGTAGATTAAATTCACCATGACAGCAACTACAAAAGTAGCAATATTGACAGTTATTATATACTATTTTCCTAAGGAATTACAGTATTCTATTCACTTTTATCTTATAAAGTTATTATTACAATCTCCATGTTCTAGATGAGGAAATGGAGGCCCAGAGAATAATTTGTCCCAGAAACATGCCCAAGAAACAGAACCCAGATTTGAGCACATGTCTGTATGGGCCCTAAGTGTGTGTGTGTTGGGGGCAGGGAAGTCACTAGACCACACAGACTCATCCGGACTGGTCCATCAACATTACCTGCCCCCTTAGGACAAATTTCCAAATGAGGCTGTAATGGGGCCCCAAAATAGGAAAGAATCATATACAGGAAGTGCTAAAGAATTATTTAAATAAGTACACGTCAGTATCTCTTCAATATACATGAAGGGTGAATGCATTTGAGTTCAATGCATATGCAAGAGAATAGTAAACAGTCTAGCTGAGTCTTTGAATATGGAATCAGAGTTGGAAGAGATCTGGGGTCATCTAAGCCCATTTCCCTCCCAAAGCAGAGATCTGTTCTATAAAGTCTGTGGTGATTCCATTGCCAACTTAAAACCTGCTGAGCCAGTGCCTTTGTTTTTTTAACCTTGCCTTTGATGATTATAAAGTTCTCACTTTTCATCAGCCAAATCTACCTCCCTTTGGGAAATTCTCCCATTGGTCCCAGTTGCTCCCCATATTTAAACCAAGTAGAAGTCCTCTCTCATTGTTACACCTGCCCTTTTCACACAGAGAGAGGGAAGGAAAACTGTGTAGAACACCTGCTCTGTCCCAGACCCATCACAAACAACCTTGTTCATGAACATCAGTGGACTCTGAGCCAAGAGTTAGGAAACACTGGTCAACAAATTTTTTTTTTTTAAAGATCTATTTTTTATTTATACATACAAGCTGGGGTACAGGCCAGAGGCGTGGGGCGGCGAGAGGGTTCACCAGAGACAGAGCGGGTAGCAGAACAGGCAGATCAGAAATACACTGCTGAGGGGAGCAGCGGGCAAGGCAGGAGAGGTCTGCCGCGCCATGTGGGATTCTCCCTGGCAGGGCGTCGAACTTGCGTCGCCGCGTCGCCACTGCCGACAGCTCCACAGCGCAGCGCTTAACCACTGCGCCACCGGGGAGGCCCTGGTCAACAAATTTTTACAAAAGTCATGTTACTGAAATAAAATTAGTCATTTCCTATCAATTTGTATATGTCAACACATGAATACGACAGTCAAATTCTAGTTTTGGCTCTAGCTTTTTTGTAATCGGCAATAAATTGATGTTTACATCACAAAATGCATGCCAATAGTAATAGGCCTACGGTTAATACCTGTAAAAAATCAAGTCATACACTACTTAGATTTCTTCGCTTGTCTCTTGCACAGCTGTTCAGGAATAGAATAGATAGAAGACGGTTTTCCATTGTGCAAAAGCACAGCCCTAAGACTCAGTTTCGAAGAGTCTAGAAATAGTCTCCATTCTTGTGGTTCATGATTGATTTCTAAGGCATTCATGAGGCATCAATATCGGAACAGAATAGCAGAGTACTCTCCTTTCTGAAGAAACGTTCCAAGTGCTGGTGGCGCTTTCAATTTAAAGTAATTGTGACATCTTCTAGAAGATTCCATTGTTGGAGTATTGATCCTAGCAATTATGCCGTGTTTTTGAATAAGTCCAAATCACGAACCAGGTCATTTAGTTCTTCCTGTGTTAGTCTGTGTGGGGTTGATGATGCACCACAGTGAAAATTTGGATCACTGCATGCTGATGGAACAGGAGAAGAACAGGTCAGCTCACCCTTGTCCTTATCAGATGAATCAAGAGAATATTCTGCTGGAGGTTCTGGAATAGGAGGTCCCTCACCATGTGGAACTGGTCTCAATGCAGACGGAATGTTTGGGTAGAGTATTCTCGACTGCTTTTGCTTCGTTATTCTGCCAGAAAGAGGAGGAACCAAGCAGAAATAACTGTCTTTTATGTGGTTGCTTGTCTCTCTCCACACCATGGGGACTGCAAACGGCATTGATGGTCTTTTGCCATTTAACCACTGTGAAAGCTGTGTTGTACATGTAGCACAGTATATATGCGGGACCCAAGGCTTGTTTTGGTCACCAACCTTGCATCTGAAGTAAAGATGATAAGCCTTCTTCACTTGAGAAGTGATACTTTTCTTCTGGTTGGCAAGTGTCACTTCCCCACAAATAGAGCAGAAATTGCCCACGCTATTAACGTACTTTCGAGGCATTACTGTTCTGTATTGTGCCTAAGTGGATAAAATAATAACAGTTCTATGGAACAGTAGCTTAAACTGTCTCACACAAAGTCTGAAATATTTTCAATGCTCAACCTTTCCGACAGGGCTTTCTATAGTGCACTACTGATGTCAGCTTACTTCAGCAGCCACCTAGCAGTAGTATTGCATTGCATCAGAAAATGATGCAATTAACCTGGATGATGTGTGCATGATGGTATTATGCAATGTGATGCAATATTACATCATTCTAGGCTGATTTGGGATGTTGTTACAGTCCTACTGGCTTTTTACATGGTGAAACACCATGTAAATGGTGAAACATAGAAAATGCATTATATGAAATATCTTCAAAACGAGAGATAATAAAAAATTTTCAGGGTTATATTCATGTTCATCACACCAAGATACTACAGATTAGGGCCTTTTTAAGTCAGTAACGATCTCACTGTTGACCAGCGAAATTTGTCTAAGGTCACACAGCCTAGAAGCACTAGACCAGAGATTTGAGCACAAACTCCTCTTTTCTCCAGCAGTAGATTGCCTCCTGTCATCAGTTATCAATGTGCACCTTATATTCTTTAACAGATCACCGAAATATCACAGGTTCCTCCAGATTTTCCTCCTCAGGGCACATGTTCTCCAGAACTTTCCTGGTGCTGTTCATTCTCTGAACATGCTCTGACTTGTTGATGTCCATCTCGAAATGCAATGTAAGACCAAACTACCATCCAGCGTGACCAAGCCACCTTGCTGCCTTGCAAGCCATCTTGCCTGCCCCAGAGTGGCATCACTAACTCTAGGTGCTTCACAGCTCAGTCACATGTGGAATCTGGTGTGTACTCAGGGCAGAAATTGGTGAGGCTATAACCTTAGGTCTTTTTCATGTGAGCTAGTTTCAAGTTACAGCTCATCTACCCTTCACTTATACTATTGATTCTAACAAGCTCCTCTGGGATTCTGTTGATTCCTTTCTCTTTTTTTTTGCCATGGTGTCATGCTCTAAGTTATCAGAAAATGTTTAAAGTTAAGTCTTCAGGTTGTGATATAATGTCGAACATACCAGGAGCAAGGGCAGAGCCTTGAGACATTTCATTCAAGATGTCTGTACGGTGACTGTTCATCAATTAATTCATGTTCTCTAGGAACAATTGTCTACCCAGCTTTGATTCCAACAAATTACTTTTACCCCCACATTTCTCTACCTCTTTCATAGTTCATATAATAAAACACTTCACAAAATGCTTTGCTTAAATGTGTCCAAAATATCTCCCCTTTAAGTATGTTCTGTGGGATAATGTTAAATAGGCTGCTTTGGTGCAGGACTTCTCAGAGGCTTTAATGTGCTATTGGACATGTTCATTCTCCAAGAGGAGTTATCGTAGCATAGTGGGGATCTCAAAGTTGAGGTGGATTTTTCTTTCCTTTCGCTTTCTTTTCTTTCTTTCTTTCTTTCTTTCTTTCTTTCTTTCTTTCTTTCTTTCTTTCTTTCTTTCTTTCTTTCTTTCTTTCTTTCTTTCTTTCTTTCTTTCTTTCTTTCTCTCTCTCTCTCTCTCTCTCTCTCTCTCTCTCTCTCTCTCTCCCTCCCTCCCTCCCTCCCACCCTCCCTCCCTTCTGTCTCTCTGTCTCTGTCTCTTCTCTGTCTCTGTCTCTCTCTCTCTCTTCTTGTTTTAGTTTGGCTTAAGTAGAATTTGCTCTGAGCTTTGCTCATCTGTAGCATTCCCTCAATCTTGCAATGTGGTATAATTCCATGAACAAGGCCATATTCGCCCCGCATGACTTATTCCTTGTGAATCTTTGCTAATGCCCAGTGACTAATATTTGCTTCTGTGAGGATGAACGCTGACCACCTTCCATAACCAGCTGTAACATTTCGCCAGGCATTAATGCCAAGATGCCACGCTTGTCAACCTGCAGTTTTCAAAATCTATTTCTTTCCTCCTCTCTCCTGTGACACTTTCTTGCTCCTCGGGGCTTAACAAACAGTGGCTCTGAAATACAGCAACATGATAATTACATGGCATTTACTTACAGATGTCACTTTTAACACATTTAGGTACCATCTTGAGCTTCAATTCCCTTCTGCCACTATATGTTCTGCCTTTCCAGGTTGAATATCATTCTGTTGGCGGAGGAAATATAAATGAAATCTATATACTTAAACTCCTGGTCAAGGCAGAGGCCTAGCTGACCTTGCTTCAAACTGTCCTGTTTCTCCCACTGCTTCTCATTAACTTCCTGTTTTCTTTTTGCTAATTCATATTATCAATACTTTCTTTCTAGATTTAGCTAGACAATATCTCCCTTCCTTTACCCAATGTCATATATTTTATGTATATAAAATGTATATTTTATACATGTATATTTTATGTATATATGTATATATATGTGTGTATATATATATATATATATATATATATATATATATATATAGTGTGTGTGTGTGTGTGTGTGTATAGGCTTGTCTTTTCTAGCATCTATTAAACAATTCACATATCCAACAAATATTTGCTGAGTACCTATTGAGCTGAGTTCCTAAAAGTCAGGTGCTTTAGAAAGTGCACCAGCCAAAAGCAGTCTTGGAGTCAAGACTGGCTGGAAGGCAGATATTGAAAAGCAAGGAAGACTTACAAAAGGAGGTGGGTGCTGCTGTGGGGGTGAAATGCTAGCCCTGGCATCAGTGAAGGTCTTTCTATAGAAGTGATGTTCTGACTGAAAAAGAATATGTGCAGTTTAGTTTGCTAGGAAAATGGTGGGGGACAGGATATCATGAGGCAAACCCTGGTGAATATTCAGGGAATGAAAACCGGTCAAGATGGTGGCAATACAGAGATGTGGGGAAGGGGACTTACGAGCCATGTCAAAGAGCAAAGAGAAGTCACAGAAGGATCTGTGGCAGGGGAAGGCATGAGCAGACTGAACTCTCTTTCCAAACAGTGGACTACGCATGTTTTCCCGTCTTGTTCCATGCGGTATATGTGACTCGCAAAAGCACTTAGCCTTTCCCAAACACCACAGGCCACCCAGGCTTCGGCCACTCCTGCTCTTCTGCTTCTCTGTGGTTTTGCTGCTCTTTTACAAGTATCCTTGGCTGTGAGCACTCTGTGTTTGCTTATGCCATTTAAATTTGGTATCAGTGGTAGAAGTCTTCCGAGAGTGATGCTGGGCTCTGAAGGTGAGAAATGCACGTGAAGGGGAAGAGAAGCAAAATTTGGTGGAAAAGACAAATCTCTAAACACATGACATCTTGGAGGCTGCTCTAGCAACACACCATTTGCAGCACATTTTGGTGACTTGGAGGAGGACATGGCAGACCAGGGCAGGAATGTCAGGACAGGGATGCGGAGGCAGGCTGAACCCCGACTTTGGTACAGCAATCTGGGTGACCCTGGCCATGTTACTTTACTACTCTGAGCCTTTGCATTTTTTCCTCCCTTTTCTTATTGTGAAAAAATACACATAACATGAAATTTACACCCTAGCCATTTTTAAGTGTACAGTTAATGTGTTATCATCACCATCGTCCAATCCTAGCACTTTTTATCATGCAAAACTGAAGCTCTAAGCCCCTTGAACAATGGCTCTGCATTTCCCCCTTCCCCTCAGTCCCTGGCAAACATCATTCCACTTTCTGTCTCTGATGTGGACTCCAGGTATCTCCCGTAGGTGGGATGATACAACACGTGTCCTTTGTAGCTGCTTATTTCACTCAGCACGGTGTGTTCAAAGTTCAGCCATGCTGTAGCTGTGTCAGAAGCTCTTCTTTAAGGTTGACCAAAGCTCACTGCAGGCAGCTACCACACTGTGCTCATCCCTTCATCACCAATGGGTCCTTGTGTTGCTTTCATGTTTTACTATTGTGAATAACGCTGCCACAAACATGGGTCTCCCAAGACTGTGCTTTCAATGCTTTTGGGTATATACCCAGAAGCAGAATTGCTAGACCATATGGTAATTCTATTTTTAATTTTTGAGGAACTGCTGTACTGTTTTTGCAGCAGCTGTACCATTTTATGCTCCGACCAGAAGTACACAAAGGCTCCAATTTCTCCATATCCTTGCCAATACTTATTTCCTGTTTTTATTTATTTTTTAATAATAGCCACCTATTGGCTGTGAGGGGACCTTGGTGTCTGATCTGTAGGCGTTCAACCATAGGCTGGCCCTGGGCCCCCCACTCCCAACATCTCATATCTACTGCCTGCTGGTGTGTTGCGACGTGAAGGTTATGTCACTGTGGGCTCCTTGCCGGCCAAGCCACCACCTCCTTGAGTGGTTTGCAAGTCAGAAGCCGGACTGCAGAAAGAGCATCTGGGAGTAACTCTCTTTGGATCGAAAGGAAGGTGAAAATGTGCTATTCAGTGTCATTTCCTCAGTCATCTTTTAATACAGCTCAGTCTTCTGGCTTCAATCAGCAGAGGGGATTGGTAGGCTGATTACAGAATGACAATCTTGCAGAATGGTGGGTTGGCCTCTCCCTGCAGCCAAGTGGGTGATTCATTTTTGGGTCTGCTACCCCCAGAGAGAAGTCAGATACACACAAGGGAGCTTACTCAGAAGAGGCAGACGATGCACGTGGAGGGTGGCTTTCTTGGGGAAGCACATTGGCAGAAAACGTATAAGTGCTTTTATTCAGGGGATAAAACATTTTATTCAATGATCTGTCGTTGCCTTTTTGGAAAACTTGTGGTGAGCAGATGCGGGAGGGAAGAACATTTACGTTCAAAAGCAAAAATAGTTCCCCCAACTAAACCAGTCACAGCAGGATAAAGTTAGCAAAATGAAAGATAATTAGTTCAGTTTGGGCAGAACCACCAATGGAAGCGCCTTTTCTTTTCTTTCTCATTAAAGCGGTAACCAGGTTTTGCAAGACAGAAAAGGAAGATTGTCTTCCCGAGACACGGGTGGAAACAGCCCTGGCAGTACAGACCCTGTAGCTCAGGGAAAAAGTCCCGAGGACACAGCTGCCACCATCTGCAAGCCAGAGGGGCTGCGGGACTGTCCGGAAGGAAGTGGCTTCCAGGGAGCAGGAATGCCTCTGTGAAGCACCAGAGCCCAGGAAGCTCTTCCAGTCAGTCCTTATGAGGACAGAGCCATAAATCTGGGGAACAGGGGCCCGCTGCAGAGGAGCCTTTTAGTTCCACTTCTGTGACCTGGCAGGGCTCCCACTTGCCACACCCCCATGGGCCAGCTTGTTCAGGCAGGAGGTGACAGAGCTGCACAGAAGCCAAGGGCAGGAGGGGCACCACCTTTTTCTTTTTGGGTCAGCGTTTGTCAAGATCTCCTGGGTGGATTAGCTGTGTCCTGGCAGTAATGGGAACAGGGCACTTACCTGGTGAACCGGGCTTCCGGGGACGAGAGGTGCATCTGGGGCAGGCTGTTTGAAGCTTTGTAAGGTAAGTGAGAATTATCAGGTTTTTCTGCCCTCCCCTCAGTGAAGGACCTCTGCAGGCCTATGCGCATGCCTGATGGCGGGCACTGGAGTAGGGTGTGGGCCTGCGTGAGTGGGCACACCTGGGCCAGAGACTGGGCTTGTAAGCAGAGGAAGCAGCAGCAGCAGCAGAAGCAGCAGAGAGAGAGGAGAAGCAGAGGCCCCGAGATGCCACCAGAGAGTCTGAGAGAGTGAAGATTTGCCAGGCCTCCCAGCCCCCTGGCCCCTGCCCTGTACCTGGATGCCTCTCCACAAGAAACCATTAAAAAGGCCTCCCCGGCGGCGCAGCGGTTGAGCGCTGCGCTGTGGAGCTGTTGGCAGCGGCGGCGCGGGTTCGACGCCCGGGGAGAATCCCATATGGTGTGGCAGACCTCTCCTGCCTCGCCCGCTGCTCCCCTCAGCAGTGTACTTCTGATCTGCCTGTTCAGCTCCCCACTCTGTCTCTGGTGAGCCCTCTCGCCACCCCCCCCGCCTCTGGCCTGTACCCCAGCTTGTATGTATAAATAAAATCTTAAAAAAAAAAATTAAAAAAAAAAAGAAACCATTAAAAAGCCACCACGGGCTCTAGAACTCCTCCTTTTGACCCTTCTGCTCAGCTCTATAGAGAACCTGTGTCCCTGATGTCTTCCTGCCTCTGCAAGCTTGAACATCCAAGAGGCCTCCCCCAGCTCCCAGGCCCCATAGTCTGGTGCTTTGGGGATGACTTTTGGGCATGGTGCCACCTGCCTCCCCAAGCTGGGATACCACTGCTGTGAGATGGTGTATAGGGTAGATTAATCAGGCTTTTTATGCCACTAGCTATCATCTGCAGCCTTGATTGTGTTCACGCAGAAGGCACTTGGGGGTGTGGGTGCAGGGCACGTGTGCCTAATTGTGGACACCTGTTGTCAAGGTGGCCTACGCCAGGTAGGGGTAGCCTACACGCATGTGTTAAGTGTGCACACCTGAGCCTAGAGGCTAGGGCTAAAAGCAGCAGCAGTGGCGGCAGTGAGGACAAGCAGTGTGACTACGGAAGAGGTGAGACCAGAGAACGTCCTCGTCCTTGAGAGAATGCCAGAGAGAGCCCAGAGAAAGAGCGTAAAGATCTGTGGGGGGCTGGGAGGCTCAGTTGTCTGCCTGCCTCCCAGCACCAGCCCCCCACGCCCACCTGGCTGTGCCTGTCTCTCCGCATGTCACCCTCCCTGCCTGCAGTATCCATGTACCTGGTTCCCATTAGAGCCTGAAAAACCCACGGAGACATCTGGACTCCCCTTTATTCGCCAGCCCAAACTGATAGTGAACTTGCCCTGTGCTGCTTGCACTACAGATGGGGACTGACAAGAAGTGTCAGCAAAGTGGACAATTGGCCACTGCATTGCGGGACACAGCACCTGAGTCACAGGAACCCATGGTTGATGGGCTGCCCAGTTCCCTGACTGCAAGGGATGGAACAAACCCCTAAGCTTCTCAGAGAATGTGGGTGGAGTGGAAAAAAGTCTGGGTGGGGGGTTACATTTCCAGTGGATAATGGCATCTGGAGTTTGAGCAATTAGTTGGAAGGATCCCAACTGTGACCTGTTTGAGCCCTTCACAGGTGAAGTGAGTTGGGTAGGATTGAGCTCCGGCAGATGAGCTGAGATGTTCCTGAAATCCCCTTCACTTGCCCCAGCTCTTCCCAGCCTCTGGGAGACAGTCTAGCATTAGGACCCCATGGTAGTTATTTTTAAAAAATTCAAGAATAAAAGCTTTTTATATTATTTTTCTTAGAAAGGATCTCTAGAATTGTGAACCCCAAATGGAGAGCCCGCACAACTTGGCGTTTTGAGTGACACCATGAACCTACCATCTAAGAGAGGGAAGCGGATCATTACTGGGGATCTGGCAATAACAATGCAGGTGCAGGGGAGGAGTGTGGGTGCCCTTGGCACCAGACCAATCCCAAGTGGCAAGAATCAAACACTGGTCCTCAGTCATTACCTTCAAAGAAGGAATGTTCTGAAAAATCTGAAAAAATGATCTTTTCTTCACCATATGGCATCAGAAAAATGCAATTTAAAACAACAATGGGTGGGCCTCCCTGGTAGTGCAACGGGTTAAGTCTCAGCACTGTGAAGCTATTGGCAGCCACTGCAGCACGAGTTCAATCCCCGGCCAGGGAGCTTCCCGTATGGCACAGCAGACCTCTCCTGTTTTGCCCACTGCTTCCCTCAGCAGTGGGTTTCAGTAGATCTGCCTGTTCTGCTCCCCACTCTGTCTCTGGTGAATCCTCTCAGCTCCACACCTCTTCCTACACCCCAGTTCTTGTAGGCATAAATAATCTTTAAAAAAATAAAATGACAATAGGCACCTCTACACAAACATTGGAGTGTCCAGACTCTGCAGCACTGTCAACACCAAATGTGGGTGAGGATGTAGAGCAACAGGAACTCATTCGTTGCCTCTGGGAAAGCAAACGGTACTGTCACTTTGGAAGAGAGTTTGGCAGTTTCTTACAAAACTGTTAAACTCTTACCATATGATCCAGTAATCACACTCCTTGGTTTTTACCTAAGGAACTGAAAATTCATATCTCTACAAAACTAGCACAGATGTTTATAGCAGCTTTATTCATAGCTGCCCACACCGGGAAGCAACCACAATGTCCTTTAGCAGGTGATTGAATAAACTGGCACATCTGGACAATGGAATATTATTCAGTGTTAAAAAGAAATGAGCTCTAAGCTATGAACATACATGAAGCCTAAATGCCTATTAGTAATTGAATGACACCAATGTGAAAGATACCTACTGTGTGAGTTCCCCTGCTCCTGGGAAAAAGGCAAAGCTATAGAGATAGCAAAATGGTAGAGGGGGTTTAGCAAAATAGCCTGAAATTCTTGAGGGAGAGCATAGGAAGAACATAGAAGATTTTTAGGGCAGTAGAAATACTCTGGATGATACTGTGAAGGTGGATACAATTGTCCAAGCCCACAGAATGCACACCACGGAGGGTGGGCCCTGCTGTGAGCTGTAGAACATTGGTAAAGTCAATGTAAGTTGTCATTTGCAAGAAATTCACCACTCTGGGGCCTCCCTGGTGGTGCAGTGGTTAAGCGCTGCGCTGTGGAGCTGTCGGCAGGGACGTGAGTTCAACTCCCTGCCGGGGAGATTCCCACAAGGCACGGCAGACCTCTCCTGCCTCGCTTGCTGCTCCCCTCAGCAGTGTATTTCCAACCGTCTGCCTGTTCTGCTCCCACTCTGTCTCTGATGAATCCTCTTGTCGCCCCACGCCTCTGGCCTGTACCCCAGCTTGTATGCATAAATAAATAAACCTTTAAAAAAAAAAAGAAATTCACCACTCTGGTGGGGGGTGTCAAAAATGAGGGAGGCCTGTGTGAGTGGGGCAGGGATCTATGGGAAATCACTGTATTTTCTGCTCAATTTTGTTGTGAACTTAAAACTCTTCTAAAAGTCTTTAAAAAAGGGTAGGCAGCATAAGTCAAGGGTGGGTGGGCTCAAGGACTATGCAGAAGTGTTGGAGAGCTGGAGAACAATGGAACGAGTCACATGCTGAGGGGCCTGTTCTGGAATGGTTAGTCTAAGGCCTCTGTCCCATAGCCTCACTCACTCATGCTCTCATTCAAAGGGCATTTGCTGAGCACACGCATGGGCTATCTGTTGGGGACGAACAGCTTAGGAGGTCTGGGCAGAGGCAAGGAGACTTGAGACATAACTGCTATACAAGTGAGTAGCACACACAAGAAAGGAGCTTCACAGACCATGGAATGTTCGAGCTGAGATTTGCAGGGTGAGTGAAGTCATCATGCCAGAGGCAGATGTTCCAGTCCCAAAGACAATGGGGAACCTGGTGGCTTGTTGGAAAAGGCAAGGGGTTCCTTAGTACTAAGTATAAGTGGGGCAGGGTGGGGTGTCCAGGTGTAGGGGATGAACAGGAACTGGTGCTGGACACAGGGCTGGGTTGGATCATGCTAATTCCTGAGATGTCAAGGAGGGTGTGAATTTGAGTCAATTTCTCTCTCATCGGGAACCCAGCCCCTCTGCTTCTCTCTAGAAGGCTTCTCCTGCCTGTCCCCTCCTCTCCATCCTATGGCTACCCTAGTTCAGATCCTCATTGCAATCACAACTTTAATGGTCCCTGCCTCTAAGGAGGGAGTCAGCATAATGATGACAGCAGTGCAATCTTCCTGAGCATTTATGACAGACTGGGCCCTGTTTTACCTTCTTTTAGAAGAATTAGATTTATTAATTAAATCTCACTTATTTATTAAATCTTAGTACCCCTGTGAGTTGGATATTATCAGTCCCATCAGTTCTCCAATGAGGAAACTGAGGCATAAGGAAGAATTAATGTTTGCAAGGTCATCCAACTTGTAAGAGCAGTGGTTTGGGGGGGGGTTTGAAACAGGGTCTGGTAACCCAGCTAGAGTTCTTACACTACCACCTTTCAGGCAGAGGGACCAAGATTTGCATTCTGAAATTAGATGACGAGCAGCTTTAACTTTTTCAAAATTCCCATTTCCCCATCTGCAAAATGGGAGCAATACCAATGAGGACTTTGGAGCAGAACAGAAAATCTATGGAAAGCACCAGCCTTGGTGCTTGGCACATAGCCTACGTAAGTGTTAGTTTTTAAATATTATTTTGCCAAATAGGGCAAAAAACATCACTTGCCAATCACATTAGCATCTCAACAGAAGGGTGATGTCAACACACTAAATATAAAGAAATTTATTTGGAAAATCAAAATATTCTCTTCCTTCTCCCTGTCCAAGCAGCTGCATATGACATGATTGTCTTAAACAACATACAGCTAACTGGCTGCAATCATTTTTAAAATTCAAAAGTTCAAATGGGACAAATGGGAGCGGTTGAGGCAGTGAGTCCAGCACAGGATATGGACTTACTTTTGGACCTGGGCTGCTCTGTCGTCCCCATCCGGGTCAGTGTCATGCCAGCGGCCCAGGGCTGCAGCAGAGTGCTGGGGCTGCAGGTCACCATTGAACCTGAAGGCGACTCTGCTGCCCAGAGCAGAGCTCTCTGAAGACCCAGTGACAGCACAAGCTCATTTACACGCCAACAATCACAGTTGGGAACATTCATCACTCAAGAACTCGGGTTCTGTCATTTCCCTTTATAGCTTGTAAACTAGTCCGAATATAGGGCTGGCTGTTTTAGGGTTCTCCAGAGAAACAGAACCAATAGGAGATCTATAAAAAGATATAAATATGGATCTATATCAATATATAGTTATCTACATCATCTATTTTATAAATACAGCTACTCATACAATTTATATCCGTCTATCATCTATCTATCTATCTATCTATCTATCTATCTATCTATCTATCTATCTATCTATCTATCTATCATCTATCTATCTGTCATTGATTTGTTATAGGAATTGGTTCATATGGTTATGGGGCCTGAGAAGTTCCACAATCTGCCATCTGCTTCAACCAGTAAAGCTGATGGTATACATCAGTCTGAGTCCAGCTGTGTGAGAAATGGGGGCAATTCAGAGGTGAAGCTATAAATCCTAGTTTGTGTTTGAAAGCCCAGGGCAGGAAAAGATGGATGTCCCAGCTCAAACAGTGAGAAAAAGTAGTTGGTCCGCCCTTCCTCAGCCTTTTTGTTCTATTCAGGTGAGGACGATGCCCGCCAGTATCCATGAGGGCCATCTGCTCTGCTCAGCGCACCGATTTAAACGCTAACCCCTTCCAGAGACGCCCTGATAGGCTCATGAAGAAATAATGTTTCAGTAGTTGCCTGGGCGTCTCTTAACCCAGCCAAGGTGACACACACAATTCCTATCATACTGGCAAGCACATCTCCTACTGGCATCACTGAGAGTCTCTTTACTTCCTGTTAAAATGACCTTGAGGTACAGAAACGAACTTCTGGCAAAGACACAATCCCTAGAAGTGGATCTGCCACTGGGGGTATCTGGGTGGCCAAAGCATACACATCCAACTCGGATGTTCTCGAGACCCCTAGCTTTTTCCTCCGTGACCTATGTGTGGTCTGGTGAGGCCCACACTCAAGCTGAGCCTGGCAGTTTGTGAATCAAATGTGGTCCAAAGAAAACAGCAGGAAGACAGCAAGGGTGAGTGCAAGAGTGAATAGGTGCTTGTGAGATGATATATTTGTGGGTGGACACGTCTGTGATTTTAAGCATCATATTCTCACTCACACTGCTCTGCTGTCAGCATACTTGCTGACCACACAAAGAAAAATACAATCCTACAGACTTTAATAGACGTTCTGGCAGATTCTGGCTGTTATTACAGTAGCTTGGGAACTTTGAAACCCAGGGTGTTTTTTCAGCTTTCGCCCATCATGTTGAACTGGGATGAGGTTGGGCTTAAAAGGAAAAATGCTGAAGCGGGGTGCAGCAATCCCAGACAACGATTCTGTGGTCTGCGAGCAGCAGCTGGATTCATGCGGGTGACCAGAGGTGGCTTCCAGCCTCAGCAGCGCAAGGGGCTGCTTCTGCCCAGCTTGTGAAAGCTAAGCCTGGAGCTGACCCACCACTGGAATGAAAATTCAAACCCACACGGCTTTTGGTCTCCAGGATGACTTCGTGGCTGTCCTTATTGCTTGCAGCAGCAGTAAGGAGCCTATTCCCAGTTAGTGAGCAGAACCTTGACTGATAAGAGGGACGGGGGAGAATTTAAAAAATCTTACACGAAAACCTCCTTCTAGAAAGTTACAAGGGGGTGGTTGCTAAGTGAGAACACTGGGGGTGGGTTTGGGGTGGAGTGCTGGCAGGCCGGGGGGCTGACAAGTGTGGGGATGTCAGGATGTCCGTGAAGAGGCGCATTTCAAAGTGTTTGGCCACTGAGCCATCAGAAAAATGCTGTTTCTCATTGCGAGAAAAGTACTGTATCTCAGCAGGACATTTCCCTGCTATCTGTTCTCCCTATAAATATGGGGTAGTGGTGGGGGGGAGGACCCAGCCTCTTAGAAATTAAAGCCATATGTATACCATATTATAAAACAATAATGAAAAACCTAGGCCATTACATTATTGCTGACCATAGGGATTCAGTATTTATAATTTACATTCTTTCCCATACTTTGCTGTTTTTCAGAAGTGAAGAGCAGAGGTTTATGGCCTCCCTCGATCGTAAATCAGATTCCTGAGGGCAGAGGGGGCTGCTATAGGTGGGAGGAGTTGCCTTCTGACAGTTTGCAGAATGTGTCAAAACATCAAGAAAAGACCCCAAACAGAGATGGGGCCCTGCTACCAAGGGCAGCATCCTGACTCCCGCCAGGCCACGGACACAAAGGGGTGGCTGGAGGAGTCCACTCTCAACGGGAGAGACTCCCAAGCCGGCACCAGCGATTCCCTCCACCCATCACGCAACCACCCAAAATCACATCTGGGGCAGCGTGGAGGGTTGGCTGTCCCCACTGAAGGGAGCACCTGAGACCTGAGTCACAGAGGGTCTCCTTCCGGGGGAGGGGGAAAACAGAGGTGCTGGTGTCCCCAAGGAACAGTTCCTCACTGTCCACTTCCCCAGCGAGGTGGGGGTCAGTGGAGGCTCTGGTCTGGTCTGGTGACACAGATGACATGCGCACAAGAATCAAGCCGAGGAGCCTGGGGGGAGGGACATAAGAGCATTAGGTTCTACGTCACTCTAACCCCGTCACCACCACTCACGAACGCTGATATGTACCTCAGATCAGGTTCTTATCTTAAGTCTCATCACCCTGGAAAACGGGGATCCCACTCCCAAACTCTGTGCATGCAAAGTGGAGACACATACATCTGGTGCTGTACATAGGCGGGGCTTAGGGGTACTTTTTGCCTTAGAAGTGGAAAAGCCGCTTACTCTGGCACTGGGTCACCAGCAAGGGCGGCAAGCCTGAGGCTGCTGCTCGGAAATTCAGGGGAGGGAGGGGTTCCCACAAGCCCAGTCTGGAGGTCTTGAAGCTTCCCCATCCTAGCAGTGGCCCTAGTGAACTCATCCTCCTGCTCCTGGTCTGGACTTCATCCACTCTATAAGTTGGAAGATTCGAAACATTTTTGAAAGCTAGAGATCTTTCCTAAGCCTTTCCCAGGTTGCACCGTAAAATACCGAACCAGTCGGTGATGTATGCCGACTGACGGGAATGAGCCAAGGCAGCCCTTTGTCAGGCAAGTGGGAATAGTAAGCTTTACAGCCCAGATTTTCCAGTATGGATTCTCACAGCAGCCTGGCCTGCAATCTGACACTGTAACTGAGGAGACTGCATTTGTACTTCAGACATGAAAATTCATTATTTCAGTTCTATCGTCTCAAACTTCTCTTTTTTCTAGAGGCAAACAAACTTTATTTCCTGGGGCTTCTCATCACAAGTCTCCTTCTCCTCTGCATCCAGAAAGGGTGCACCTTCCCTAGAAACACAGGTAGCTGAGGCCCTGGGGAGACAGATTTTTGAAAGGGATTAGAGGCTGTTTTTCATAAACACCAGAGACCAGGAAAATCAGCTTACGATTCAGCATTCCCACAAACTGAAAATTCATGTCCAACTATTTTTTTCCATTTTTGAGTAGACAACAGCAAAAAAACAAACAAACAAAAAAAAACCTTTAAATTCAGAGATTTAAAAGCCCTAACTATTTATTGCATCAAAGATATCACTAAAGTTCAACTTTAAAAAATGGTAACCTTCCTCTGTGATACAGGGTTAGGGTAAAATGTGATGAAGGAAAAAGTGGTAAAAATCTAATCGTCATGGGCTAGCGATGAGACGCTGCAGTCCACTGGTCTTAGCCATCACTAATGCTGACCTTTGCCAAGAACCGAACCTCCAATATAACCCATGCCATTTACACACATAAGTGAAGGGATGCCTTTGTAATGAAACACTGATAAAAACAGAAAATCTCGGCTCTCCTCACATCTACATTTCAATCATGTAAGTGGGAAATGCATTGAAGATTGCAATAGTCTACCTGTGGAAGTGCTAGTTTCCATGACAATAAGAACGCTCTAAATGAAGCCCACCTGCAGAACTTGGTGGCGTGGTGGGCCCAGGATCCACAGCAGTCACTGAGCCTAATTCAAAGAGCATGCGAGTTAAATCCCCTCGTGTAAAGCGCTACTTCAGTTTGGTTCCCTGTGGATACATTTTTCCTTTTCTACCCCATGTTTAGCTTCCTGCCTGTGAGAGCCTGACCAAGTACACTATTTTAGACAAATAAAACACTTCCAGGCTCTAATTGCAAAGGTGAACCTTGACAAAAAGAGGTATCACACAGAGATGCCGAGTTGCAGCTTTGGGAGGGAGACCCACAGAGCCAAACCTGACACATTTGGTAAAGGATTTTATTTTATTTCTCCTGGGTGAGTACTTGACTCACAAGCTCACTATAGAAACAGTCCTAGTGAAAATAAGGCTGGCGTTTATAGGATGTCTTTTATCATCGAAATGCTTAACGGGTCAATGGAATGTCCTAGCATTGCTGTGGGAGCAGTTTGACCAAGGCTTTTACAAATGGTGAAAACAGACACAAGAAAAGCAGAGAAAGGCCATGGAAAGACAGCGAATGACAGTAAGGGAAAAGGAGATGATAGGCAATGCTGTGCTACCCAAGGAGAAAAACATTCTTTGCACATATGTTCTGAAACAATCATGGATTTTAAGGGGGTGGTTTGCAAATGATGAGTGTGAGGTCAACAGGCCGATTGATCATTTCCCATATTAAATGATGACTCTGAAATATGCACCCTATTTTCATCAACGTGAGGTCCCTTTCCATAGAAATGGGTGGCAAAAGTAGGCCAAATCTCGCAGCACACTTTCCAGGAGGAATGGCAATGTGGTCCTGGCCAGTCCTGGGAAGCACTGGCTTTGCAGCCACTGTGGTGAAGAGCGCTTCCGGAAAGGGAAAAGAGAAAGTTGACTCAAAGAGAAGGAACAGAAAGGATCTGAGGACTTTCCCTGTGGAAAAGTCTGAGGACTTTTCCCTGTGTGGTTTTGTACAAAGCCACACAGGGAAAACTGTCTCCTGTGTGCTTTGTTTTCAGAATATCCCACAGGAAAGAAAAGGTCAGGGTGTGCGACACGGGCCGCTCCGTCTGTGCTGCTCTTGGAGAAAGGAACACGCTTCGTTAGTGGAACCTGCTACCAAGCAGAAGAGCTTCTGAGTGCCTCGCCCAGCTCTTCTGGAAAACGGACTTGGAAAGGCTCAGGGCTGTGGTCCAAGTCTGAGGAAGGAGAGCGGAGGTGGATGACAGCTATGTTAGGACACCAGCAGACACCAGCACTGGGGCTCAGAAGGGCACTGTGAGGGAAAAACCAGACAAATCATGATTTCAAAGTAAAATAAGGTTTTTCACTGTGCCTATGTATACAGAAGGGCTCTTTGATGGGTCATAGAATGCAAGTGGGTTTATGAAGCAAGCACCTCTTTGCCTCTCTTGGTGGTTTGTGGCAAGAATAGCTGGAGAGTGGGGAAGTGCAGAGCTATGCCCGCCACAGCCTGGCCAGCACTGATGCGTCTCTCTGAGCTACACGTTAGTTTTGGGAGCAAGTTTGTGTGAGGCTCTCTACCGAGTGGTGAACAGAGGCCCCGAGCACAGGCTGTGACCCGGGCTGCACGATTCATTTAACCCCTTCACCCTGGAATTCCTGACAGAAAAAGAAAAACATGACACTTCTATGGTTAAAGATTTCCTTAATGGGGGAAAAGACATGGGAAACCTTTGTGCTCTGTGAAATGAGGGAACAAAGGGATTGCTTTCAGTAAATTTATGTCTATAAGCTGGGTACTGGCCACTTGTTGGAGGAAAAAATCCAACTTGGCTGATGTAACCATTAGCAGAGTGAAAAACCACAGTTCTCTTGTTCCTTTCTAGCTGATTACTGGGCAGGTTATGAAATCAGACATATCTGTCTGTAACCTTCTAAAATACATGTTTTCCTTTTTTCATGTCACTTTATAAAACACACATTCATATTACCCTAAAGTCTTGAAAAATACAGTAGTTGCTTACAAACAGCACAGAATACCACTGAGGATGAACAACTTGGCAAGATGCAGCGAAAGGAAGAGCTCACAGAGACAGATCTTTGATAGGCTTTAATGTGAATTGTTTTATTTAAAACGGGGATCCATCAGAGGTGGTGAACCATTGGGGTAAAGGCCTAGCGCATGGCACGGATGAAAGGTAATACTCACCAGCACCTCACATGAGACTAAGACAACGGCAGCAGCACACCATGGAAGGAGGACAAGTAAAATGTAGAAGGCACCTGGCTGGGGGAGAAGCCATGGCGGTCATGCCTCTCCAACAGGCTCGCTTCTGTGCACTGTGGGGAAGTGGGGACAGTGACATGTGCAGCGGAACAAAGGGGTTCTGACTGGAAGCCCAGGATCCTATGTCGGTAACTAAACTTTCCTTGGACTGGTTCACACCTGCCATGTGGTTTAAGGTCCTAACAGGGTGATGAGGTTGCTAAATAGTAATACAAAAGCTCTCATCCTGTTCTTTTCTTCAGAAGAGAGGGCAGCCTTTCCCTCTTCCAGTTCAGCAGTGGCTTCTGAAGACTTTTAAGTATCCTGATGTAAAAACAAATAGCAACAACAACAAAAGACAGTAAAGTGGTCTGAGCGTCAACCAGTCACTCAGAGATAAAGGCAGATTCGTAAAAATAAAAACTGATGACCAGTCCGTTAACCACATAGTGAATGCGTCATCCAGGTGGAAGTGTGTCAACTGCATCCACAACACACGTAAACACAAAGCTGCTCTCGAAACTGTGAGTAAAGAGCTACCTCTCCATGCCACACTGCACAGCTCCTGGTGACCGCATGCCAAGGGCTGGAGTTAGAAGAGACCCCCAACTGGCGAAGTACCCCAGGCAGTGACCTGCCTGCTGTGGCCAGGTCTGCACGGAAGCAAGGCTTACACTCTCCAATAATGGCCCCTCCCCCCCCCCAAGTCCCCTCTCTTCCCATTTGCGCAGTTTGTCTTTGACCTAACAGGGAGGTCCGAATGAATTCCGTTCCCTCCCAGTTCTAGGCACTCTCTGGAACATCTTTGCTTAACCAGCATCTTTCATTTCTTTCCAACTCCATTGGTGACTTTTGACTTGGAATGTCGATTCCTTCTCCTGGAAGAATGACTCTCGTTGTTGCCTGGGTGCTTGGGTGGGCTGTCCTCAGAACCTGGCCAGAAGAAGAAGATGCAGTCATGGGGGGCTCCCGGATGCCTGGGACTGGCCGCCCCTTAACCAGCTAGCTATCCAGTGGCCTCAGGCCTGCTGGGGCAGTGCAAGCTCTTCCGCTGATACTCGCACTCCACCTAGTGGCCTCATTAATAACAAGGCACAGAAACCCCAGCACTGAATCAGCACAGCTGGTGCCCAGGTAGGCAAGGCGACAGCCCTCCACGGTAAGGACGTGAGGGGGTCCTGAAGAACTCCACACTCATATATGTGTGCAGTGGAGTGGGGTAGTGGTGAGGGGGACCAAAGTGAGGGTTCACAGAAGGAATAATGAACACTGAGACCACACGGAAGTCCACCCTCCCCTTGCAGCCAAGAAGCATCACCTGGATTTCCACACCTTGGCCCGCCACACACCAGTTTCTAATGCCTGCATTGGAAAGAATTCTTATCTTTACAAAGCTAAAGATATTACCTGCCTTCTACTGTGGGAACTGGAAGCCATCTCGGGGTCCTACTGCTCAGGATGGAGTGCCCCGGAGTCACACTTCGAAGGTGCCACTGGGCCCCCAAGAGGCTCACAAGCCACAGGGCCAACATCACTGACGACAGTGTTGTTTGGGAGCTGGGGGGAGACTTCCTCGCGGGCTGAGAGCTGAGCAATCGTAGGCATCAGCCAGGTGGAAGGTGAAGTCCAGGGAGTGGGGTGGGGGGGTGGTTTCTGGGTAGAGGGGCAAGGCCTGGGAAGTCAGAGGAATTTCCTGGCACTGGGTTAGCTCTGCCCTCAAGACTAGGCATGTGGCCTAGTCTCTGGCCTCGTAGCCAAGTGAGCTTCTGCCTCCAGGACTTAGACCTGGCCCCACAGGAAATCATCTAGTTCCCAGAGTTTTTGTCTCCATTGTAAATAGTATTTGGCTTGGTCACAGAGAGTCTTTTACCACTTTAAAGGTTTTCCTTCCCTTTTTATTATTAGTATCGTTCATTTCAATATTTCTCTATTATTAAATCTACCCCTACTCCTGCTTGCATCTTTTTTGTCTTATTAGGGAGAAATGCCAAGGGTGGATCCGTAAGGCAATGGTTCTGAATAAGGGAGTTCTGGGGAACCCCTCCACCCACTTCTATCAGTCTTCCAGAACAGGTTACTGACTGACATGCAGGAGAAACCACCTTAAAGAGGTGCTGAGAAGCTCAGCAGAGTGCTGGCTCGCGTTTCGGCTCTAACGAAGATTGACCCCAAAAAACTCAGCAGAGTGACGCCACAGCAGTGCCTTCCTCTCCCTAGGCCGCTGCTTCTCTCAGCAAGGCTGTGAGCTAAGTCAGACTCCAGTATTCGTGATGTTCCCCTGCAGTCAAGCCCCCTTCAGCACAAGAGAATAGGCAAGAATAGGCAACATCTTCAGTGTTGTAACTGCACAAGCCTAATTATTTAAAAAAACCAAGTGGCCCCAAATCTTTCCAGCATGCCCTTTGGAGAGGGACCAATGAGAGGTCCCTGGATCCATTGCGAGTCCACCTCGCCCTGGCTGCTTCTGAGGAAATTTGACGTCATCGATCCACTGCTGCTGTAAGGCCTCTCCTGGCAAACAACTAACCCTGTTCACTCATCATGAAAGTCACGAAGAATCTTCCTGTCAGCTCAGGTGCTTGAGGTGGAGAGGGCATTGGTATGCTTTCACTTCAGAAAAGGCAGCGTAATGGGGAGCCTTTTCTTCTGAAGCAAGTTATTTTGGGGAGATCTTTCGAGTACTCCACATGTTTCATTAATAATTAACAGGGGACATGTTGCTGAGTGTTCAGATATGTATTGACCAATATTCAGAAGAGAAAGATTGACTCTAAATCTCCTGACTCGGGTGAGAGAGGCCCCCAAAAGTTTTAAATAATAAACTTAAGAAAGAGATACCTTTTGTACCTTTCCCGTGAGGCCAGGAGATGTCTGGACTGTAGGTGCCATCTTCACACTCTGAGTAGGTCTAGGGAGAGAGGAGGCTTTAGTTCTGGAATTTCTAGGATCCCCGAGGATGAGGGGTGGCAGGGCAAAAAGTGAAGCTGCTCTGCCCCTGCCTCTCTAGTGTGAACCCCTCTTCATGCCTATGCTTCTCAGCTGTAAAACCAAGTTAGCTTGCAGGTGATGCAGAATAAATCTAAAAAGTACCTTTAGTTGCTTAGACTAAAGGGTGAAAGCTGTTATTTCAACTTAAAAAAAAAGTACAGCTGACAAGACGGCTCTAGGGCTTTAATTTGTTCACATCTCTTCCCTTTTTAACCCTCATCCCTACCAAGAGGTGGGTTTTGTGATGGGGAACCCCAAGAGGATCACAGGAAGAGGCCTGAATAAAACCTGGGTGTTCAAAGAGCGGCTCCCCCCACGCCATTTCTTGTTTAAACAACCATGTAGTTTAAAGTTTTCAACCCCTTATAAAAGGAGGATAAAAATACTGACCTACAGGACGGGGCAGTCACAGAAATGGGGCTTGGGAACGAGTCCTGAACTGGACAGGGGTCTAAAGAGGCAAGATGGACTCTCAGTGCCCACGGAGCCCGGCGCCCGTGAACATGCTCTGGGCAAGGGCTCCACGCAGGACATGCCAGCTCCAACAAGGGCCGTCTCTGCTGCCCAACTGTACCTTTTCTCGATGGCCGTAGTGCTCTGCGTACCAGACCATGCCATACAGACACAGGAAGGTGGTGAAAGCCTGGATGGGAAAGCGAGCACAACCCTCTTTCAGAAATGATGTTGCACAAAAGAACTCCATTTGCCACAACTCCAGGTTTGGGGTGGGCATTCACTAGACAGTCGAAGCATCCCTGCCATCTCTCCGGGGCCGCCTGCCACAAAATGGCTGGATGTGGCAGGCCTGGCACATGAGAGGAGAGGAAACCAGTTACTGCTCCTGACTATGCTGGAATGCAAGGTCACCTTCAGAAGCAGCATAGAGTGGAATGCAGCCTGACAGCGTGGCAAGGTCCTCCTGAAGACATGCAGTGCGGTACTGGTTCTCAAGGTCCATCCTCGCCACAGTGGCCCTCACTGGAGAGAGTCAAAGAGCGCGGCCTGTCAGCTTCAGGCTGGACAAGTCTGGGCCACAGTATTGCCAGAGGGAGGGCGCCGAGGACAGATGCCCACTGTGTGGGAAGCAGAGCACAGCAGGACAGCGCGGCCCTGGGTTTTGCACCTCACCCCAGTTTGTTGCTTTTGCTTTTCTTGTTTAAATAGATAGGAAAATAAAGAGAAAACAAAAATGCCTTGTATGCCTCTGAGTGAAGTGAGACGGATGTGGTCATTCTCCATGAGCATTCCCAGGCAGGGGTAACCCACCATAGCAGCTCCCACCCACCCAGCACCATTCCCTAAAGAAAGAAAAAAAAAAAACCCTCAAAGTTAAAGGGAGAATGGCATCTGCAAGAATTGAAAGTATAAAAATATGTCAGAAAACTGAAAACTGGGAGAGGTTTCTGGGCGCCTAAGTGGTACAGGAGGGGGGCTGGCCTGCGGGAGCAAGGACGGATGAATCTCGGCAAGGCCCTTGAGCCACGCCTTACCTGCCCAACTGTAAACAAATCAGCCAAAACAAAACAACTGCCTGTTGCACCACTAAATTTCTTCAGGATTCCGTGCTTTAGAATTTCTTCCCTAAGGAACCGTTCACACCAAACCATCCTCCCCGTCTACCCGTCGCCTCTTCCTATGCGTTTCCTGCTGGGAGCCTGTCACCTAGTCCCGACTGTGGGTGCACCTGTGGGGTCATGCTGGAACCTTCTCTTCTTGAGGGTATTATTTTTATTATTTCCAAGAATCATAACTTTGGATCTTTTTAAGAGGGTCACCTCAGAGTTCATTAATTCCAGCTCCCCTCATTTCACAGAGGAGGGGAAATACCTTGTCAAGGACAAAGAGCTAGTGTGTGGCAGAACTGAAGCCAGCACACACATCTCTTGACCCAAATTTTAAGAGCACCTATCATGATAAACAGTAACTTTATGTCTGTACACTTCTAGGTTTCTGACCACTCATCCATCCAGAGAAAGCAATGCCTGGTGGGGCCAGCCAGTAGTGGGAGTGTCTGCATGGCCCTGTCTGGGGTGGGGCAGAGGGGGGCAGAGGTTTGGAACAGTCACCTCTGCAGCTCGCTGTCTAGCTCTGGCCCATTTCCTTTCAGTCAATCATATGTACTAGTCTGCTGGGTGTAGTACCCTCTTAAGTGTCAAAAAACAAAGGACTCCATGTGATCCCACTGATCTTCTCCTTCCAATTTCATCCCTGACAATGAGGGGGAGAAAACAAGAAACACATAGTTCACTTTATATTAAACCCATACGCAAAGGGGTATATATATGGATGGATCAGGCATTTACTTTTTTTTTAAAAAAGCTCACCTTGGCATCAAAAAATGAAGTGGAAAATTAGTGTATTAAAATTATAAAATGAGGGCCTCCCTGTGGTGCAACGGGTTAAGCGCAGCACTATGAAGCTATCCAGAGCCACTGCAGCAAGAGTTCAATATCCGGCCAGGGAGCTTCCCACATGGTGCAGCAGACCTCTCCTGTCTCACCCACTGCTCCCCTCGGCAATGTACTTCAGTAGATCTACTTGTTCTGCTCCCCACTCTGTCTCTGGTGAATCCTCTCACCACCCCACACCTCTGGCCTATACCCCAGCTTGTATGCATAAATAAATCTTTAAAAAATAATAAATAAAATGATAAAATGAAAACTACTTCTCACCTTGAACACAGTCTGGCACTTGCTTAGATACACACCGACCATTTTCATACATGCAAAGAGTGGGAACGACTAGAGGACTACCAGTCTGAATGAGGCATGTCCTTTACAGAGCGAAACAGGACACCCTGTGCTCACAGCCAGCAGGAGGACGGTGGCAGTGCCGTGGAGCTGGCGACACTGCCCAGAGCAGTGGTCCTTCCACTGCAGCCAGGAGCCAGGAGGGTTGGGCTGGCTGTCATTGTGAATTCTGTCCACCAGAGGGCAGGCGTGTGGGGCTTTCCTTCTCAGGCACACCTCTGGGAGGGCAGAGGGGGTGGCAGGGGCTCCAGCAGCAGACAGATTGTAGCGCTAGCTTCACAGCAGGGCACACAGTCCCGGACAGGTGGTGAGCGGCAGGTACTTATCACCACAACTGCCACACAAAGGGTCTGCTGTGGGCACCAGATTTACCACTTCACCTGGATATAAGAGGCCCATTTTACACTTGTCCCAGGAGACAAAAAGCTTGCAAGCACACTTGTGCAAATCTATGCACGTAGCCACTTAAAATGTCCCACTTAAATGGATTTAAAATAGCAACTGTACAGATTTTGTTTAGTGAGAGAGAAGAAAAATATATGGAACAAGCTCCAAGGCAGTCCAGAACAAAGGGTGTGAAGCTAGGAGGGCCTGCAACCCAGCTTGGCCTCTCTGTGGGGGACCTGAGCGTGCAAGCTTCTGATGACAGATCAGACAGCTGTGCTGGACAAGCCTATTCACCGGCACAAGGGGTCTTTGTTTCCACATTAATCTTATGTTCTGGATGTGCTGTCTCGTCACACAAGGGGAATAATGATTTGGGGCATTGTTTTTGAGTAGTGTGGGAGGCAAGGCATAACCTCACACTTTTTTTCTTTTTTAGATTTATTTATTTAAGCTGGGGTACAGGCCAGAGGCATGGAGCGGCGAGAAGGTTCACCAGAGACAGAGTGGGAAGCAGAACAGGCAGATCAGAAATACACTGCTGAGGGGAGCAGCGGGCGAGGCAGGAGAGGTCTGCCGCACCATGGCGTTGAACTCGCGTCGCCACTGCTGACAGCTCCACAGCACAGCGCTTAACCGCTGCGCCACCAGGGAGGCCCAACCTCACACTCTTTTTTTTTTTTTTTTATATAATATATATTTTTATTGTTATTTATGTCTTTTACATTTTGCATTCCCCTTGGGTAGCCCACCACCAATTCACCCGTGATCCATCTCCATGGTCCCTTGTGTTCTTTTCTATTCCATTTTGTGCCCTTTCCCTTCCCTCCCTCCGGCTCCTTCCTCCCCCCCACTGATTGTCTCTCTCCCACCCGGCCTCCCTATAGTCCTGTTATAAACCAACCTCACACTCTTATTGAATACTGCTCACCTCACTATTGAGATCAATCTTGATCTCTAATAAATATGAAAAAGCACCAAACCTTGTTTCCATTCCCCTTCTTTAACTAATAATTGTGACAGTTGATGGAGATTGCTAATCCTTCCAGCAGATGGCCTCTTTTCGAGCCAGGCCCACCTCCATGGCACTCGTAACTGACAACACTCACCAGCTTCTCAGCCTCAGCCTGGCCTGTACATGTAGCTGCTCCCCCAAATTCCATCCTCTTCCCCAGGGTGTGTTCCCCCAACTCTTACCTAATCCAGCAGCTCCCAACTCTCTCATCTTTACCATTGATAAAGTCTTTCCAAGATTATCAGAGACCAGAGTTGCCAATGATACAAAAGTTCTAATGGTATTGCCGACTCCAATGCTCTGGATTCAAGTTCATCTCAATAGCTTCTCTGATTCACCCAGTCTGTTACTAGAATAGGGAGCTTTGGTTCAGCCTCAGTCTTTTCTCACCAAGGGCCCTGCAGCCCCCTCAGCCCACACACCTCTTTCATCTTCCCTCCTGCTAGACTCTACATCCCTCCACAGGTTTCTTTGGGAGAGAGAAAGGATTTTCGTGCTGAAAAACCTTTAGCCTTCAACTCCAGACATGCAGAGCCTAAGCAGATGCCCCCGTCCTCTCCTCTGCATGTCAGCTCTCCTCACTCTCTTCCCCCCAACAGGCTGCCATCTTCCTGGGACATGGCCTGGCCCAGCTTCTTATGTGCCTGCCTCTTGGCCAGCCTGTAATTCTCCTGGCCTCTGTCTTCCGAACAAATTCCTTTATTCTACACGCATTTCCTGAGTGTTTCCATCCACCAGGCACTGTATTAGTCAGTGGGGACAAAGACAATCAAAACTTACTCTTTGAGAACAAGAAGTGCAATGCTGAGGAGACAAGTTATAAACAACACAGGCTATAGTCACTGGGGTTGGAATTCAAAGAAATATGAAGAAAGGGTGACTGGTCTTCCAGGAGGGAATTGACTAGTCTGCCCTGGAAGACGGTGTATTCCATGGAGAACATAAACTAAGTTTGGTCACAGGTATAGACATTCAGGAGGAGAGAGGCAGGGAAGCGGATTCAGATCAGACAAAGGAAGCATCATGGATGAAGGATGCTCGCTGAGGGACCCACTAGGGTACAAGTGGGTGGTATGGTGAATGATCTAGATAATGATAGTCCTGATCACACCGGCAAGATTTCCTATTCCCACTGGAAGGTTCTGTGGTGGGAATCCTTTCACCTTCTTGATATTTCTTTCTACTGAGGGGGCGATTCCCTGTGGTAATCCTGCTTTCCCCCACCCCTCTCTCCCACCCAGGGTTGGGGGAGCGGTCTCAGGGCTCAGCAACAGGAGTCAAGGAGGCTCGGCACTTGCTGTCTTCCCCACAGGGCTAGGACACCAGCGCATTGGGGAGGACTGCTTCCTGGGGCTGGGGATGAGTGTGTCTAATTCTGGGGTCCACTGTTAGGAAGCCTCTTTGTCACTGAGCATCTAAAGCTTATTTATTTCTTTATAAGAGAGGAATTCTATTTCTATAAAAGAGGGATAATAAAACACCTTCCCACAAAGTGTGAAAATCAAAATGCAAGATGAAAAAGGTGGATTCTCAGTAACAAAGATGCTATTCTGATCTCCACATCCTTTCACCCAACCTATCTCTTAATTCTTTTGAATGTGGGTGCAGGAAAATGGCCTATTACTGAACCCTCTCAAGCCTCCAATAATGGGGAATGATTTCTAAGCAGGGGAAAAGATTAAGAAATTGATTTTGGAAAAAATGACTTTGGCACCAGCGGACAGAATAGATATAAAGGTAAAATGGAGAGAAAATGGGGATTAGACAGCCAGTGAGGCAGTGGAAATGGAGAGGGGGATGGAGTTGGGCTACCTCCTGAGTAAGAGGAATTAGTGATCTGCCAATGTGAAGAATGAGAGAGAAGACAGCCCTCTAGGTTCCTGCAGGTCTACTCGAGTGTTGGGGGCTCAGTCATCGCAGTTCTGCAAGATCCTGTGTACCTCCAGGAAGCTTTCCCAGCTACCCCCTCCCGGGCTGGTCTGGAGCCCTCATGCTCCTGTAGCTCCGAGGACACACGGCCTGCATGACAGTTTTCACTTACGAACATAATTATTGACATACTTATTAACATAAATAGTTTACATGGGTAATTCCCATCTGGACTTGGAGACTCTTGGAGGGGGTGCCTGAATTCTCTAGCTACACTGTCTGGGTTTGAGTCCTGGATGTGCCACCTACTATGTGACCTTGAGCAGATTAGTGAATCTCTCCGTGCCTTATTTATGTCTTCATAAAAGAGGAATTCTATTTCTATAAAAGAGGGATAATAAAGTACCTTCCCGCAAAGTGAAAGTCAAAGTGCAATTCGTGATAAGGGCTTAGAACAGGGTCTAGCACACAGAAACCAGTAATTAATTTTTTCATCACCGTCACCTAGCGTTGTGAGTCCAGCACCAGGTGCAGCTTCAATGAGCACTCAAATGTGCTGTGGATGAATGACAGGCTTAGAAGGGACCAGGCTAAGTGAAGTAGAGATCAATGGGAACATAAAAAGTGGCTCATATCCTCAATCAAGTTACAATGGCACAGACACAAGGATAAATCAAAAATCTCCAACAGAAGGCAGCATATGCTAAGAGTCGTATACATAAAACAGAGAGTCCCTAAAACTTAAAAAGAGATTAGAGGGGTCCCTGCAGGCTGCGGGATCAGAAAGGGCTTCCTGAGAAGATCTTTGTGGATACTGAGGCCCTGGGGAGCACTGTGCAGAGGGGCCTTGTGCTGGGCTATGCTGAGAAGGGGGCACCTCTGCCTTCGTCCTGGGAGTCTTGCCTGTCTCGACCTCTGTGATCCTCATGGCCCTCAGGACTAGGTGAGCACAGTAGGTCTCTGAGAAAAATGAGACGCGCATGCTTGAGATCTCCAGGCACACCTGACGCACTCCCCTAAAGGATTCTTCTATCTCATCTCACTGGGATGCAAAAATTACATTCAAGCCTTAATTCTGGAGTACAAAGGAGATCGTTATTCCCTTGTTACTGTTTAAGACAAAACAGGGCAGAGCAGGCTCAAGGTGCCCTGGCCCCATCAGGACGTCTAACAAGTACACCATGAAAAGCAATAAAAACCTTTAAAAACACAAAGTTTAGTCTTGCCAAAAGAAAAAAAAAACACCTGATCTGATTAAGCCTCTGTTCCAGTTACTAACTTGCAAAATATAATCAGGACAAAGAAATCTGTTAAGTTACAGTATAGAATGGAATCAGCAAAATCCAGACTGCGGGGAAATCTACAGGATAAAAGAACTGTCTTTTTCAAGAAATAAACTGCAAAGGAGAATGAGCTAGAGACAGAAGGAAAACCGTAGATGAAGACGCTTGAAAGGAATGCCAGCCAGGTGCGATGAGTGAACGTGGATTTCAATTAGCTGCTAAAATGTGTAAAATTGAAGAAAACATTAATTTGGACATTGAATAGATATGATAGTATTAAGGAACTAATGTTAAATCCTTTTCAGCTATGATAACTGCATGGCACTTGCACTAAACAAAAAGCAGTCTTATCTTCTTGGAGAGATACATCTTGAAATATTAAAGACAGATCAGCTTGAAAATAAGTCGGAGTTAGGGTAATGAGTAGGGATTATAAAGAAATGGCTGTGAGTTAATTGTGGAAACCGATGGGCATATGAGGAATCATCTGTTCCATCTACTTCCAAATACCTTTGAAATTTACCATGATTATAAAAAAGCCATAGGTAAATTTCCAGAGCAAGTAAAACAAAGGATTTTAAGCTTAAACGTAAAGTAAGACTTTTTTCCAAAATAATAAAACTAAGAGGGGCAGACACAAAATGTTTAAGTTGGTTAAGATCTATTTCATTTTAAAGGAGGGAAGTCACGGAACAGCAGAGCTGTAGGCCTCAGGGTTCGTCTCTGCCGAGGAGAAGCTCGTCCTACACAGGCCTCAACTGTGAGCGGCACATCTGCGCACCTTCAAAACACCTCACAATCCCTACAAACCACAATGTGTCATCTTGTATATAAACCCTGCTGCACTTACACATATGTTTTAGTGCTCTGCAATCAGCCTGTCTCTTCAGGGCAGGTCTGAAATTCTTAGCACAGCTTGACAAATTCATAAACATAAGTATGTTGCATCTGCTGAGAGTGTCGGACCAGAATGGGCCGAGGCTATTCCTTTAGGCTGCTGTGTGGTTCTAGTGTGTCAGTCCTGAACTTCAGGGGCACTTTTGGTTAAAAAAAAAAAAGTACTTACCACACAAAGAAGCCACAGCATGACGTAGAGTATTTGGGTCTTAGAGAAGAGATCTTGTCCGAATTTTATGCAGACAATAGCTTCCAGGAAGCCAATAACCCTATTAGAAAACAAGAGGTTAAATATTAATTTATCATGCTGGAGCATACATGTTGATAGAAATGCACGTTAGTTCACCAAAATTGTGCATTATTCCATCAAAAAGTTTAACTGGTCACAAGATTTCTGTCCTAAAAACTAGTAGCCAGTCCCCCCCACCCATGACATAGTTCTAGCCCAAAGCACTTTCTTTAGAAATAGTATATATGTGGTTTAATAACAAGTTAGTTTTATTGTGATTCCCCTTTTCTTTTTCTTGAGACTTTTAAAATTATTTTACTTTTGCATTTTAGAAGAACAGATTTATTAGGAAAAGGAGAGCTGAGAGAGACAAGTGCATAGTCATGGAGGGCCAGGAGAGCTGCCTCAAGACTGTTTTTTGAGCAGTTTTAGATTCACAGAAAAACTGAAAGGCAGGGACAGAAACTGCCCACATACCCGTTGTTCCCCTCAGGCAGTCTCCCTGCAGCCAGAATGGTGCATTTATCACAACTGATGGACCTATGTTAACACCATTACCCCCCAAAGTCCACGGTGTACCTTAGGGTTCACTCTCGGTGTCGTATGCTCTATGGGTTTAGGCAAATGTACGTTGACATGTCTTCATCATTACAGGATCACACAGAGTATTTTCACTGCCTTCAAAATCCTCTGTGCTCTGCCTGTTCATCCTGATGCTTCCCCCAGAAATAATTTTTTTTTTACTTCCTCCCAAACCAAAATCTCAACTTGGACATTCGAATAGCTGGGGACACCTGGTGGCATCTGACTCAGAGTCTCTGTGACCATCAGGAGGGATGGTCACATCTGTGTCGAAGCCCTCTCAGCACAGGGAGCTGACTACCTTCCTGGCTGGCTTATTCCACCACTCAGCCTCTCCAGCAGTCGGGAGGCTTCTCCTGGTCTCCACCTGGCCTCTTCCTGGTGTCCACCTCCTTCCGCCCCTGGGCACTGAAGCTGCCCTCCAGCTGTCCAGGACGAGTTTGCGCCTTCCAATAACTCCAAAGCAAGCAATCCTACTCCCTCCCAGTCTTCTAAGGAATTCCAGAATCAATAGCCTCTATTTTCGCTGATAACGTAAATACCTGATCTTCTCTTGATTTGTGCGCAATTTCACAAAATACAAAAATGTTTTTTAAAGATTATGTCTTACCCACTAATTAAAGCATTATAGAAAGAAGTCTCTCTTGTGTTCTACATTTTCATTTACGAATATAAAAATCAGAACTCTACAAACTCTTGGCGGTAAGAACGGACGAGGGGACGGCGGGGTGGCTGATCGTGTGAGCCTTACAGCTGCCTCAGGAGGCTGATTTCAGACACCCCACTTCAGGCCTTCCCTGCTCAACATGGAATCTGGACAATCAGGGATTGTACAGTCACAGGTAAGAAAGGCCCCCCCCAGGCCGGGCAGACACAAAGGTGCTCTTTGGTGCCATCACCAAGGGTATGGATGACACTAAACAGCTGAACGCTACACAGGAACCACTTCAGGAAAGCAGAAAATCTCTATCTTCAGAGGGTTTGGTTGTGTCTTTCCCCAGAATCCCAACCAAACTAGGTGTAGGAATGGATGTCTGAATATTTCAAGCCTGTCTTCCCTACCAACCAACAAAAGATGGCGAGTGTGAGACACATAGGAAGCCTGAGGGCTGAGTTTCATGGTCATCCTGAGGCCGAGCCTGGAAGCTGACAGCTAGATGGGCAGCTACACCTTGGTTCCTCCTCTGCCCAGTGAAGGGAGAATGCCTGTGAGAGGACATGAGAAGGATTATCCAACCTTCAGCTGGGACTTCTTGAAAGAACTCCAACAGAAATGTGAAGTCCAAGAGTAAGGGCCTATCTGCCCTTCAGTCAGACAGAACACCTGGGACTCTACTGCAAGAGCTTTCTGGACACTCAAGTCCACTGAGTCACCGGGGCCTCACTGAGGATGGCCCTGCAACCCTGTGCAAACACGAGGCTCTCAGACGGTTCCCAACTGGAGCCAGGTGGTCAACTGGCTTGATGGAACTCAATCTGGGCACCTACCCCTCTGATGCCAGGGGTGCCCCTGATCACGGATCAGTAAGGTCAGAGCACATCACCATTTCAGCTGCCTGAGGGCCACTGCCTGGGGAGGCACAGAGACTCCTGACCCAGGGCTAGAAGAACTGGGAACACTCCCAGCCCCCCCATCTCGGGAGCCTCTTTGGAGACAGGGCAAAATAAAGTGATCATTAACGTGGCGCCCAGGGTGAGGAGTCGTGCACTGAGTGGATCAAGACACCCAGACACCCAGAGAGGGCCATGCAAGGCTCTGTGTGGGCCAGGGGGCACACAAGCCAATTCTGAGAAGCAGAGGATGTTTTCGGTTTGCCAACAAACCCGCTCTTGGAGCCTGACGATACCATGCCCGCCTGCATCCACGAAGACGGCCTGCTGTTCACGAAGGCCTCAAGGGAACGGCTTCACGGGAGGGTGAGCCACTCTGGAGCCAGCCAGGTAGGAGCTGACTCTCCAGGAGTGGAACCCAGCCATGCGTAACGTGACACAGCCAGGGTATCAGCACAGGGGCAGGCGGTGTTCCCAGAGCTCAGGAGCAAGGCTCCAGTTCGATCAGAGTAGCAAGGCAGCCTTCTGGAGGAAATGGCAGCTGAGCTGTGCTGGGCATGGAGGAGCGCTGGGTGAGCCTGCCTACAGTCGTCCATTCCCCTCAGCAAGCTCCCTTCCCCTGTGCTTCAAAAGAGCCTTGAAGAACAACAGTACAACTCTAAGAAGCAGTGGAGGGGAGGTGTGGGGGGAATGGGAAGTCAGCAAAGGAAACTTGAGAAGAAACAGAAACACAGGACAACAGGACCACTGTCAAGAAGGAAAATGGCAGTTTCAAGATGGCAGGTGCTGGAGAGAGAGAGAGACAGGAGAGACAAGAATGGAGAAAAGACTTCCAGATTTGACCTTGGAAGTGACCTTGGACAGAGAAGTCCATAGACCAGTAGAGTGGAAGCATATTGTAATGGGGCCAGGTTGGGACAGGGCAAGGAAAGTATTGGGGCCGCCGGACAAAGTTGGCTCTTATCCTCCCTCCCGATGATTTAGGCCCAATCCGAGAATTTTTCCAGGAAAGTAACTACTCACTCCCATAACGGCCAAAGCTTGGATGATTCCTTCCAGGGCCTAGTAATCACACCTCCTTTCTTTGCAAACCAGCCAGTTCTCTCTTATTATCAGGTTGGAATGGAGAGGATGGCCTCAGGCACACATCTGAGGAAAGTGTCCACATGGGTCTGGCCTCAATACTCCCACTGAGCCAAAGTGGCATAATGTGACTTTCTAAATAGAGAAGGAGCCAACTTTTTCACGCTGCAGCTTTCTCCCTGGTGGGGTTCCTATTTCCTCGCTGGAAGAGTCCTGTCTCCACTGTGCATAGCACATTCAAGTATAAAAAGCTTAAAAGCTCAGATCTATGGTGCAACTGCAGGAGACCACAGTGTAAGTTGTGTTTAGTTACAGCCACAGGTAATTAAAACAAATTTTTTTTTTTTAATTATTAGCCATGAGTCATCGCAACAATGTTTTTCTCTTTTTTTTTCCTTCTTTTTTTGTAGTCCCAGCTGTTTACTTTTTGTTATTCACATCTTTTACGAACTTTTTGAGGGTGTAATATTTACAGAAAAGTGTCCTCTTCAAGAGAACTGTGGGAAAGATGCCTCAGGCAGTCCTGACCTTCTCCCACCCCAAAGGCAAAATTCGAGTGTCACGGTAGGGGGCGCACCTTCTCTGCTCCCTTTGCTAAGGCCACTGAAGCCTGAAATCAGTGAAAAGAAAGTTATAAGGCAGCTACTACTCTTTGAAGGAAATCAGGATGTGAAGACAAAATGAGGGTCTCAGTGAGGCCTGAGGAAGAATGGACAGGAGCGGGGTGAAAGCTTCCAGGAGCAAGTATCAGAAAAAACTGGAACTGGGCTCCTATTCACCAGCATGGCTGACAGTATCGGCCTTGCAGACGGCAGCCTTGCCAGAGTTCTCGTACCCACTCAGGCAGATCTGCTGTGTGTGACTTATGAAAAGGGATTTGCTATTTTTCAGGGCAACCCACTGGTTCTCAAGATTCATTAATCTTGGTATCACTAATCTGGGAGTTCTCAAATCTCAATAAAGCAACTGAATAAGCCAAATGATCTCTCTCCTTTGCATTTTATTTTCTTTTACCACTTTTCAACCAGAACCAGGCACAACCCTGTTGCAGGGGATGCTAACACTCCTTGGCCTAGCTGGCCTAGTTTATCTCTGCTGTTTCTCTCACTGTTGGGATTATCATTCTTGGCTGCCTAATTAGAAAGAAACTGTGCTGCAACATTACCTCTATCTGATTCATATCTCCTTTTCCTCAACAGGTAAATACAGACAGTTTGGTGGGAAATTATTCACTGGCAGTAGAGTTAAGTCTTTGCCAAGGACCTTCAAATATCGGTGGGGGGAGGCATGTAGAAAAAGCATCTGAGTGGCAGCAGGAAGAACTCAAATGGTAGAGAGATCACTTCCTCCTTAGAGAAGACCGGTAAGAGGGAAAGACCACTGACCTCCCTTCCACTGTCAGTGCGTGAGAAATTGCAGATCTGTAAATGCTCTTTCCCATGAGTTCACTAAATAACAAGGATCTGATCCATCTAATCACATTTGAAGCTGCAATCACTGTGGGTAGGAAAATCAGCTTACATCACAGAATTTATGAGAAACAAATGACAATGGCCCTTTGACTTTGGTGGGGGGTGAAGAGGAGGCATTCGCCTATATCTAACTTGAGTTAAACCTCTCAGAATCTGGACACACACACACACACACACACACACACACACAGAGAAAAATGTTTGGAAGAAAAGACATCTTTGAATGATCTTTAATTTCCTTTTTTTCTGAGTTTCATCAATATGAACATATTTTTAATTGGAAAAAGAAGTTCTGTTTAAAAATCTGTTGAAAGTTACCATTTTTTCCCTACTATGGGTTTTCATTAAGTTCTCTTTATATTGTTGCAGTCAATTTAGAACCCAGACCAAATCTAGAATCTAAGTTACCTAAGGGATGAACTTCAAGCACAGATTTGTTGGATGTCTCTGGAACTGTGGTTGCTAAACAGCATGATAAATTATTGATGATGTTTAAACATAAGAATGGCTTACCTGAGATACTGAGGAGGGTCACAATTAACATGGGGGGGGGTTTACACTAGATAACCTATGGTTTCTCTGTCAAACATTTAAGTAATGGCAAACTAAGATACAGCATTTGTATCTATAACAAGACAACTAATAATGGCCATGTGGCTATGTGTCCATTCTCTCTGGAATCCAATTATATCTTAGTAAATAACAAGCAGCTATTTTGAGGGATCTTTTGGATGTGAAAGTAACATGAAGAGTGGATAAGCCCATCACAATATCATGTCCTAAACTCTTCATGGAATTCAAACAATCCTTTTTCTAGTTTATTTAATAAAACAAGGACACTGAGTTCAATGCTGTATTTTCTGATTTCTTAACACTTTTTTAGAAAGGAGTTTGTTTCCTCTTTGTAATTTTCCAAAAATCTATTCTAAACTTAAGTCAGAAAAGAGACAGTTAAATGTAAGAGATAGATTAAAAAAAAAAAAGAAAAAACCCAGCAAATATTCACCTGCTTTCATAGGAAAATTGGATTAAAAAGTACTTACCCCAGGGCTAAGGAATAACCAAAGAAATTTAGAGGCCTAAGTGTTTTTTAGCCTTCATACTAACAGAGTACTCACCCAAACACCCAGCACTGTGTTCCTACGCGTTTGCACTGCGTGTCGGTGAGGTATGCGTAGTACTGTCTGAAAGAACAAAGGTGGAATTCACTGAGAGCTTGTGGAAGACCAACAAGTCAATAGAGAATTAAATCACATTTGACAGAGTGGACATAAAAAACACCCCACCTTGTTCCACGTACTCAAGCTGCCTTGTCTAAGGGATGAGGAGGCCTATGCCCACTGTAACATTCCTGAGCTGGGGTGAAATGAAGGAACCAGATTTTAAGAACCAGATTATTGGCATAGGGAGTCATGTTCAGCAACAGACTGCCATAGGGTGGGCCACAGCAACCCCAGGAGGGCACTTCAGTCTCCCTCTGTTGGGACAGAGGATCATCTGCACCATCTGTGGAGAAGACACCAGCAGTATCTGCTCTCTCCAGGACAAAGATCATAACCCAGAGTAACGGTAAATCCTCACCCAACATCACCATGGGTTCTTGAGAACTGTTACTTTAAGTGAAACAACATAACAAAAGTTGGTCCTCAAATAATGTTGCCTTGCTCCACTTCAGGTAGGGTTGTTTTTTCTCATTAACAACATAACAATGTGTGTGCATTGTCTGGATGTCACAAAATGGAATGGGACCCTAGTTGTATCTTGTTGCTAACAGACTTGAAATGTTACTGACATCATCAGACAAAAGAGGCAATGACTTAGAGGTGAAGCACTCACCCAAGGACAATATAATATGAGCCACAAAGGCAATCTGAAGTTTTCCAGTAGTTGTTTGAAAAAAAGTAAAAGAAGCAGAAGAAATTTCATCTTAATGTTGACATATAATGAGGTCTTTTATATTTTTGTGGGTGTATTTCATGTGCACAGCATATTTCCATGCAGACTGGCCATGTTTCTGTGCTCCAGGGTCACACATGTGGCAAGTGGCTGTTGTATATGACAGCACAGACTCAGAATCTCATGACTCCCCCAAAACATAATCAATCCCTCCAGAGGCAGCACCTGAACCAGGAGCTCGTCATTTTTGGAGATAAGATAGTCCTTTGAGAATTTGGTGAAAGCCATGATAAGTCATATAAACACAAGCACAAAATTTGCCATTAAACTTCAGTCCACAGAGGCAGTCCATTCAAGAAGTATTGCCTCCTCACCCCAAAGGCCCGAGTACCGAATTCTCCTTGTAAAGAATTCAGGCTTACCTCTAACTTCACATATACATTACCTAATTCACTTTTACCAGTTTATCAACTTTACCCTCCACTTATTATCCATCCCCTTATGTTGCATTTTATCTTATCAGGTTAAAATAATGTTCATTCAAGCATTTTCTCAAAGCAGAAGAGCCAAATCAGAGTATCTCCTTACGCGGGAGCTGCCTCAGCACTGCAAAAACACAAAAAGGGGCTGATTTTTAAGCAAAAAGGAATGTGAATATCCATAGGGTTTAGCAAAAATTTTGAGGTGCTCTCAGAAAGTGAAAACATTATATTTTAGTTTTGTTGTGCAATGTTTGACCACATTGAAATTTCATGATAAATCAGGTATGATCTGCTATTCTGTTTTATAAAATGCAATTCTTCCCTTTCTCACTGACTTTGTCGATTATTTCTAATTTTCTGAAGGAACTGCTGCTCATTTTTCTGAAAATAATCATGAATCTCAAAATTAAATTTTAGATTAAATTAAATTTTAGGGAGGTTCCAGCAGGGATGGGGGTGGGGGAGGGTAACGTAGTGGGGGGGCAGCACTTATGAGTTACTACTTCAACAGACCCAACCTATGAAGTGTCAAAGGGCTGCCTGCCAGCTGTTAACGTTCCTATTTGGTTCATGATAAAAAGAGATGGAATTGTGGGCCTTAATTTTACAGGACTCAGATGTGTTTTATTTGGTTTAGTCAATACATGATCTAGGGATATGTCTGTAATAATGATTGATGACAAAAAGAGGTGTTGGCTGGAGTGGAGGGGTCTCTCTGACCAAGAAGAATACCCACTCTGCGTGGCAAGTGAGGTCCTCTACTTGATTATTTTACAAGTGCATGAAAAATGATGAATTAAGTTATCCTACAGCTCCTGAAAAGCTAACTCTTTTAACTGCTTAGTTTCTATTTGTATCAACTGTGCAGAGATCTTTGGTGTTGCTACTGATCAATGCTGGAATTCCATATTAGTTATAAAACCCAAGTGCTTTTTCTAAACAGGAAAAATGATAATGTTTCCCTTGGCGGGTCACTGAGAGCAACTGATGAGAGAGAAGGTCTTTAAAAATGCCTCATCTCTGGGGCCCGTACAGAACCCCTGGGAGGACCAGCACAAATACCAACGCTTATCTCAGCTGCTCAGCCTGGAGACTACAGGAAGGGGCTTCTGAAAAGGAAATGACCACTGGGAAGATTCTTAGTCTGTACCTGGTTTCATCTGGACTGCACCCCACATGCCTTTTCCCATTGTTGATTTTGTCCTGTATCTTTTCACAGTAATAAATCATAGCCATAAGCAGGACTAGAAACAAATTTTTTAAGTAAAAGGAAATGAACTTATTGGCTCTAAAAGAGCTAATAAAGTCTTATTCTAAAAATAACACCACTTAGGACTTCAGATCTACCCTATAAACTTCCGTATTTTCCTATAATTGCATTTAAAAAAAAATTAGCATCACTGTTACTCACTCTGCTTGAAATGGGATATCACAAGAAAAAAAAGGAAAAAGAACAGCAGCAGTGGAGACTGTAAAGTGGCTTTAAAACAGTTGTGCTGTTTGTTCGCATCATGTTACTGAGGTCTGGGAATAAAATATTTACTTCATATTTCAGATGTATAGTTCTTTAAAATGGTATTTTCATGGAAAATATGTTAGTTCACGGACATTCCCTTTAACTAGCAGAACAACGGAAAGCAGATGCTGTGTTCAAGGACATCCAGGCGCACAGAGTTACCTCACTGTGGGAGCTGTGATGCCGCCAATAAAGAGAATCCTACACCAGCTTAACGGATGACTGGCTTGGAACACAAAGATGTGTTTCAGGAAGAAGGTATTCAACTCAGTCAGCTGAAAAAGAAGGGGGGGTTAGTCAGTTCTATGCTTCATGCTAACTCATAAACATACATTCCTTAATTGGACATTTTACAGCTAAAAATAACTGATACATTCAAAGCATTTTCAGAACTATCCAGGGTCTTCTGAGAGTTGCTGTTCAAACTAGGTAACAGCTAATACAATATGGACACCACTAGTTGGGGGTGCAGGGAGAGTTGAAGTAGTAAGGAGGGGCATCACACACACCAGGGCCATATGGGTGGTCTGCTGGGACGGTAGGGAAAGACATGCTTTGAGAACAGCAGAAAGGATGAAAACAAAAACAAGCCATGGAGCATCTCTGCAGCCTCACAGAAATCAGGCGAAGTTTGCAGGAAGTTTGATTGCAGGAAAGTAAGCTCTTTGATAACCAAAAGAAGCATGAGATACATCACTGAGAGATGATATGGATTCCTCTAGAACATGCCAGGGACCGAGTAGATCCGCAATGAAATGCAGCTCTAAAAAGTGAAGGGTCGGCCCAAGTTTCACTGAGGGGTAGGGTTGCTTCCCCCTGAGGTTAGAGGTTAGCATCCTGGCACAGGGCATCAGATGACCAGTCTTCACTGAGCTCCGACCCATTGCCCACAGTGGGAACAGCTGAAGCACAACACTAAAAATCAAACACTGATTTGGGAATGTAAGGAAAAGCCACCTCATTTGTTTCTTTGATCATTCTGGAAAGCAACCTAATGCCTGACTCACTTATGATAGATGCTGACCACCAGCTTTTCACAAGGAATTTTAAAGGTTTTAATTCGTAATTCTAAGATCTATATTTTCAAAGGTCTTTACAATGAAGCAAAACTTTAGGTATAATAAATATACTGTGTTTGATTATTCTACGTTAGCTGCAAAGTATTAGATCATCTAAAGTATTGAGCTGGTAGCAATGTCAACTAATAATAACTTTGAATTCCTAGATGTTTTTTTTTCCTGCCCCCAGTTTTGGGCATCTGAAAAAAATACCTGCCAGATGATCATGAAAAGGTACACTCCAGCCACTCTCTGAAATGAAGATTTGGGATCAAACCATCGAACATAGGTCCAGCTAGCAGGGGTGAACTGGAGCACAGCTCTCTTGATCTTCCCAGTGGTGGTGTGGATGTCCCTGGAAGAAGAGAAGGTGCCAGTGAAAATCCAAGGAGAGAAGGAAGAGAAAGGGAAAATAACCTCAAAACAAGAAAAATTGAGAGCTGACTTACAACAAATACTCAAAACAGAAAGATTCTTTTCTACTTGAACTGTCTCCAACAGTGGTCTCTAGTCACTGCTGCTGTGGTACATTCGACTTCCGGAAGGTTTTGGGAATGACTCGCCCTTGCGCAGGGCAGGTGAGTGGAGAGCCAGGAGAGGCTTGGAATTTGGAAATCGATGACAAGAGAGGCTGGGAGGCATTAAAGACAACCACTTGGGCCAGGAAGACTGAGGTTATCAGCAGAACATGGTTCCCACGCTGCTCCCCTCCCAAGTCGGGGTACAGTAGTAAGGCAACCATATTCTTGAGGTCACCCACATTATTTCTTTACCCTATTTCTTTCTCGGATAAGTGAAGACTTTGGGCTGACAGTGATTTTTCACCTTTTTTAGTCCTAACCTTAGAGGTCACTCAGTTAAACATGTTACATTTTACAGCTGAGGACATGGAGGCGCAGAGAGCGAGCAGCTGGCACGGCCCGCCTGGTAAGCATCAGAGCCGGGTGCAGATTCCAGCCCCTCCTGCTGGTCTGGGAGGGCTAAATTCAAGGCAAAGAGCCTTTATAACTGGTAAAGACTTCTTAATTCAACAGCTTTATATCAAGGATTTTCATGTCTCAAACACTGCAGAGTGTTGAAGGCACAAGGACAAGCAGGTCAGGCCTTGGGACCAGGTTTGACCTTTCATTCCAAACCTACCCAGCAATGAATGGGTTTTTGTTTCTTAGTTGGGCTTTCATTTTGGTAAACTGATAAGAGTGATTTTCAAATAAAATTTGAAGCACAAATGTATGAAAACAGGAAGCATATGGCAGTGTTTGAGGAGCCAGACAGGAGACTCAGCTGCTTGTTAGCTGGCTGTCCTCAGGCAACTCACTAAACCTACATCTCAGGATCATCATCCCTGAAATGAAGAAAACAACATTTACCCTTAGGATTGATGTAAGGCCTAGATGAGGTACTGCTTGTAAAGGTTGGTTGGAGTAATCCCAGGACAGCTACAATTTTGGTTATATTATCCTGCCTTAAATATATTAGAAAGTGTCCTTTCAACTCAGTGGTCAAAGAAAGGATTATTTAATAAAAGCAATGGGGAAAACTGGTTAATCAATTGCAAGAACATTGTGAAATCTTCCCCTCATACCATATACCAAAATAAGTTTGAGAGAGATTAAATAAGTTACTAATACAAGTTAACATATTCCAAAACAAAAAAGATTAAAAGTGTTTGAAGTTTAAATGGAAAATCTACCACAAACAAAATTAGAGATGACAAGATGGAAAATAAAGTCACATCTATGCAAAGTGCTAGCATCCTTAAGCTACGAAAAGCACTAATAAAAGGAAAAAATCCAGTAGAAATTCAGTATCACAATATTGTGTGTGATAAAACGACAAAGGTTTAAAAATAAAACTCAAACAATGAAATGGACACAAACAGACATTAGTGTACAGGTGAGAATATAAACTGATGTATACTTTTTAAGTATTTATTTACAAAACAAATCAGATATACACACAAATATATATTTTCAAGAATGTTCTCTAGCTTTCTTCATAAAACTGAAAACTCTGGCACAACGAAATGACTAAGAAAGGGAGCTGGTTAAGTACTTTATGGTTTCTTTATATTTTGAGATATGAAGAAGTCCTGTAGAAATATGTTTGTAGAAGAATATTTAACAGGAGAAAATGTTCATATTTTGTTACATAAATAAATGATCTTTCGCACACAATAAAAGAACTAGTATCACTGTCACTACCATTGCTCCTCTCCTGACTAATGGCATGGTCCATGTCACAGTCAAATAGAGCTGGTCCAGTGAAGCTGACAGACCAGGTGGGCAGTGCCCTCCTCAGAGGCACAAGCAAGTTAAACTAACTACCTGAGACGGCAAGTGAGTCCAGTCAGAAAGGGACTGGTCAGCCCGGTCCCTAAGAGCAGGGGTCAAACCCAGGTACACAGGGGTACATGCGTGAGCTCAGGACCTCGGTGTCCTCTGGAAAGGGACCTCAGCTACCAAGCTGGGATGTACTCTTGGTTCTAAAGACGATGAGAAGCCATCACAGGGGAATGTCATGATGAATGTGATGCTTTTAGTAAGACAACTCAAGTCAGGTCTCCCTAGTGGTGCAATGGGTTAAGTGCAGCACTATGAAGCTATCCAGAGCCACTGCAGAGCAAGTTCCATACCCAGCCAAGGAGATTACCACATGGCACAGTAGACCTCTCCTGCTTCACCCGCTGCTTCCCTCAGCAGTGTACTTCAGTTGATCTGCCTTTTCTGCTCCCCACTCTGTCTCTGGTGAATCCTCTCACCACCCCACATCTCTGGCCCACACCCCAGCTTGCATGCAAAAATAAATAAATCTTTAAAAAAAAAAAAAAGACCACTCAAGTCACTCAAACTGGGAGGAGCTCACCTGGAGGCAGGGGACTAATTAATAGTGTGATGGCAGTCTGGATGAAGGCTGAGACAGCATAAAAAGAAGAGGGATGGATCTAAGCAATATTTTAGAATCATAAAGGTGCTGGGACACTCTAAATACTCAAGCTGAGAAAGATAAAACTGTGAATGGTTTGGCATTTTCTGAATGAATGGTTGAAATCAGGTTCATAATTATTTATGAGTTTCAATTACTAATACACAATTTACTCCTTATCATTGAAGACTGTACTATAATTGTACTGATAAAAGCATAGAAACATACATTGTGAGAAACTGTGATGAATGGCCTGAAAGAAGACAACTCACTTGAAGCTTGCCCAGTGGTAAGTCCTCATCTCTAAGAACCTGCAGACGACCATTCCTAGCCAGATGCCGCCGCCATTGCACAGGAGGATGTCCAGGATGACCTGATCCCACCAGCACTCGGCGAAATTGGGCAGAAGATGCATGAAGAAAAGCTGAGAAACACAAAAGAAGGTTGTAAAAAAAACTGTGGAACAGACTGAAAGCTCAATTTCCTTTTAATAACACATATTATTTTAAGAAAAGTTGCTGACATTTCAGTTTTTCCTAATATGTTTAAAAAAGCAGGGTCTATAATCTTGTTCTAAGGTTTTATATTGGGGATGGTTTGCAAGTACTATAAAGTGAAACAGCTCTTTTGACACGTCTTTAAAGACATGAAGGCCACTCTTGAAAAATACTACCAATGAATTATATAATGGCATGATAAGGACCTGGGAGGGGGAAAGGAGAAAAGTTTTTAAATCTGACAACAAGGCATTGCCATAATCCTCAAATTAGCAGTTTGGACATTCAAACTGTGCATTTCAGAAACATTCCATGGATATTTAGGTAAAACAGTAAGTAAACTGTAAAAGTAGAAAGGTTGGATCTTGATGACATGATGGAGGAAAATGATAGCTGAATAGAAAAATCTCACACTAATTGATTAATAATAAAGATGATCTTTCATTTATTAAGGGACTATGATGTGCAAGATGGTTAGACCAATTGAAATCAAGGGCAGGAATGAGATATTTGTTCAGAACCAGAAAATAAGGTAGGTGGAAGTAAGTGTTTTACAACAGTGACATAAATGGAACACGGCAGGGAAAAGAGACTCATCCAACAGATGGCAATTGAAGAAGGCTCTGGAAGGAAGAAATATTGGAATGAGCAGAGTCATTGAGAAAAGGAATTGCTGATTTCAAGAGACACAGATGAAGATGACAAGGGAGGACAAGGGTGGAGCAATGATCTCTTAGGGAAGTTGTGTGCAAAAGCCAGGCTGTGCGGAAGTTGTGTGCAAAACCAAGGGAGTGTGGCTGTGCCCACAACAACATGGTTCACTGGGTAAGGATCCACTTAAAGGAGGTCTGAAATCACAAAGACAATGCCTGGAAGGCACAAGCCCATAATTACAACCCTTTGAAGTAATGTAATAGTTACTACATAATATTTGCTACAAAATAAAACTATTCATGCAAGTATTTTGTAGCCTACGTAACAATACAAATAAGAGGAATATGCCTTCTCAATGAGCCTGTTGCCCATTACCCACGTAGGCCTGGCACTACCCCTAAAGGGCATTCCAGGTTCCAATGCCATGAGGTAGAACATTAACTCTTGCCCTTACACAGGGAAGAGAAACTTCAGCAGAAGCAATGACACATATTTCCTGAAACAAAACTATGCAGGGGAGTGGAAAGTGCAGTCATACTTGAACCTGAGGAGCGTTCTAGATTCTGGGGATGAGATGGGGCCCTGAGAGACCTGGATTGGTTGCAGGCTATGGAGGGGTCACCCTCACTCATTCTTGAGGGATTTGGGGAGGATCTGCATGTGTGAGGCAGAGTACTGGAATCTGGAAATATGCAGACATGGATGCTGCCCTCAGGAGGCATAAAAGCGATATATTAAATATCTAAAATGTGGGTGAGGTGCACTTTATCCAGGGGCACGAATGTGGAGCACAGTTGAGAGAGGAGCTGGGAGGAGAGGCTCACGCTACAATGGTGTACCATATTCTGAGGGGACAGTTTAAACAGGGGTCGCAGGAGAGGGAGGATGGTTACTTGGCTGTTAATTGACACTGTCTTTTTCCTACATTAAAACTGTCCACACTGTAGGGTCTAGAAAACAGCCCACACTCCTCTTCTTACCTCAGTTAGCTCCCAGGTAATACTGATTGTCCAGCAGAGGCCATAACTACGGATCAACAAGGCCTTCATGGCCCAGCCCCAGAAATGCCCAAATGCAAATATATCAAAATGGCTGATAATCCTCTCCCAGGTGATAACATGGCAGTTCACTGCATACTCCTGTTAAAATAAAATGGGAAATAATTATTGATACTCTAGAAACGAAATTTGCATCCAGGATCATGACAATAAAAGACTAGCCATGGAAAGAACACTCATGAAAAGAACTGACGTGACCTCTTTATTATTCTGCCCAATAAAAAAAGTTTTGTGGTTTTTTTTCCCAAATATTTATTTATTTATGCATACAAGCTGGGTGTAAACCAGAGGTATGAGGTGGTGAGAGGACTCACCAGAGACAGAGTGGGGAGCAGAACAGGCAGATCGACTAAGTGCACTGCTGAGGGGAGCAGCAGGCAAGGCAGGAGAGGCCTGCTGTGCTGGGAATCTCCCTGGCCAGGCATCGAACCCATGCCACAGCAGCTCCGGACAGCCTCCTAAGTGCTGCGCTTAACCCATTGCGCCACCAGGGAGGCCCAATAAAAAAAGTTTTACTGACTTAAACGATTCTGGAGAAATAATGGGCAAGTATTAGAGTTATTAGAGTTTACAAATCAGGACTGTTTTGCTTGATATTGCAAAAACTAGGTTAAAATGGGAAGCAGAACAATTTTATCAAGACTTAATGTCTTAAAGAAGTGGGATCGCAAAGCCCATGTGATGTGACCATGGGCAACAGTGTTAAAGCCAGTAACAAAACAACAGAACAAATGGAAACCTAAAAAAAAAAAAATCACAGAATTAATAGCATTGGGAATTTAAAAAGACATTCAAATATCATGGATAATAAAAGTTTAAAATATATTCGACAGCAAATAATAATGAAAATACTGTATATCAAAGCTGATAGTTAAACAGAACTGAAGGGAATATCATAAAGCTTTAAATGCTTATATTAAAAAAAAAAGCTGAAGTAGAAAACTTCAGAAATTAAAAAACAGAATAATTCCCCATTCCAAAAATGTAACAATTATTAAGCAGTATTAAAAATCAAAAAATCGGGCCTCCCTGGTGGCACAACGGGTTAAGTCTCAGCCCATGAAGCTATCCACAGTCATTGCAGCACAAGTTCGATGCCCAGCCAGGGAGATTCCCATATGGCGCAGTAGACCTCTCTTGCCTCGCCCGCTGCTCCCCTCAGTACTGTACTTCAGTCATTCCACCTGTTCTGCTCCCGCTCTGTCTCTGGTGAATCCTCTCACCAGCCCACCCCTCTGGCCTACACCCCAATTCTTGTATGAATAAATAAATAAATCTTTAAAAAAAAAATAAAAAAATCACAAAGCTTGTCATTTTAAATTACAAAGCCTAGTTCCATTTCTAATCTCTTTGTGTCATAAGTTTAAACAGACAGCCTTGTATGTCTTTATTATTATGACAGCAGCTATCAAATGACAACACAGCACTTCCTCCATTTTTCTTTCCCAGATTAATATGATAGGAAGAAGGATGATTTAGAAAAGAGCCACCTGTTCTCATCCAGCAGAAAGAATGTTCATAAAGTGTAATATCTCAAATTCTAGGAATGACACTCTCTGAGGGAGTGACAGAGCTGGCTAGTACTCCTCTTATCTCTCTGACACCCACCAGGTCAGATTTCTTCAGCTTTCCTAAGGTCCAATGCATTTCACTTTGCAAAGCTGACAGGGCATTTTTAAAAACTGTACTTTTTTCTGAATCATTGTGATGCGGTATGGTGATGCATAATGCGTAAGTCTAGAAAAAAGAGGAAACATTCAACAGGGGTAGGTCAAGCTAGGCTTTAAAAAACCCAGATCTCACTACCTTAACTATGAAGGAAATTCTCTTTCCAGGTTCTGGAACAGCATGTACCCATCACAGGCAGCCACAGGTCAGAGAAAAATAGCTTTGGGCCAAAGCCGTTAAAGGTTAGGTGAAGGTAGCTGTAAGGCCTTGTCAGCCCCAAATTCCTCCGCTGCTCATCCTCTTATTTACTCTGGAACACACTGCTTAGTTCTGTTTTCAGAAGGCTGCTCTAAAAGTAATCATAAGTTGATGACTCTGGAGGCCTTTCTACTCTCTGAGAGTATTTTTGTGCTTCAACACAGGGAAATGCACTTTGAAAATCATAAACACCAAATGTGTCTACTGGCATCATAATTACTAATAAACAGGTTTGTCAGTTTTCACATCTGTAAGACCCCAGGTCTGGCCCTGGGAGGGACACAGGATGCTGCAGTTTAACGCAGTTGGGCGTCGCATGCAGTCACAAGCCTGGAGGATGAAGACATCCGAGAGCCAGGGCCGGGAGCAGTCCAGGGGGAGAGGTGTGCACAGGCTCCTGTCAGGACGAATTCTTCCTACCGTCCAGGAGGGCTGAGGGCAGATCCTGGTGGCTCCATCCTCTTCCTTGCTCTCCCAACACTTAAGCCAACACCAAGTCCCATTCATTTCCCCTCCCCAGGCTTTTTCCTTCATCTCACCACCACTGTTAGTTCTTGCTGGGACACATGCAACAGCTGGTGCACAGCACCACCTGCGAAGCAGTCCTGCCGTGGAGCCCAGCTGGAATCTGGATTCCAACCCAGTCTCCACATCTCCTTCCCAGTTGATAGGAAATACAGGGACACATGGAAATGACACCCCACTAATGCAGGCTGCAAAATCCTGACATGAAAAACTATAAAATAAACAATGTGGCCTCTTTGAAAAGAAAGTTCTAGGTGAAAAAAAGGTGGCGTGGGACTACAAGTTAAAGAGAATTAAGAGCTACATCAGATGCAGAGTGTGGACCTCTCTGCCTCCTGTTCTGAACGAATGAACTGTAAAAGCCTTCAGGAAGGGACTGGAAACGTCAACACTGCACACTGTCAACTATTACACAACTGAAGAGAGCATGATGGTTATATATTTCTTAGAAAAAGTTCATATATCTGATATAATGTCTGAGACCTGTTTCAAAATAACATAAAATGTAGGAGGGGAGTGAAAGAAGATTGAACATGGGTTGATAAGATTATTGAACCTGTTGAAATTGTTTTAGAGTGCAAGAAAAAGAGCCAACAAATAGGTTTATTCGCCTTCTTGTGGATTAAGCTCTCAGGAAACAGGCAGATTGCCTACCCGTTGTCCCGCTGCCGCTGGATGGTGCTTAGCACGGAGGAAAAGCTCATTGAGTAGATACTAAATCCAAGCCTGCTACTTCCCACAACCCATATTACAAATGAGATGGGCTCTGAAAGCTTGTCTGAAGCTTCAAACACATTAGTTTCAAAAAGAATTTATAGTTAGAAGAATAGCCAACTTCTCAGACAATTATATGAAATCTGCCTCTAATAAGATGTCAGTGACCCTGATCCCAATTTATATTAACTCTAAAGGCAGAGAGTCTGAATTTCACTGTGCAACACCAGGCAGGGACTAGAGCCTGTCAAGGTTAGGAGCTGAAGGTAGAGCTACAGGCAGGGGGAGAGCACACAGTCCCGGGAACCAGTGAATTACAGATCTGCTGTCTGTGCAAAGCTGCTTTCCTTATCGCAAATTCTGTAACAGGGAAGGCATTGCTCTAGAGCTGTCAGGGAGCGGGTTCTCAGAGCCAAGAATGAGGATTCTGAGGAAGAATAAAGTGATGAGGGATCAGAGCTGGAGACGGCAGGCTGTCTGTCCCCTCACACCAGCTAGACGCTAGCATTTAAAGATAGCCTCCTGCTTGGCAAGAAAGAATCAGCCCAAACTTCAGAACAAGATGTTAAAAGCCAGTTTCAGCTCCTCTGGGTCATAACTATGACCCATGCCTGTCCCTGTGACGCCAAATTCCAAAGGAAGCTAGTTGTCAAAACTAGTGTGATGAGATTCAACGTCCCGCAAGAGAACCAGATCAAAGGAAATTCACCTGGCAAGATAATTCACTTCACAATATGACCAATTTGCTCAAAAATCCATGAAAATTGTGGGGGAAATATTACCTGGGGTTTCATAAAGCTCCTGTGAGCATCAAAGCACTTATTATTTTCCAAAGTATATGCTTGAGGCATGGTTGAAAGGTAAAAAGTGCAGGTTTTAAAGCCAGAGGGAGCCGCCCAGTTTGGGCCTTGAGGGAGCCACATAACACTTTTACGTGTCTATTTCCTCCACGGTAAAGTGGGGACAGTGATGTTTAGCATGCAGGTGTGAGGCTTAACAGGCTGGCACATCTACAGTGCCCAGCATGGAGCCTGGCAGAGCAGACAATCCATAACCAGTGACTACTGTCACCCAAACCATAACCTTCATCACTAGAAGCAGCAGGCCAGCCCGTACTACGCGCCGCATGCTTACAGCAAGAGACCCCAAAGCAGACTTTTCTCCCTGAGTCTTTTACATACTCTTACCTTTTGTATGTCCTTTATAAAAGATGAAGTCTGGAAACCATTCCAAGAAGGGCATGACCCTTCTTGGACCTTCTATGAAGCCCCTTCACATTGTTTCCTGTTTCTCAAAGCAAACCTGCCTATGGCCCACATGCCTGTCTTCTTTTTTTATCCACAACATCATTAGGTTTTTCTTCAACAAGTACCACATGTTTGGCATTTTGGGGTAAAAGAACAAAATTAAAGTACAAAACAGTTCTTCATAAAACACACAATACAGAATAGTTCTCACCAAGAATAAACTTTGTGGTTTAATAAAAATAATGAATGCAATGGCTGTAATTATTGGCAAGTGGGGAGTATCACGGTGTCAGGGCTGGAGTGAGGGAGTGGGGGTGCTGACGGGGCCCCTAGTAGAGCCAGGGTAGCTGTGACTGAGATCCAGTGTGCACACACCACTGGGCTAGCCTTGCTTGGAGACATTCCTTCATTTAGCTCACCATCAGCTTCCCAAACAAACACTATCTTCATGAAAAGGGGAACAGGTTAACAAGCATGTTGCCCTACAGCCAACAGGTGGCAGAGGCAGAATTCACTCCAAGGCTGTCTGATGACAATGTCACTCTCTTCCCACATCCCTGCTGGCTCTACGAGAGGATTTCATTTCCCTGGACTATGATCACACACATGGAAAGCAGGCACCTACCCCACTAACCTGCCCAAAGATTCAGTTTTTAGATACATATACAGGAAATACAGAGGAAAGATAAATTAAAATGTGAAGCAACTACTTCTTATACCCAAGAGTCTACTGACTTCTCTAAGAGTCCAACACCAATACCTACCATGACATCAGCTTCCCTGGTGGCATATCGAAGATTTGGATCTAGCCAGTACATAAGGGATTTGACCTGCTCGAAGTTCAGGAAGAGGAGGAATACCAGGAACAGGAAGTAGAGCACACTAAGTCCTATGGGAAACAAAAACACACTCATTTAGGAGAGATCCAAGCCAGGCACAGACACAGACTCAAATCACGATCTGCCAAGCAGAGTGGCATTATAATTCAGTGCACTGAGACCCCGATTACAATCCAGCATTGCTTTGAGGAGAATCTGATGCACAGCCCTACCTCAGAAACACTCCAAGAAAATGATGCTTAAGCTGAGACTTGAAGGAGGAGCAGACAAAGGGTGTGTAGGTGGGAATGGAGGAGTGTCTACAACATACAGGTGGGTCCCTGGAAAAAGAATCACCTAGAACCTGGCATGTGATGGGGGCGCGGAGACCCACAGAAAGAAAACAGAGCAGGGTGGCACTAAAGTAACAGCCAGGGCTCAGGGGCCATGACAGATATGAGATTTTATCTTAAATGGAATGAGGAACACTTGATGGATTTCAAATGGGGGGAAGATGACTTAGGTAACATTTTACGAAGCTGTCTCTGACTGCTATGCGGACATCCCAGGAGTGACAGGTGTGAGGTACAAGGTGGCTCAGGGCCACTTAGCCATGTCTTACACCCCATGTTAATTAAGCCCTTGCAGGTATTAAATTACTGCCACATAGCATAACTGGAATCCTAATAAAAGAAAGTCAATTAAAAAAAGAAAGTTAATGTTCCACTTTAAGAAGGCAAGTCTGTAAATGCACTTCAGAAAGATTTGAAAATCAACGACCAGTGACTTTGTCACTTCTCTTTTTGTGGAACCTGCTAGAATTAAGATGTTTATATAGGACATCTAGACACTGATACAAATGACCTTGGACCGCTGCACCCAATCCAGACCTGGCTTAGGGCTCATCTCCAATGAGCTGCTCTGGAGGAAAGAATGTCTGTGGCTGGAAAAAACCCTCCATACCACACACAGCTCCCGCCTTCCGGTGGGGCCTTTCCCAGGCCTCAGGGGACTCAGGGGAGTCTGGAGAGCAGCAGAGCCACCCAGTCCTGTGCCCCAGAGCCCAGGGAGCACACACTTTTGGTCTGTTGGTATAACCAATTCTGATTTGCACTTACAAATCTATTTTTATGAATTTCACACCAAATGCACCTTTTCTTTCAAAACCATTATTTTAGGAGAGAAAGGGAAAATGTATGGAGCAGGGGCTATAAAGGGATTTGAGGTCTGTGAAGCCCCAGATATAACAGACAAGTGTGTGTGTGTTTTCTGGAAAAGGGTCTGCAACCTCACGGACAGCGTGGTGCCTGCCACACACAGGTACTCAGTGACACCTGCAGCACAAATGCAGAGGAGTCCCCAGTGAATTCAAAGAGATTTGCCTATGAGCTCTCAAGGGTGAAAGAAAAATAGACCACCTTGAGTGAAATGTCTATTTTTAGAGAGCTGGTTGCATAAGATTACGTTTTCTGAACTTAAAATATTTCATTTGATGTTTTATTTAGGCAAGATAAGGCAAATATGTCAAGTTTTGAAGATCTATTTTAAATCCATTTGGGTGACTTAGCCATTTGGACTAGGAATCAAGTAAAAATAAAACATGTAATATCTATATAAGATGCTTATCGCTAAACCTCCATCCAAATCAGGCTCTTTGTCTACAGACGTCCTCTCCTGTTCAAAACACCCAGGAGACGGCTGGGTGTCCAGGCCCACCTGGATGCCGACAAAACACGTTCGCAGACACCCTTGACTTGCATCCGCAAAGAGCAACATAAAGATGCATGGAAAAAACCCAAAAAACCACATTCCCTTCAAATCCTGTTACATTTTTAGAGACAGCAGCTAAGAAACAGGCAACTGCAGGTGAAACAGTTCACATGTTTGAGAATTTAAATGATCACCAGTACTTTGTGTGTGTGTATGTGACAAAGAATTTTAATAAAAAATTGGTATTAGGGCCACCAAAAAGTAAAAAAGCTTTATTCAAGTTTTGCCATAGAGTGCTAAGCAGAAGTGATATAATGCTATAAAGAAATGGATTTTTAAAAATAGAATACATTTTTAAATCTACAAATGGGTCACTCACCAAAAACCATTCGCCATAAGGCTGGATGAGGTCGGGTAAATGGACCTGCAGAGAAAACATTACAAGGTTAGAATGGATTGGCTCCAGAGACTAGAACTAAAGTGCCTGCCGCTGATCTCCAGAGAGAAACAATAATAAAAAGTTCACTTGTGGGTAGGGGGATTTTATTCTACATAAATACTTTGAGGTCAAAGTCTAGGTTGAAATGTTTTATCCACATTATCCAATGTCCTCATAACTATAACAGGCACCCAAAAGAGGTTTTTTTTTTAAGTTTTATATTTAGAACTCAGACCAGAATTTCCCATGGAAACAATGTCCTAACAGTTAATAGGTTACTAGGCTATCCTTTAGGTGTATTGATACACACTGCACCTTAACAAGTGAAATCTTGAGGCAGGGGAGAGGAGAGGGGGAGAGGGGAAGAGAAGGAGGTGTTAGAGAGGAGAGTATGTGTGTGTGAGAGAGGAGGATAGACAGAGACTGACTGAAAATAAAAGGGAAGAGAGAGACACCATGTTCTGGAAATAAGTAGGAGGCAAGCGAGACTGAGAATAACCCTTGAGCGCTGGAACAGGCCAGGACAGTAGCCTTTGATCACGAACTGTGATTGGAACAAAATACCTTTAAATGGCAACTGAGTTTAGATATACAAATGTCCATTCCACTAATGCAAACCAAAGTTTCACAGGATGAACAACCTCTTACCAAAAGGGATGAACCAATCTTTTCTCTTCTATTTTATTTCATTTTTAAAAAAGCAGAAGAAAGAAGTAAATAAATAAACAAGTTGGGCTTTAATCTACTCAATGGATTTACCACCAGCTGAAAGGTCCTAAGTGGCAAACACTGAACACTGCTCTAGTGGGCACCTGACCTATTTGAGGCTGCCCACACCTTTGGAACCAGAGATGCCAGAACTTGTTGCCCAACCTTCAAGGGCTTGGTCCTTCAGATTTGACCTTGGGCTACTGACCATAAAGAAAGCACGCAGAGCTCTTCCTCCTCCCTCTCACTCCTTCTCTCTGGTCCCTGCCAACAGGGACAGTACTGGGGAGGTGACACTGGTGCCGGCAGCACTGGCAGCTCCATTAAGAGTTTGCAGCAGAAGTGACAAAGGGACAGACTACAGCAAATGCTCCCTGGGGCCTCCTCATTAGACCTATGCTAGGTGACATGGCAGCTCCCGCTACCAGCTTAGCCTGGGGCCTGGCTTCCGAGCACTCCTTGCTTCTGCAATTGAGACAATATCCTTGAACAAGTTTTGAATCAGCAGAGTCAGCTTCTATTGCTTGCAATCTGGATCCTGCCTGAAGCAAAAATTATATTGTAATTTCTATTCTAGAACTCATTCTAAAATTGCCCTTGTCTTCCTAAAAAGACTACAAACCTATTTTAACTGCTTTCTTTTGGTGAATCAAGTTCATATTTAAGAGAGTAGTCAGCAGTACCCTCACACACACACACACACCACACCACCACCTCCCTCCCCCCATTAAAATATTTTCAGTCCCTAAATTTGGATGGTAGAAAGTGAGTTAGGTTCACCAAGGACTCTTGCTTTATACAAATTCATTTGGTTTCTGAGTTTTAGATGGCAAGTAGTGGGAACTCAGACAGCGTGGGGGTATATCTAAAAGTTTATCCAAATCTGTTTCATTTCTGAATTCTCAAACCAAAGGCTTCTCGGAGCAAAGGCTTAGAAGGTGAGGAATATCCACATATTTTTTTCTATCAACTGCTTCTCTCTCAGAAAAGTACAGTGAAACATAGAAACCAGAATCCCCTTTCAGGTAACATAACATGGTTAACTTTCTCCAAGTCATTGGAAAACTGATGCCTAAAATTGTCATCTTTTAAATAATCTTCCAAAAGCTCTTCTTCACCAAATTTTGGTTCATAGTTCTTGCCTGGTCATCAAATCACTGAATTAACCTTTCAGACACAAACGGGACCCCAGTCTTCTTATAAAGGTGTTTGAAATGTGATAAAATTTTATGACCTTTTATTTGGCTTACAACAGAACTTCATGCCAAACCAATACTTAAAATCGTATAAATAATGTAATTCCAAAGAGCAATCATAACTGTAATTTACAGTAACCAGCAGCACTTTCCTGAGCTCTCACTGAGGACAGGGGTTGGGGGATGAGTCCCACACCGCTCTCTCAGTTTTCCTGAGCAGGGAGGGTGCTACCATCAGTCCCACTTGGCAAACGGGGTGGCCTGTGGAACTCACTCAGGTCACCAGCCCACAGTCTGCCAGAGTTCACACTGTGACCAGGTGAAATCCTGGGAGCACAACGTTTCACCCACTGTCAGGAGGAGGCCACAGGAGGCAGGGAGGGGAGGGGCTTGGGGGCTTGAGGTCTTGAGCTAGGACTGTCTCCTGGTCGGGACAGGAGAGGGAAAAGGAGACACAAGCTAGGAGTGAGTGGTATTGATAGTTGCAGCAATGTGGCCTGGACAAACGAGGTCAGGGAAAATGGGAAGGATGAGGGAAAAGGCAGGAAACTATGAAAATTCCCTCACACCAACTAGTAGAAAGGCCTCCAAAGTGTGGACCTAAGATTAAGAGCAGCCTCTCAAAACAGAGCTCAGCCTTTTCTTATCTGACCCTGAGCAGAGTAAATAAAAGGATGGGTGGTTGAAGAATTTGGGGTTGACAAAGCCTTGTAGATCCTCACCCAACATTTAACAGCTTCAGCCCAAAGATATTTTTCTTTATTGGATTGTGATTGCTGGTGTCACTACCGAACCTAGAAAGAATTTTCATTTTATGGAAGTGCAGTCTGGTTTTTCAAAGACTTATCTTGACCTACCCCTATTGATTTTTCCCTTTTTCTCTGTATTTCCCACTTAAACATCAAAATATAACATTTCAATGTTTCTGGAAAAAGTAGAGTTCTTAAAAATGTCCTTTCAGCTTTGCAAATTGGAAATGCATTTTGATCTGAGAAAGGCTTAAGAAATCCAATATGTTTCAGAAGAGATAAACTCAAAAGAAACAGAAAGCAAATCTTTGTCATAAGAAGAGCTGGCACTGAAAAGAAGGACCTCAGAAGTTAGCAAACGAGATCACACCTTGATTTGCCAGCAATACTTGTGAATAAGTTTAAGGCATCGAACCTTAGGGAAGGGTATAATTCTTTTAACAAAAATCAGAAGTTGTCCCGCAACTGCTACACATTTTTTTCCTTGGTCAGAGTAAGTCTGTTTCTCCTCTTGATTATTATTTTTTTAGTTCTATTGACAAATTTATACGGCATTTGATTGCTATTGTTTTAAAATTTATATTCCTCTAGGAAAACCTAGAAAAAGTGAATGAAATTACCTTTAAGCAAATTTCAGACTTCAGAAAGAAGTTTTTTTTTTTTTTTTTTAACTTAGGAAACAGTAAACCTTCTGGCACACCTTCAAACCTCAAGGAGATGTGATTAGCACTATGTCAGCTCAGAGAAGTCAAATAAGGGCGAATAAAAGGATAAACTCAGAAAATGAAAGAAGTGCTAAATGGTGTTTCTCTTGAAGACAGGAAAGGAAGAGAGAGGGCTAATTCTGTGAACTTTTTCCCAGCAGATTCATGACTTAATTTAACATAAGTGTCGTGAGAGGCCACTATGGATGGGCAAGGCACTGGGCGTATAGATAAGGTTTGAGCTGTCTGGGCAGGGTGGGGCAGAAGGGGGAGGAACTGTTCAAGAGAGCTCTCCAAAGCTGGAAGAGTACACCAGACCGTCACCTGTTGGAAGAAATTTCATTGCCAACTGAAGACCCCAATAGGTTTCTAAGTCCACTCTGGTGCTAACAGGGATGGTTATATGAACACTCCAGTGACACAGTGAGTGCCAGTCGCTCTAATGAGATAGAAGTAGCATTTAAATTTTTTTCCAACATTATAGCCAAACTTTTAAAAACTTTTAACTATTTATTTTAACTATTTCTTTTAATTGAGGTATCATTGGTTTATTTCCTTGAACATTAAAAAAATACTTTTAAGGGTACCAAGAGAATGGGGAGAAATGGAAGAGGAATAGAAGGCAGGCGAGAAAAGCGGCACAGACCGCAGACCCTCTCCTTCCCAGGCTCACATCAGGGTCTCTCCCTCCACATCTGTTCATAGGGCGGAAGGAAAGAACTCCACAACCAAGCCCAGCCCCTGACCCTGTTGATTGTCAAATGAAATTCTGTTTGAGTGCTCACTCCTCCACTGGGTAACTCGGGGGTCAACTCTCAGTCGATGGGAGCCACCCCCTTCCTCTTTTCTCCGTCAGTAAATATCTACTGAAGACCTACTTATGTGCCTACTACCCTGGACATTGTATATTTTCTGTCTTCAGGACAGGTTGGAGAAGAGATATGTAGCCTAATCACAAAGAGAAGTGAAGGTGCAGGGTTCCTAGAAAAAAATTCTTCACTCTTCACTCTTACAAAGATACACAGGAAAAAATGACCTCTTCTTCACCTGGACATGGTCCCACACAACAGCAGCTTTCTCAGGCTCACCAGGGAGTGAAGCACAGGGCAGGATCCATATGCTGAGCATAGTAGAGTAGAAAGATGTCAAGAACCTGTTCTTCACACATCACTGTGCTGCTAAATTAGCCAAGCCTGAACCATCCCACCTCAGAACTTCCTGTCATGTAAGAGCAGACACATTATCCTTGTTCTTTAAACTGTCCTAAAATGGGTCCTCTAATCCTTACAGCTGAAAGCATCTTGACTGCTAGAGAAAGTCAAGGGCCTTCTTTGTTATTTAGACTCTGTACAAAAAGAATCTTAGGACCCCTTCCTGCGGGAGATGACCAATTCTACCAACACACACACAGACAGCATATGTGAAATCACACACAGGAAATAAAGGGACACAACAAAACTCAGACCTTTACTCAAACACGCAGAGTCCTTTCCTAGGTCAGGGATAAATGCATCTGTGTTTCCCAAACAGAATCTTTCTGGGAATGCCATCCACTGCTGGCACTTCTCCAAAACTGCCTTTCAAGGAGAAGGAAATTTTGGGCTGTTTTTCCCTCCCATTCATTTTCATTATTTAACTTGAGACTATGTGCCACGGGTGGGGAGAATGGAAATCAGATGACAAGACCGGAGCAAGAAGAGGCATGCCTGCGCCTCCCAGGGCAGCAGGCACCAGCACTGACGCTCCTGGAAAGCTCGAAATCTGAATGCAGGCTCAGAGGGGACAGCCACGTGGCGCAGCACCTTTTCCCTGCAGCCCTGACAGCTCCCCCATCCTCTCCACTGGCACCCCCCAAAGCTACCCCTAATTTGGAAATACAATAACAACCTTTTATGTGGAAAACTTAGTTTTACTAACCTTATGTAAAGGGTGACTAAATGGAGCTTTAAAAGAATAAAAAAAAGCAGACAGACTGTTTTTGCTATGCATATATCTCTTTAAGAGAATCCCTCAAAGTACTTGCTACCCGGACAGTAAGGTCCTCATCCTTCTTTTTTTCTTTAAGACTTATTTATTTATGCATACAAGCTGGGGTATAGGCCAGAGGTGTGGAGTGGTGAGAGGGTTCACCAGAGACAGAGTGGGGAGCAGAACAGGCAGAGATCGACACTGCTGAAACACACTGCTGAGGGGAGCAGGGGGCAAGGCAGGAGAGGTCTGCTGTGCCATGTGGGAATCTCCCTGGCCGGGTATCGAACTCATGCTGGAGTGGCTCTGGATAGCTTCATAGTGCTGCACTTAACCATTGCGCCACCAGGGAGGCCCTCCTCACCCTTCTTATATAGGATATTGAGTTACTGTTTTGCTTTTCTGTGTCTATCAGAAACCTTGTTTTTGGCATGTCTGTCTACAGATGACTATGTGCGTGCACACAACGGCAGGTGGAGGAGAGGTAAGGTGGGACGTGAGTAGAAAAAGGAGGAAGCAGGACAGTTCTGATCATCTGCTCGTTCCTTATGATAACAGATAGCATTTGGGACACGAAGGAGCATGGGCACAAAACTACCACCCGTCTTCTGCAGGATCCAAAGCACACTGGGTACATGCTCTCAGGAGAGAAAAGCCAGGGACAGCGGGAAAGGAAGAGAAGCAGAGAAAGACAGAGTACATAGGAAGTCAGAGATCAAACACCTCACAATGGACCTAACGTGAGATGTGAACAATGCAATGCTGAGCAAGGGAAAACTCCAGGGTCCTAAAGTTTGACAACATCAGAGAGCTGGGTGTCCATCATGGGAACCGATGACCACAGGTTTCAGTTTTCTCAGTTGTCAACCCAGCAGGCTAAACTAGGTGAGCGCAGCGGCCGCCCCTCTTCGTGCATATCATAAAGTCCACACAGCCAATCTAAGAAAAGCACAAAACAAACAACCTTTATCTTCCCTGAAAGAAAACAAAAGGACAGTCCCACTATGAGAGACTGAGCAGGTTAAGAAGACGGAGAAGATTGGAGGACTTTACTAGAAGACAGGAAAAACCAGCAGAAATCACACAAAATGTTACACCCAACAGATTTAGCCCCCAACCTTCAAGACTTTGGTATCTTAAGAAAAGCATCTGTCAAGGAATCCCCCAACCCAACTTCTGCTAAGGTTTCACTGAAGAGCTGCCTGTAAAATCATGGGTTCTGAGAGACCAGTCCTCTAGGTTAGTCTCAGATTTCCAACATGGCTTTGGGCTTAGAAATAGCAAAGTTTTAAAAAAATGGCAAAAAAAAAAAAATTTGAAGAGTGAAAAGGAATCTGTGAGAGCTAAGCAACCAAAAAATACACAGGCACAGAAAGCTGAAGACTTAGAGAACAAAGCTGACCAGTTTCTTGAGCACATACTCTGCCTTGATTGACTGACATATATGGGGTACAGGAATAAAAAGAAATAGGAACAGAGAGCACCAACTAATAATGATCATGGCATCAACTGCTGACTGGAAAGTAAGCAGCAAACCTTCACAGGATACAGAAGGTAGAATGGCCGAGGCCAGGTTGGAAATCACCACCACCTGTGAGGCGGCCTATTCACCTTCATTGGGGCTCTGGTGGCAGTCAGAGGTCAGCCATGTGCTGGTGTGTGATTTGAGATGGAGCTCACCAATGCCTTATTTTGGGTTCTACTCTTAGGCCATCTTTGCATGAAAAGGTCAGTTTCCAGAGTGTTAAATGCTTGACACTGTAAGTGGCCATTTAGGCTGTACTACAATATGGCACTCTTGAAAGGGAGGATGGGCAACATAATGTCCACGGTCTCCCTAATCAAAAATTGAGATTTTGTTTGCTGGAAATGGGAAAGGAAAGAAAACTGACAAGTAGCCAAAAAGGTGATACACAGGACTTTCCTATAAAGCAAATTCTTCTTTTTTGGAGGGTTGGGGGAAGAACAGGGAGTCAATAAAATATCTATTTTGCATTATAAAATGTAGACAAATGTACTCAAATAATAGCCTTCATAAATATAGCTACATGAGAAGAAAATATCTTAATTTCAATCCACGAGCTAAAATAAATCCTATAGCAAGGTCAATAGCCCTTCATTCCATGACCTACCTTTAAGGGGACTTCTTGTCTCACACTAATAATTATACATTATCAGAACTCTCAATCACTAGGGAACGACCAACCAATGTTTGTCCTATCTGCATAAAGCATATGTGTTATAGATTGAACATTTACATTCCCCTATAATTCACATGTTGAAATCCTAATCCCCAATGGGAAGACTGATGGATTTCTTAGACCCTACAGGAACAGAGCAGAAAGCTACTTGGTGGCAAGCATTTACTATTCTTTAAGAAAGGGAAAGAAGTACCTTGAAGGCAGTATCATTCTAGCTGTCATTTCTATCAGACCCCCAGAATGCATGGGCCTTGGAGCGAGGGGTTTACAGTTGCCTCCACCTTGGATTCTGAGGGCAAGAACTAAATCCAACAGAGCTATGGGAACAGGACCAACTGGAGCTGGGGATTCAACTCTTGCTGAGCAGAGCCACGGAGGTGGCCTACAGCTCCAGCGCCTTTGGACAGGGCATTGAGCTAAAGATTATTCCTGAGACTCAGGATCTCATAGTTTGCCTTCCTAGGTTTTGGGCTTGCCTGGGGCCCAAGTCAAGCCTTCCTTCTTTCTGTTTCTCCCTTTCAGAATGAGAATGTCTATCCCGTGCCTGCGCCAGCACTGTATTTTGTAAGCACATAATGTTTGGTTTCACAGGTTTCCAGATGGAGAGGAATTTTGCCTCAGGATGAATCTCTGTTCTTTAAGTCGCCCACTCTATGAAATTCTGTTATAGCAGCCTGGACTTGGGAAAGCAGGTTTTCTATCTTGAAAGGCTTTCACAAAAAAATTATTTAATCTAAAAACTGGAATGGCTGGAGAATTAAATTCAGCTCCTAAATAAGTTAGTTATCTAGGGCAATTCATTCCCTGAAGGATACAGTCATGGTTTTACTGGTAGTAGTATTATGCTACCAGCAAAAATCACCTCCTGCTAAGGTAAGCAAAAATACAGAAGAAAACACCACTGCCACCATCTTGGGAAATGTGAAGATGTTGCCACATGAGATATTGTGATTTACAAGAATTATGTATTCGGTCTACTCCCGTATCTGGCGAGAGACTCCTACAACTCAGAATTTCCTAAGTGAAGAGAGCCTAAGGTGTCTTTTGTTATGTTAATGATGAATTGGGAAAGTAAGGAAGGATGGGGATTGGTAGCAGTGGAGTCAGTCTTGAGATCAGAGGGTTGGAACTTTCAGTCTTGATCCTGGTGGAGGGGGCAAAAGATTTAGTTCAGTTCCAAGAACCAATGATTTCATCAGTCGTGCCTGTCATGCACGAATCTAGGAAAAACAAAAAGCACTGGGATCCCAGCGTTTCCAGGTCGGCGGATATGTGGAGGTGCTGGGAAAGTGGTGCCTGGGGAGGGCATGTGGCTCCTTACCCCTTCTCCTCACTGGGCTATGATTACAAGCCTTTATAATAAACTGGCGATCTACTTAGTAAACTGGCCTCCAGTTCTACAAGCTAGTCTATCAAATTCATCAAATCCAAGGAGGGGGTCATGGGAACCTCTGATTTATAGCCAGCCAGTCAGAAGTGAAGGTGACAACCTGCACTTGTGATTGGCATCTGACATGGAGAGCAGTTGTGTGGGATTGAGCCCTTAGCCTGTAGAATCTGATGCTATCTGGGTAGACAGTGCCAGTACAGATTTGAATTACAGGACACCCAATGGTTGAGAATTGCTTGTGGGGGGAAAAAACCCTAACCACCCTTCTTCCCCACACTGGAATTGGTATTAGAATCCTATTACCCTGGTACATTTCAAGGTAGCAATCCTCAGCATTCATTAATGAGCTCTCTTTTACTATAGTGAATAAATGAAAGGCAGGGATGAAATACACCTTAAAGTATATTTAAAACCTGAGTAGGGCCCATGGAGCATACCTCAGAAGAAAGACTAAAGATATTTCCAAAATATCCTAGGTGTAAAACAAAGAATACAAAAATTAAGCATTTAGAAATGGTTACAGAGAGAAGTAGAGAATATTCCAGAGAAAAGGTACTGAAGAGGAAGAGAAAAAAGCAAGCATCCTATAAGAGATAATTCAGAGCAAAGGTGTGAATATTAAGTATGGCAGAATATCAACATCGCTTTTTTTTGGTAAAGATTTATTTATGCATACAAGTTGGGGTACAGGCCAGAGGCACGGGGCGGCGAGAGGGTTCACCAGAGACAGAGAGGGGAGCAGAACAGGCAGATCAATGGAAATACACTGCTGAGGGGAGCAGCGGGCGAGGCAGGAGAGGTCTGCCGCACCATGTGGGAATCTCCCCCACCGGGCATCGAACTCCTGTAGCTGCTGCTAAGAGCTCCACAGAGCAGCACTTAACCACTCTGCCACTAGGGAGGCCCAGAATATCAACATCGCTTTTTAAATAGAGGTTTTGCTTCACTATCATCAATGATGGGGGTGGGGGTAAAATCCATAATTGCCTTTTAAATTCATGAAAGTTCATATTTCAAATTCATAATAAGCAAAGTTTACTACAATAAAAAATCACTTAGGACAACAAATTACATAAGTAATACTACTTACAGAACCAACCCCATTTTTAGCAAAAAGGTGTTACTGAGCAGTAATTGAGTATTTTATGACTCAGCTGGTAATACAAAAATAGCTACGAGAAGAACAGCTGACATTCATTGAGGGCTTACAATTCATCAGTCACTATTCAGAGAACTTGCATTAATTTAGTTAACCTTATCAAAGTACCCTAACCTGCTCTCCATTTTATATTTAGAAGAGAAACTGCAGCAGTCATAAAGATGGTTTAGATGCATAAGGATCTTCCCCAGGGCCACAGAGCTAGGAAGTGGCAGCAGGGGTTGTCTGCCTCCGCAGTCTGTTCCGCTAACCATCATATGACACTGATGATTCTTTTAACCCACCTTCTAGTTTCATCTAGATGACATACATCTCAAAAATAACAAAAGGGTATGAAGCACAGGCGAAATGTGATAAAGCATATCATCACTTACCATTGGGGAAAGCTAGTACACTGATGATAAGAAAGAAGAAAATGACAGAGAGGATACCCCTCCAGATGTTGTCTTCTGGGACAGAGTCATCCCTGAAAAAAGAAAAATAACATTGAGCATTCATTTTTAGATCTAAATAGTCAACCTAGAAGGAATAAGAGTTGCATGTTCTAAAAACTGTAAGATTGCTATTTATTTATTTTGCTGAGCCAAGTCATTACATAGAGCATGTGCTATTCACTATCATTTCCTAAAATACCATCTATCTCACAATTAAGTACAGTTTCTACAAAAAAAAGCAACCAGCAGCCCAATGTAGCAACTCACATTCTACTGAGACGGGATTTGAGAATTGCTACTCTTTTTTTACAAAAATATCCAGTATTTCAAAAGTTAAGGTTTATTTTAGAGAACTGCTTTTTGGTTTTAAGAATAACTGAAGATGATCTTCATTATGACTATATAGACTGTGGCAAACACATGTTCGGGTTCAGAAAAGAAGCATAAGAGTATAAGGAAGAAAAGCATAGTGCATGAGATTATATAAATACACTTTAAGACGGGTAGCTGGCTATCTAAGGGATGAGTGATAAGAAAGTATTAGTAAAAACTGTTAAAAGCAAAACCACAGAAAAACAAAATACGAGATTTAAAATCACAAGAGAAGAAAAAGAATCGAAAGAAAGGAAAGAAAAAAAATCGAAAGAAAGGAGATGAGTTTCCTCCCTCTTGAGTCTGGTCATTTTTAATTTATTACTCTATATCTTCCATAACCCCAGCAAATGAAATAATTCCCTTTGTTAGTTTATATTTTATCTGTTTTCCCCCCATAGTAAGAAAGCTTCTGAAGGCAGGCATTAGTTGTTTGTATTCTCAATGCCAGGAATCTAATAGGTACTCAACAGATATAGATCAGGGGGAAAATTTACTGTATAAAATCAATTATAACTTCCCAAGTGGAAATTTTCTTAACATTAGCAGGGAAGGATTACGAAGAGAAAAGAACAGATACACGGCTAAGATTTTCTGAATTATTGATAATTACAGAGAAGCTTAGGAGATGGAAGTCCATCATTTCAGTTTAAAAAGATGCAGGATGAGTAGACAGAAATATGAGATGGAACAAAATGGAAGGAGATATTTTAGAAATAATGAGCCCAGTACCAATAAATTTTAAAAATTATAAAAGAAATTGAGTTTATATGGAAAAGAACTGCAGTGAAAGAGCCTTCAAAACCAGTATTAAATTAAGATTAAGCATTATTGAAGGAAAAAATAAGTGGTAAAATAAGTCTTAGAAAAAAACAAGTTTGCCTAGAAAAAAAAATCTGGAGCATCAGAATACATGAAGAGGTGTGGAATAAAACACGTTAAGGATTAAGTCCTGGGGCGTTGTCTTAAACACAGAAGTTAACTTAGATATCAATATTTTTGTTTATACTGTTAAATGTCTGCACTCTGTTAAGTAATTTCCAGACTTATGACAGGATTGAACATAAGGTTATGAAATAAGGGATCATGTGGACAATAAATGTTTTAGATCATCATATTGTCAAATAGCACTACAACCGTGGCTGGAATAATAATGTTAACCAGAAATTTGCGGATCTGATTACAAAAACTTTAGAACCAGACCGACTTTCTCTTGTACTAAAACAAAATCTTGTTTTAATAGACACTAACATTTTAACATCTGCCCAGAGGTTATGAATATGGCCCCCAAAATGTCAGCCTTTCCACTATCAAGGTACTTGTGATGCCCTTTGGCTTAGGCAGAAAAGCCTCTCCTCCACCACCAGCTTTTAGGGAAAAATGACTACACAAAGGAGAGTGGGGACACAATGTTATTATTCAGACTAACACTGTACTACTGATATTGGTAAAGATGGTGTCAGTAATAATTGCTCCTGTTTACCAAGTATTTACTGTGTACCAGGCACTGAAGAGGCAGTTTATAAACATTATCTCTGTAACAACTCATTTGCAAAATGGTAAGTTGTCAATCACATGTTACAAATGAGGTCACAAAGGCTCAGAGGGCTATATAACTTGCCCTGCTTGCATGGGTAAGAAGCTGCACAGTCGGCATTCAAGTCCAGGTTTGCTAGAAGATGATGGTCTTTCCCGCAGGCCAATGTACCTCATGGAAGAAATTACCTGTCCTCCAAAGTCAATCTAATTAATGTTAAATGAACAGGGGTGGCATAAAAGAGTTGGACAGAGCACACAATTTAAAACTTACAAAATAAAAGCAAGACTGAAATGAGTAACCTTTGCCTGCCAGAAGGTTCAGTCCTGAACTCATACTTTATACCAAAATATATTCTGTATGATTCAAAGAATTAAAAAGTAGAAAACAAAAGCAAAAACATTGTAGAAGAAATGATAGAAGAAATGAAAAACCAAACCAAATCCAACCGAAAAGAAAAAGTAAAAATACCAGTGTGGGAAAGATCTTTCAAAATATAACACAAAACCCAGAAATCATAAAGGCAAAAAAGTCATAAATTTGCACAGCAAAGTAGTCAAAATCAAAGGAAAAGCAATAAACTTGGAAAAAATATTTGCAACTTATATCAAGACTAAAGGTTAATTTCCCAAATATACAAAGCCCTCCCTCCCAAAATCAGTTAACAAAAAGGACAAGAAATGGACAAAGAATAAGAGAAAAATGGGCAAAGAATGTGAAGAGACAATTTACAAAGAAATCCAACGACTCCCATGCAAGTAAAAAAATGCTTAAGATGGTAAGAGATGTAAGAGGTAAAATAACACCAAGAGACCATTTTTAGTCTATCTTATGACAAAGGTAAAAATTTAAAAAGTGAGCTGGTGAGGATATAAAGAGGTAAATAGGCCTTTTCACACATGGTGACAGTACAAATTTAAACCACCTTAATGGAAGGCATTTCAGGGAACATTAAGTTTACAAGTGCATATACTCTGTGACTCAGCAATTCCATGTATGGGAATTTGTCCCACAGAAATACTCTCATTTATACAAAAATGGCATGTGTACAAGGTTGCTCACTGTGGCATTACATGTATTAGCAAAAGGTCGGAAACAAGCACAGTGCACCAAGAGGGGATTGATGAAGCAAATTCGGATACCCACCTCAAAAATGGAATACTAGGCAGCCATAAAAAGGATGAAGTTTTTATGAATTAACTGGAAAATAATTTAAAACAAAGTAAATAGAGCAAGCTATAGACCACTGGGTATATAAAAAAAGGTGTGTGTGTTTAACTTGCAACTTGTCTTTTAGCTGCACTGAATCCCTCTGGAAATAGACCCCAGAAAGAGTGACACCAGTTTTCTCCAAAGAAAAAAGAAACTTGGAAAGGAAGATTATTCACCACATAGTCTTTGGTACAGCTTGGATTTCAAGTAATGTGGATATGTTCTTTCCCAAAAAAATTAACTAAAATTTTAACTAAATAAATGGCTATGGTAACAGTACATCAGGTCCTACTGAAATCACCTGCTAGCAACAATGTTTGAAAACATACCTCACCATGAGATCAGTAATAAACAGATACAAAACCAATGAAACCAAAGTTCTGTAAATTTTTAGCAATTTTATTAGAAAAAGAGGAACAAATGGATGACCTAGTTTCAGGAGAAAAATGAAGGTGAATTAAACCACCTGAATAAAATAGCAGAGGGCCTGAAAAGCTGGCAGTTTTACATTTGTCTAATTAGGAAAAAAATGATCAAAGATGGACAGCGAGGTCATTAGATAAAATGAAAATACATAGTACAGGAAGATCAACTTCTGTGATCAAAGATTGGCGTGTGGGCGGGTGAGCTTAGGAAGAAACTTCAGTTTTATCAGACTAGTGGCCCCAACTTCACACAGGAGTCCCTTGAGGGTGGAGAGGGTATACCCAGGGCACTGAGAACAGTCCTTTACAAGAAATGGGAGCAGAAAGAACTGGATGCATGGCTGGTGAGGCTGCCCGGCCCCCTTTACCCCCCATCTCCTGACAATGTGACCACACAAGGCCATTCTTTAAGGCCTGATATGAGTTCATCCTCTCTAAACATCCTCTAATCCAAAGACTTAAGCATACACTGAGGTATACAGAAATTTTCCATAATTAATCATGAAAAGTAATTTGGCTGCTAAAGCTACTAGACCACAGAAGTGATTCCAGAAATGCCAAATTAGGAAATAAGAACAAGCTATTTATATCTATACCTCACTCAGAACGCTAGTTGTTTTGCATGTTAGTTCTCTTAACCTTCAAAATACCCTAATGGGGTAAGTGATCATAATCTGCATTTTACTGATGGGGTCTGGCTCCAAAGTCCAACTTTTCTACTCATTAGGAGGCATTTTGGTACAGAGACTAGGAGTCCAGGCTTGGGGCCAGACTGCCTGGGCCAGGATTCTGACTTCAACACTTATCAGCCTGTGTGACCTTGAGCAGATTATTTAACCTCTCTGTGCCCTGGTTTCTTCCCCAGTACATGAAGGATAATAGTTCTACTTCAGAAGGTGGTTGTGAGGATAAAATAAGATAACATAGGCAAAGTACTTAAAACAATGCCTGGCATAGAGGAAGGACCAGTTTTATTAGTTCATAATATTTAAATGTTTTTCATTTATGTCCATGTGCACCTTCATCTAGTTAACACTAGATGTTGGGGACTGAAAAGAAGACATGCTTCTTATTCACGAATCACAATGACAGAGACAATGAGACATAAAATCAAGTTTCTTAGAATAGTTTTGGGCTGAGAAAAAGGTGTTTTTATTTGCTAGAACACTGATTAACCTGACAAACCAAAAATATAAATAAATAAAACAAAATAATTAGTCCCTTGTTTGTAGGGTGGTTGCCACCTCCTAAAGGCTTTGGAGGGTGCGATGTGGTTTCTACTTCTCAGGGAAAATCATTACTTACAGTCAGGGTTGCCCAGATCCTCATCACAACTATTCAGGCCTCATGATTCTCACTCAACTAAGACATTTTGCTTTACAGAAGCAAAAAACAAAAAGACTTTAAGTTTCCAGGTGTGATGCTGTAGCAGCTCCCTGACTTTTTTCCTAGGTTTACTGCAACTCCCAATGACAAGTGTCTCAATCTCTGGGGCTCTGAACTTTCCAAAGAACTTTCCCAGCTGGCATTTTATTTAACTGTTGCAGTTTTGTAGAAGAGTATTATCTTTACTTGAAGGATGAGGAAAATAAAGCTCTTGCTTTATCTTATCCCAGTTACACACAAATTGAGGCAGAGTATAAGTAGGTGCCAGGCCTTCTGGAATGCTGGCTCTGGTCAATATCACACAGATGGCTAGGCTCAGGGCAGCATAGTTCGTTTCCCTGTCTTAAGTTTAGAAGGTGCTCCTGAAACTACTGGGGGTGCCCTGAAAATACCAAATGAACAGATTACTGTACATTGTGATCTAAGCTTCAGAGCGCATAGCTCTCATCTCATTCCTCCCAGGTACCTCAGGTGCCCCACACAATGGCTGGCACACAGCAGGCTGTCAATATAGCGGCGGTGCCAGAATGACACAGATGCTCCAGCTGAACAGGCCCAGAGGTTCCGGTAATGTGAGGGTCAATGGTAGCCTGAGCCTACTGGATCCTGACAGTGTCTTTCTTGCCCCCATGCTGAGTGACCAAAGAAGCATTCAAAATTCATGTTTCTGTCAGACACTGTTTCTGCCAGTTTAGGAACCACCTAGAGAAGGAATGTCCTAAAAAGCAGGAAAAGTCTAAGGAAAGTCCTGAGCTTAAAAAAAAAAAAAAAAAAAAAAATGTTTACACTCAAGAAATTTTAGACTCAGATTCTGTGTTTTCTGTGTTGAATATCTGACTACAGGCACTGGGTGAAAAGATTTGGGGAAACTGAAGCAAACTCCATCTACTTACATGCAATCTTTAGACTAGGCGTTTCGATGGGGCCAGGCAGATAAGAAAGTCTAGCTTTTATCATGACGCCTAAGCTGACTGTCCCCTCTTCTCTGCCCATCTTCTCCTTCACCTCTTTTTCATGAGTCCTTGAAACTGAGATACGTAAGTAGGGTCATATTTATGAGGATCACTATGCAACAATCCTTTCTCCCAGGAAAGGGACCCAGGTTACAAGGTAGACCAATGTGACCTAGTTTTGTATTATTTTGCAGACTACAGTCATGTCATTCTATAGAAAGTTAGGAGATAGCTGAGACACAGCTAAAATAGCAACTATAGAAAAGTGGTATTTTTAAAAGTTCCTATTGGATGAATGAGTTCTTGTATCAATTCATGCATTATTTACTGGTGCATACCCTGGGATGATTAAGATATTTGGCCTCAAGACATTGATACAGAAACAATTATCACTATATGACACATATAGTAATAAAAAGTATATAGAAGTATATAAACATTTCTTCCTCTGTGTTTCCTGGAACAATCAACAAAGGTATTATGAAGGGGACCATTCAGGTGGGCTGTGAAGGTGCCATGGGCTCCTGGGTAGCCAGAAGGCACCAAGTGGGCGATGCTCTCAAGTCACAGTGAGCTGGCAGCCTGGCACTGGGTGTGGGACTGATGAGCCGTATGGACCCTCTTGGGGGAGGCAGAGGGTGAGAGGGTTGAGTGGAGGAGGAAGGGTAAGCCTGGAGAAGCAGGCCTCTCTGTAATGAAAGACCTTAGAAACTGCTAGCACTTTCCTAGAGGGGATGAGGATGCAGTGACAGATGGCAAGCTGGGGACACGGGATCATGATTTTATCTTTAAACGGTCATTAGAGCAGCAGCACAGAAGATAACTCCAGGGAGATGGGGTCAAGGCCTAGAAGCCAAGGGATTGGGGGGGCGGTGAGCTAAGACCAGATACGGGAAGAGGAGAACAGTTCTGAAAGCTATGAAGGCCCAATTAGACCTGGGGAGACAAACTAGATGAACTCCAGGATGGTAGGAACCTGAGCTGATTGGAATATAAACTGCTGAATTATTAAACTGAATTAAACAGGCTGCCAGACCAAGGTCTCAGGAAACAATCCCAGAAGGTTTCTGGATTCATTGAAACTGAGTACCTGTGAACTCCCCTACAGAAATCTGGGCTACAGGGATAACAGCAAAAGATAAATTATATGAAGTAAAGCATTATCTAAACCAAATAAATATTGGAGTCACACAGTTGCCTATTTACTACAGAAGACCCCAAAGAAATATGACACATTCTTCCCTTCAAAAAGTTTATAATCTTTACTAGGGACCTAAGATACCAGAAATAAGTTTAAGAAAGGATATAAAAAAAGATGCTTATTCAAATCCAATAAACAATGACATTAACTAGGAAGTGGGGAAAAATTAAGATCACTGTTAATTAGACACCTGTAGAGGGGCCACCTAACACAGGGCTCTTTGTCCCTCTCCCGGGGTGATCTGACCCCAGTATGCAGTTGCTATGGAAGATCACTTAAATATAGCTGGCGTCAGGGAACAAGGACATCCAGGCCTCTTGTGATTGGAAGAAACAGAACATGATGTGCATAAAGGAAACAGGACTGAGACAACTGAGTCAGCAGACTCGGGAGACATTTTCTAATGGGAATTCATAGGGTCTAAAGGGAAAGGACAGGAAGGCTGGCAGGTATCCAGGAGGGAAGCACCACAGAAGCCTGGAACTAGGGCTCAGTGATATGATGAAGATCAGGAGCTCCAAAGCCATTATGGGAACTGAAGTAAAAATAATTATTAATTAATAAAAACAAGGAAATCAAGAGTACCCATTGCCTGCTCTCACCTGCCTCCTCAGTCCTGTATCGAAGGGCTTCACATAGACAAGCTGATGATCTTGTACTTAGGGACAAGTTGCAGGAGGCAATCTATTATCAAAGTGATGGTTTTTGCTGGACAAGTGCTGCTGGTGAGGCTGGGTGCACCTTGGGGTTGCCAGGCACCTCTCTAGGAGAGTAAGCTGCTAAGGACGTGATTCTGGGATTCACAAATCTAATGTTTGAGTTTTTGAAACCAAGACAATTTAGTATTTTCCAAGTTTAATAACCTCTGAATGCAGAGTAAATATGAGGTAACCTCAGCAAAGATTATACCCCGAGCTTAAGACAAAGGTTCTCCATACCCCACTTTGGGGGAACAAATTTGTAAGATATATGACACAGCATATAATTTATAAAAATTCTTATTCTAAAATGTGGCGAAATAAGCTTTCTCAAACCTTAGGCAGAAAGACTCAAGAGCATGTGATTTTATTTTTAATGATAATGATAGCAATAGGAGATTTAAACACTATGACTTAACCATGAGTTGGACTAGTTGTTATCTAACAAAAGAACTACTTGACTAATCCACACTCGTCTCAGACTTCTGTGAGAGGTATCTAATCCTTCACAATCCTAAATTCTCACTGTGTTTCTGCAGCATGTGATGTGACCCAGGCAGTTTCTCACATGCTGGCAGTACAACTCCTCAAAAGTATTGTCATCTCCTGTTCTTTGAAAAACACACTTTAAGACATATTTTAAGTTTTACTGAAAGAATTGTACTGACCCATCATCAAATTAAAATTGTCCTGTAAAAAAAAAAAAGGCTGAAGATAATCATTACAAAATAGCACAGAAATAATTTTCATTATTTCATTTTCATTATTTTCAATCCTTTTGGAGAAAAATAGATCTATCACTGTAATGTCCCACTATAAAATAGGGTCACAAATTATTATTAAAAATGAGTAAGATATAGTACTAATTGTATTAGTGGTGCTTATGACTATATAAAGTGAAATTTATTATTAGTTCTTTAATGAGTCATTTATCTATGAAATTAGTGGAATAATATCATTTTTGGAAAAAGTCAAAGTCTAAGCTTCAGATTATACTTTTTTAATTACTTTTGACAAGCTATTAAAATTCCTATTTCTTTTTTATACTTTCACTGCTGATACATATTGCCTGCTATTTCAGAATAGGCTGTAAAAGGGAAATTCCACAAGAACGTGACTTTCTCTATTACAAAAGAGGAAGAGAGGCCTATTCTGAAAGGGCCTCGAATAATATTAAAGATAAAAAGAGTGAAACAAACTGTTCACTCCTGCTTCTCATTATTTAAAATAAAATACCATACTTTTCCTACTTCAAAAAGAACTCTTTCACTAATTCTATCATTGTTCACCCACACATGAGATGAAGTTAAACTGAAGTTAATATGAAACATAGATGTTATCCAAGCAAAACGATGCCCATTTTTCTGATGTTCTTATTTTTTTCTCAATTAGAATATATTACATCCTCACTCAATGACAAATATAATTTAGATCGCATTAGCATATAAAGAGATGATATAGTAGTAACAAAAGGTAATGTTCATTGACTGATTTGCCTCCAAAGCCAGATACAGGTTTCAGACAGATATGGAAAGATCTGATCTATCTTATCCCCATCACATGGCACTAGCAGAAGATAATAATTGCAGCTATATCCCTCAACTATTAAAAGCAATTGTTACATAAGCTTTATACTATTAAGTAGATTGATGCAAATAGATAAATACAAATAAGAACCAAGAGTCAAATGGATCATGGAGGTAAGGAACAAGCGTGATGTGGGATATAATATTAGTTTGATGGAAAACTGAAGTGATTCCCAAGGGAGGCACCATTGGTACTTGTGTGTATATATGCACAATCATGCATTTGTGTAGGGCAAAATTCTTTCTTTGTTGTTCCATGTGTCCTAAGATATTTCGCATCCTTCACGCCCATCTACTACATATCAGAGATTCACCCAGTGTTTGTGACCACTGAATATACCCCTGCACATTTTTTGCTGACTTAGACTAAGAACCAATGGATAAAAATACTGGGAGAGAGGTAACTGACATTTAGTGTGCATCAGGCACCAAGTAGGTATTCTGCCTGGTGTGTTCACACTTATGTGTCAAGCATAGTGAAAGCGTAGGGAAAACACCATTCCCCTTAAGTGAGTACACATTTTCTCTCCGTTTTGCAGATGTGGATCCTGGGGTTCAGACAAAGGGAAAGGTTAAGTAAATTAACCAAGGACACACAGTTGGTTTTGAAAGCAACAGCCTGCCTCTAAAACTGCACTCCTCTGGGTTGGCCTTTTAAGACATAATCCTGTGATAAGGATGTCTTTCCATTCTTTAAAGAGGTTCACTCAGAAAACAAATCTTTGTAAATAGGAACAACCGTGTGTGTGTAGTTATGAACCAGAATAGAATTAGCTTCCTGGGTTGGGTTTGGGTCACATGTGTGTTGAGGTAGTTATATGATATGACCATTAAGAGTTGGGCTGGGTAGTTCCTATGCACCGGTAAAAACACATTGGAATTGCTTTTAGTGTTATCTCTGTGTGTGCATGTGTTTGTTTCAATGGGCTAAGAAATTTTTGTAACCCTGTCTGAAGTCTATGTGTTTTATTCAACACTTCCAGGGCTTCTACTAAGCACCAGTCATGCTACAATTGCTTGAGGATTTCTCATTTCAGCATGTATGTGGGGTGATGAATGAGGCAGGGTGTGCACTGTATGATGTGTGGTGGGCAGGCGTCTGAATATTGGCTGTGCTGGAAGGAGACAGGTCTGCTGTGAGGTGTGGTTAGAACCGTTTCTGTTATGGTAGAGCTGGTGGCGTTTGAGGCTGGGGGAAGGGTTATGTTAGATGTATATGGGAGGTGCTGCATGGAAATGCCGGTAGGCACACCTCACATGTGGGGAGGGTGGTGTTGAATGCTGGACGAATACCACGGAAAGGGATCTAGGTTGTGTCCTAGGCCAGTGGATGGTGCCCAGAGACTCTGCGTTCTGAGGGGTTTTTAGTGTGTAGAGCTGTGTGCTGAGAGTGGTGCATAGGAGATGATTCATGCGGTGAGCTGGGTAGGAACGGGGGATGGAGGGGAGGGGGCCCGCGTCGTGATGTGTGCGATGCTGAGAGCGAGGGGTAGAGGATAGGGGGAGGGCACATCGTGCCAGGAGACCGGTGAGTGTTCCCAAATCGGCCCGAGGCGTCAAATGAGAAAGAGATATGGGAGGAGGGGGCTAGCAGGGGTGAGCGCCAACCGCTGAGCTGCAGGGGAGGAAGCTGGAAGTGCTATGAGACATCGGACCGGTAGAGGAGCAGCGTGGGCGACGAGTCTGCGTGTGTGTCTATACCAGTCCTCTTCCTCAGCCCAGAGCACATCGGGCCATGTTCCCAGCCACCGCCTCCCACCCACCTCTTCCCTCCGCCCAAGGGCGCGCCCTCGGTGCAGCCGGCCCCCTCACCTGGTGAAGGCAAAGTACATGAGGCTGACGATGGTGAAACTGAGCAGGGTGATGGTATGCGGCCGGTAAAAGAAGTCGATGGTGATGTCCTCCACTTGCTGCTCGTTGATCATCCGGAAATGCATCTTGTAGTTCACATCATCTTTGCTCAGGGTCCGGCTCCCCACGCAAGATGCCATGGCCCGCCTCCCCGTCCTGCGGCGGCGGCGGCGGCCCCGGCCCGTAAAGGCTGGGACCCCGGAGATGACGAGCCGCTGGAGGCAGGCGGAAGGCCGGACGGCAGAGCCGGGTCTGGCGCGGAGCACAGGCTGGGCGGAGGGAAGGGCTGGTGCGGGAGGGCGGGGTCGCGGCGCGGCCCACGAGGCTCTGGGCTGGGGCCGCCGCCGCCCGCGCGTGCGCTAGCGCTCGGCGAGAGGCACCGCTGTGGACTCGTGATGGCTTTACACGCGCAGCAAGAAAGGTCTGAGCGCAGAGGCGAGCAGGAGAAGGAACGCTGCGGCCACGGGGCAGCCCTTTCCCGCGCCCGCCGCCCGTTCTCCCCCCGCGCAGGCTCGCGGATGGTCTCGCCCACTCCCGCCGCAGCCCACGTGGGCGAGGGAGCGCGGCGGCGGCGCCGGCTGGCGGGCAGACTGGCTGGCGTGCGGCGCGGCCGGACGGTGCAGCGCGGCCGGGTGGTGCGGGGCTGGGGCCACCGCGGAAGAGACCACGGGGCACAGGCCTCGCCACAGGTAAAGCGAGAGCTGCCGAGCGTGGGGGCCGCGCCCCGGGCTAAGGTTCCAGTCCCGACCCACCCGCGTGCAGGCCGCGTTCTGGCGCCTCAGCCTTCAGGGCGAAGCTGCCCAACCCGAGAAGGTCGGTTTTGCTTCCCCCCAGCTGCTGAGGTGAGAACACAACCAGGCTTATCGGCGCGCGGCCCTGAGTACGGGGAAGGAGGCCAAGCCGGCCCAGAGGCTTCCTGCGGAAGTTCGGTGTGGGGCCCGAGCGCGGACTGGTTAAAGAGGCCCAGGGAGCTCGCGACGCGGGCCCTTTGTCACGAAGCCGTTCTCCCCGGCGCCTTTCCATTTCCTGATTTCATTTCTGTTAGCGCCGCAGAGGTAGAGTATTAATCTCCCCGGTGAAAGGGAAGTGTTGGAAGACTGTGATCACTGCACATGTGCAAATGCCGTACCCGCCCTTGAATACTGTTCAGGCAAAGAAGTTAATCTTGGCGGCTGCTGATTTATTTCCACCCAGAGGAGTTGAGCAAGGCTCTAGGCTGGGCTAAGGTGGAGGTAGGCAGTGAGCGTCGCCGGGGGGATGGATGCAGACACTAGACCCAGGCCCGCTCTCGTGAACGAACAATCACTCAAGAGGTATAGAGAGCGAAGAGATGATGTAGGGAAGATAACGCGTGTACATAAAAACAGCATGATAAATATTAACCGTATGCATAAATTTCCTAATGAATATGGATAGAATTCAAAAATACTAATTTGAGCCTGGAAAGGCTTCATAGTGAACTTGGGACTCCAAGAGTTTGTTTTGAAATAGGATGACGTGCTTAGGCAGACGTAGAATTCAAAACATTTTAGAGCTGACAGGGAGAGACTTTAAGAATCACCTTCTTTTACTGGTAATCTTTTAAATATATATACGTATAATTTAAAATATATAATAAAATATATTTGAAATATATAATTACATATATATATATATATATATAATTTAAAGCATGGTCATTGAACTCCCTGCTTGGGCTAGCCATTGTGCCTGATCACCACATGGAACTTGGTTTTGTCAAGGTCTTGTAGCTTCCAATTTAGTGTCCTTATGACTTTGCTGTGCAGAGAATGAGTGCTTTGAGGGAAAACTTGACAGATTTGGAGGATCATTTTCTGCCAAAGTTAACAAAAACCACCTACCCCACAAGGCTGTTTACTAATTTCCTTTCTAAAATCGTTTTGGTTGGAATGACAGTGAGACGTTCCCTTTTATATCTCTTTCAGGAGACGTTTCTAAACTAGAGATCTCCAAGAGGAAGTTGGATCCTCAAGTATTTGGTCTAATTCAGAGTATAAAACAAACAGAATACCACTATGAAGAAAATTAAGCAAAAAGTTGAAAGCAACAATTGGCAGAATTCGTCCATTTTTGGTTGTGTAATCAATAAGAATGACTAACATTTGTGAACATTTCCCATGTTAGACTTCATGTTGTATTTGGTATTTTATATGGACTATTTTACATAAAACTAGGTGCATCAAATGTACCTGGCTAACTATAAATATAGCTAAATTAGATAAATATAAAATTCCTTTTTGTTCCTAGAGTGTAAAGTAGCAACAGCCTTTCCTGATAAACTTTAAAATTGCTTTTTCAGACAAAATGTATTTCTGTTTATTGCTGGTTGCTTATTTCTGTCATTTCATTTTGCTTGTGAGTTTTGCCCTTTTCTCTTGGAAGGCTTTTTCCCCCTTTTTTCCTACAATGAAACAATGTAACAAAACTGGTTTTCCTCAATTCCTTTTTGAGGGACAATTTTATCTGTAAAATACTTGTTTAGCCTTGAGGATGAAGCAAGAAACAGCCATCTATATAGCAATGATAATATTTTGATGATTCATTTATGACAAAGTAGATTTTTTTTATTTTGTGTTGAAAATGCCCTTGAGGGGGCCTCCCCGGTGGCGCAGCGGTTGAGCGCTGCGCTGTGGAGCTGTCGGCAGCGGTGACGCGAGTTCGACGCCCAGCCGGGGAGAATCCCACATGGCGCGGCAGACCTCTCCTGCCTCGCCCGCTGCTCCCCTCAGCAGTGTATTTCTGATCTGCCTGTTCTGCTACCCGCTCTGTCTCTGGTGAACGCTCTCACCGCCCCACGCCTCTGGCCTGTACCCCAGCTTGTATGTATAAATAAAATAAATCTTAAAAAAAAAAAAAAAAAAAAAAATGCCCTTGAATAATTTAGTGCCATTTTGATTAGCAATCTGCTTCTTAAATGCCCTTCAAGATAATTACATCATTTTGTTTTCCTTAAATTAGTAAATTAACAGAATTATTGCATTTAGCTGTATTTTGAGCATTTACAAATGTTTACTTTAAATGTTTTTCTTACATGATGCTTTTGCTTTTTGTTTTTAAATTCTAAGGCCTAGCTTTATTTTTCTAGTTCAGAAGTTCTTGTCTGTGGGTTATTAATTGACACTGTCTTGGTTTTGGCTTTTCCTGTGCTTAAGAAACATTTGATTAGTCATCTAAATTTATTAAACACCTTTTATTTTAAAAAATAATTTTCAGTTTATCCTTGTATTGTTTTAAATATTTAAATAATGTTTCTCTTTTTTAATGACTAATTTTTTTGTTTGTAGGCTACTGTAAGAAAAATGGCCTTGTCAGCCCAACAGTTACCCAGATGGTTCAGCTCAATTAAATTGAGTACCTTCGTTAATGCTATACAACTCAGAAAACCTTTTCCGAGCCCAGGGAAAACACTGTTGCATGGCTTTTCTGCTCCGCTTCAGTTGTCCTCTGACAATTGCTTTCTCCAGTGGGGATTTAAGACATACATGACTTCCTCCTTATGGAATAGTTCCCAGTCTACCACCTCAGGTAGTCAAGAGAAGAATTCTGCTCAGAGGGATCTACTTCCTTCTGTGAATGAGCAGGCACAGAAGACACAAACTCTACCCGACTTTGTTTCTGAACTATCTCTAGAAGGTAATTCTGAACAGAAGGTAATTGTACAGCTTTGGTAGTTTAAACAAGTTACCTGTTTACATCCTGTTAGGCCATTTCAAGTCATACGTAGAGCCAAGAAAAAGTAATTTTGTACAGCCCTTTCAGGACTTCCTCCTTTTGTAATAGAAGTTTACCAACAAATTTCTTATCTGGGAGGAATGGTAATTGATCACTTTAGTCTTAACTTTATCTCTTTGGTTTTTTTTTTTTTTTTTAAGATTTATTTATTTATGCGTACAAGCTGGGGTATAGGCCAGAGGTGTGGGGTGCGAAAAGGTTCACCAGAGACAGAGTGGAGAACAGAACAGGCAGATGGACGGAAATACACTGCTGAGGGGAGCAGCTGGCGAGGCAGGGGAGGTTTGCCGTGCCATGTGGAAATCTGGAATCTCTCGGCTGGGCGCTCACCTTGCCTTGCTGCTGCTGACAGCTCCACAGCGCAGTGCTTAACCACTGCGCCTCCAGGGAGGCCCACTTTATCTCTTTGAAATTAGAATTTACTTATACTTCTTAGGTAAAATCTGAAATTATCCCAAGATTTAAAAAAAAAGAAACAAACTAGAGAAGAAATTGTCTTTGTAGAAGTAGCACTGAATAGATATTAGAGAGCTAACTAACTTCTCTCTTTCCATATGACTGCCTTCACAGAACTGGATGATTTGCCTGCATTGTCTCCATTGCAGCCCATTTCCGATGAGGAGGCCATTCAAATAATTGCAGACCCTCCATTGCCCCCAATTTCATTTACACTTCGAGACTATGTAGATCATTCTGAGACTCTTCAAAAATTAGTACATCTAGGTAAGTGTGAGTAACATACTGGTACTTCTTGAGTGTACACTTTGCTTATTTTTTTACTTTTTTGATTAGCATTTATCAAAGTAGCTCATACACATGAACCTGCTTCATCCTTTCTGACCTTGCATGCCATTCCTCAGAGGCCATTACTTAACTTTTATAGCTCTTTCTGATTATATTTAGCCTCTAAAAACATACGCAATTTTTAATAGTACTGTTGCTTAGTTCATCATTTAGAAATCAGTTGATCTCTTGTATATAACAGACATATTTATCACCTATTTTTTTGAATTTTCCCAATATAGTTACATTAACAATTTTTAGATGAATCATTAGTCAGTTATTACATTGACTATAAATATTGCCTGGCTTCACTCCAGGAACTGCTATAATTGTTTTCCTTTCTGTACAACTTTTTGTTTTCCTAGAATTAGCAATTCCCTTTTTTTTTTTAATTTTACTCATTTTTTTCATTCCTTGGATTAAATTTTCCCACCCCTTCCAATGGTCTCTCAGGACAGAAAGGAAAACAATTATAGCACACTTCCTGGAGTGAAGTAAGCAATATTTATAGTCATAATGTAATCACTGACTAATGATTTATCTAAAAATTGTTGATGCAACTGTATTGGGAAAATTCAAGAAAATAGGGGATAAATGTGTCTGTTATATACAAGAGATCAATTGATTTCATATCAGATGATGCATTAGTTCCATCCCCCCATTACCCCTTGACCTTCCCATTATCCTGATTTGAAAATTTGAACAATTTCTCTCTGGGTCTGCTCTATAACTGTCTTAGTTTGCTGACAGATACAGTGTATTCTTAGACCTAAATAGTTGATGGGAGCACTATCAACTTTTATTTAGTCGTCTTGTTTTCAGTGTAGCACCTTATTGCAACACTCTGGTTTTTTCATTATCACTTGTTCTGGGCACTTCTCTTACTTGATTTGCTCAGATAATCAACCTCCTTTCTCCTGGGGGATTGAGAGGAACAAGTAAGGGATTATCTCAGTGTAGGTCCTCATTTTCACTAAGTTAGGAACTACTTAATTTGATAGTCTTCTTAGCAGTATTGCCCTGATAATCTCTGTAATTTTAATGTTTTTTTCTAAAATGCAAATCCGCTATGTCAGTGACCCAGGTAAAAGCTTTCAAAGCCCTACCTCGGCATCAAAGATTTTTCTAATCTGGCCTCTGCTTACCTTGATCTAATGTAACAATTTAGATCAAGTAATTTCCAAACAGAGTGAACCTCCTTTGGACTCAAACATCACCTCTTATGTCATTCCTAGCACTGATAACACTATTATAATTGTGTCCCTGTGCAAGTGACACAAATACATAGGTAATGGTCTTTGCTTTCAACAAATTCAAAGCTTCAGAAGCAGCTAAACACACATATGTAAACTAACTGGAAGCAAATACGAAAGGTAAAGTGATAGATCCCACTTGAGTGATAATATAGTGTTCTATGGGCTCGAAGGAGAAAGATGATAGATGTTGCCAGCAAGAGAGGCAGTCACCTTCATTTTGGAACAGCTTTCCAATCCTTGTGATGGGTACTATGGGTGAAGCAAGGTAAATGTAAAATGTGCTCCCTATCTTTAAATAATTTACAGCATAATTAGAGCCTTGGAATATGTTTCAACCATTTCTTTATCTTTGTGCTGATACTTTGACAGAATATCTTAGAAGGAACTTAACTAAGAGTGCCTGAGAGGATCCATGGGTGGTGCATTATCAGACAGTATTTTTTTTTATAGATTTATTTATTTATGCATACAAGCTGGAGTGTGGGCCAGAGGTGTGGGGTGGTGAGAGGATTCACCAGAGACAGAGTAGGGAGCAGAACAGTCAGATCGACTGAAGTACACTGCTGAGGGGAGCAGCGGGCAAAGCAGGAGAGGTCTGCTGCGCCATGTGGGAATCTCCCTGGGCAGATATCGAACTCGTGCTGCCCTGGCTCTGGACTGCTTCACAGTGCTGCACTTAATCCATTGTACCACCAGGGATGCCCCAGGCAGTATTTTTGAGCACCCAAGTGTCCTGGTTCGTCGTTTGCTTCCCAGATCTGTTTTCTGCCCTCTCTGCCTGTTCTGTATCCCAATAGGCTTGCCTCTGTGCATCCAGGCTCCTTTGCCAGCAGCTTCAATCAGGGGGAGGCACCTGAAAAAGGAGAAGGGGGGCAGGTGGAGTAGGTTTTTCCCCATTCCCTTCCTGCTTTGGGTCATATGACAGGCTTGTCCCATGAAAACAGCTTCTACTGAGCATCCCTTTCTTAGTTTCCAGTGCCCTCCGGGTTCGGGTAATACTTTTTTCTCCCTTGTCTGCTAGTGCTAGGATTGCCCTTGCTGCTGCTTTCATTCTCGTTAGACCTCTGGCGAGAATTCCTTCATTAAAACTCTTCCTGTTTGAACTTTCTGGGGCAGTTTCTGTTGCCTGCCAGACCCTGATGATACACTAAATATGTGTAACCATAACTCAATATGGTAATATTGTGTGTATCAACTGAACTGATGGGATAAGCCAACTTAGACTGTGGTCACCTAGAAATTAGAATCATATATTACTCAATTATTATACTTCCAGAGCCTACCAGAAGTGCCTGCTCCACGGTAGGTATTTAGAGACTGTTTTCCCGAGCTAATGACATCATGGAAGCCCAAGTGATTTGTGCTGACAGCAGTGCGCTCTCCTGATGAGTCCGCTCTCCCATTGCTGTTAAAAAGCAGCTTTTCAGGATTTCTGTTTCAGCACAGCCAGGGTGTGACAGCTCATGCTGAGCCAGACACTTCAGCACATGTAAGCTGTAACATTCGGTCACATTTGAAGCCTGAACCCTTTATGTTATTTTTAAAGCATCCTTTGTCCCTTTTATAATAGATTTTTGGAACTAGTTGCTATCTTACTATCCATCCATCCATCCAATTATGTAATTTATTTTTCTATTAATGTTATTTTTAAACTACAAAAAAAGTATTTAGTTGTTAAAAGTACAAATATTGTAAGAGAAAGAACTTTTAACCATCTCTAGTTCCACTTTCCAAAGGCAGTGGTTTACCATTTTGTTGGGTAGCTTTCTAGACCTTTTCTTTCTTTTTTTTTTTTAAGATTCATTTATTTATGCATACAATCTGGGGTACGGGCCAGAGGCGTGGGGCAGCGAGAGGGTTCACCAGAGACACAGTGGGAAGCAGAACAGGCAGATGGACGGAGATACACTGCTGAAGGGAACAGCGGGCAAGGCAGGTGAGGTCTGCCGCGCCATGTGGGAATCTCCCCAGCCGGGCATTGAACTCGTGTCCATATTGACGACAGCTCCGCAGCGCAGCACTTAACCACTGCGCCACCAGGGAGGCCCAGCTTTCTAGACCTTTTCTATGAAATAAATGTCATAGAAAAAACCATACAGGGCTTTTATACCTTAGTCAAAATTAACATTATTTTAATTGTATTTTCCTCTCATAGTTTCAGTTAGTACACATTTAGAGTCCTAATTTATCTAAAATTAATTTTTTTTAGATGTAAGAGGAATTCTTAATGTTTTTCAAATGAATAGATTGGGGGATATTATATTTTAATGATTAGTACCATCTTTTCTCCATTGATTTGAAGTGCCATTTCTATTGTAGCTAAGCTTTTAGTTCATCTGAGAACTGTTTCTAGTCTTCATTGTGTGCATAGAATCTATTTTTCTATTCAGCCACCTTGTATTAATTTCTGCTTTATATCAAGAAATGTGAGTTTCGAATTAATGGGTTACAATTTATTTTTCTCACTGTACTCTAAAGAATTTTATTGTTTTTATATTTAAGATTGTATGCTGTGTCTAGAAATCGGATTGAGAGCTATCTTTAACTCTGAAGAAATATTTTTATAATATGAAATTTGAGTCTAGACTTAAGGTTTTAGATTATCTCAAATGTTTATTCTAAAGATGAGAAATGGACTTGTTCTATTCATGTATAATTTATTTTTTAAAAAATTAGGTAAGTGGGAAAAATGAGAATAAAATGCTCTGTTGTAATGAGAAATTTTGAATTCTAGGTTACTGTGATTTTTTTATTTAATTAGTTCACATCTAATTATTTCTATAACCAAAGAATGTTTTAAATTAACAATCTTTATCTCTCTGGCCCTTTGACTCAATTACTTAGATTACCTAAGATTATAAGGATATGTGAAAGGTAAAGGTTGTATACTTTCTGCTTTGTTGTGTACATAAGGGTGTATACATTTACTTTGTTCTCATGCATGCATTTCTTGAGCATTTCTTGAGCATTTCGTTCAAAGTACTCGTCTCTGTTCTAAAGACCTATAGATTACAATGAGTGAGAGAGTAAGGTCATTTTTATTCCCCTACAGAGGGGATCATAATTATACTCTTTAAACAATGCTTTTAACTAAGGAAATCATAAAAAATTGTTAAAGTAATAATTCATAGGGTCTGTTACTCTGCAACATTACCAGTTAAGGAGTTACTGTGGAGAGCTGTAGGGGCTCATAAGCATCCTTCAAGCAATAAGTAAATCATAGATAAAAGTGATGATCCCCAGTCAATATTACTTAGCAAATTTGGGGGTTGAAATTTAACCCTTAATGCATATTCTTCCTATATACATGGCTTTGAAATAAATATCGTATTTTCGGGGCCTCCCTGGTGGTGCAGCGGTTAAGCGCTGTACTGTGGAGCTGTCGGCAGCGGCGACGCGAGTTCGACGCCCGGCCAGGGAGAATCCAACATGGTGCGGCAGGCCTGTTCTGCTCCCCGCTCTGTCTCTGGTGAACCCTCTCGCCGCCCCACGCCTCTGGCCTGTACCCCAGCTTGTATGTAAAAATAAAAAATAAATCTTTAAAAAAAAATAAATATCGTATTTTCATTTTATGTTTATTTCTGCAACCAATTTTGTTTAAAAATATTTAGAGGCCTCCCTGCTAGCCTAGGGGTTAAGTCCTAGTGCTGTCACCAAGATGGCCTGCGTTTGATTCCCAGCCAGGGAGCTAACCTACTTGGCGTAGCAGACCTCTCCTGTTTCACCCGCTGCTCCCCTTAGCAGTGTATTTCAGTGGCTCCACCTGTTCTGCTCCCTACTCTCTCTCTGGTGAATCCTCTTACCCCTATACCTCTGGCCTGTACCCCAGTTCTTCTACACAGAAATGTCTAAATTTTTTTTTTAAAAAGATTTTACTTATTTCTATTGGCTTACCTCAGTTCTTTGGATAGATCGTTAATCTGCATCAGTAATTTCTTGGGTTTCTATTTGTTTGAAATTTAATGACTGAGCTAAAAGGTTATCTTCAACAGTATTTGCTATTTATTATAGGGGTTGATTTGTCCAAGATAGAAAAACATCCAGATGCGGCCAACCACCTCCTGAGACTGGATTTTGAAAAAGACATTAAGCAAATACTCCTGTTTCTTAAAGATTTGGGTATAGAGGATAACCAGATGGGAACATTTTTGACCAAAAACTATGCTATTTTCTCTGAAGACCTTGAAAATCTTAAGACCAGGTAGGGCTTTCAGAATGATTCTCACATAACCCAAGTATGGGTTTCCTTCATAACCTAAGTTATGAAGGAAATATATGTATGTTACATTTTTAAGTCTCAGATGGGTAAAGATCTACTGAAATATTAACATGAATGCTACCTTTTTGTTATGGATCTTTGATCAGACTTAATTATCTAAAACATTTTTATTCAGCTACACATAATTTTTATACTTTCGGTTTCTTGCTGAGGAACTGGAATAAGTTTTAAAAAATATTCTTTTAATAAATGACCAAGTCATCTGAATTCTATAAGTTGGCCACTTTAGTTCCCTTTTGTTTTCTTTAACAGTTTTCTAAACAGTTATGCTTCATTTGAAATTCAAAGAATATATTGATTCTGAGAATTGATACAGTGAGATAGTACTGATCTGTGAGGTAAGAATCCTACTAGGCATTGGGATTGCCACAGAGAACAAGATAGTGTCCCTGTTTATAGATCTTCATCTCTCACCTAATTCAGGGCTTGCCTGTATTCCCAGGTGCATGGAATGGGAGCACTTTCACCCTGTTGGCCCACTCAGAAATATGGTTAACAACTTTGGCTTTTCTTCTTTTATTATAGCATCTACATCTAATAAATTACTAAGACTATCAGTTCTGTCATTTTATATTTCTCAAATTGGCCAGTGCCCTTCTCTTACTCTTCACTTTGCATACCTCATCTCAGGTTCCCATCATTTCACACCCTGGTCTGCCTTAGTCCTTCCCCCCTGGACTGTTTTCACACTGACTTTGAGCCTCACTACATACCAGAGAGCTTAGCGGTTACTTGACCCATCAGAGTGAATGCCTTTTCTCTAAATTAGGAAAAAAGACAAAATTTAATTCCTACATTGAACAGTTATAAGGAAGGCATTGAAGTAGACTTGAGCCCTCTCTTTTCACTGGACTTACAGTTGGTATAGACGGGCTGTACAATACAGGGGGGAGAGAATGATTGCAAGAAACTCAGTCTGACATATCCATCTCTGCTCTTCCTAATTATCAGTCTTTTCTCTTATGACCTCAAAAGGATAGCTTTAAAGGAGTAATAGTCATCTGAGTATAAACTGTAACTTCCAATATACATGGTGTAGAAATACCATGGCCGTTAGATGTAAGCCTACCCGAGTTCAAATCATAACTGACATTAATTACCTGGCTCACAGGTTTTTTGGATAGTTTTTCCAATGAGAATTAGGATAATGTCCTGATATTTTTTAGGCTTTAAAAAACTCTTTTTTACCATATTTATAGATTAAGTAAAATTACTGTTATTTTATAGTCAAACTTCTTGTATTTTACTACTTTATTTTGGCTCCCAGAAATAGCACGGAATTTCTCCGTTAACAAAATACATATTGAAAGATTGAAGTAAAAATTACTTATGAAAATACATACTCAGTAAATACAACTGAAATAAAAAACCCTTCTCTTACTTTCAACCATTCTTGAGAGTCTTTTTTGTAGGAATGTGAAATCTCTTATTATTTTCTTAATTTGTGATGTATTTTTTGTTTTTAGCAAAAAAAAAAAAAATTGTAGTATTTCACTGTTTTCTACCAAATAATAAATCAGATTAATTGAAAAGGGAATCTATCTGTTACTGGATTTCAGGATTTATTTCTCTTGTCAATGGAAACCATTTCAGAATTGAATGGATGCTTGTTTTGTTTTAACCATATTTGGGTCATTATTATAGAATGTTTATACTTACCCTTTTGGGGGGTATGGGAGTCATTTTGAAAGTTGTTACTTTGGAGAGGATCATAATATTAGTAAATGTGTATCATTTTTTGTTTGTTTCTCTAGAGTGACTTATCTACAATCAAAAAATTTCAGTAAGGCAGATATCACACAGATGGTCAGAAATGCACCATTTCTGCTGAATTTTTCAGTGGAAAGACTGGATAACAGATTGGGATTTTTTCAGAAAGAACTTGAACTTAGTGTGAAGAAGGTAAAGAAAGGAGAGAATTTGTATAGTTCCATGTTAGCTACACTTACTACTGCTAAATCTCATATTTCTAACAGATTCCTAGCTAATCTGAATCCTCTAAGTGTCTGGCATTTTCTATGCAAGAATAAACTACCCTTCTTAGTTAAACATAGCTGTATCATTTTATAATATTCCATCAAATTGGTTCTTCTGAGCATTTGATTTTTGTTCTGATTATTTTTCTCAAACATTAAGTGTATGTATTTGTATATGCTGGGTCATCTTTAAAATTTTAATTTGTAGTCCTTGTAATGCCTTTGGTTTTCCAAACTAGTTGAATATGTATACATATTAATGAGAGACTGTTTTATAACTGTAGACTCGAGATCTGGTAGTTCGTCTCCCAAGGCTACTAACTGGAAGTCTGGAACCTGTGAAAGAAAATATGAAGGTAGGATGACTCTAAGCTTTTGAGAAATCACTTTCTTTCAAGTGTCTTAAGTCCACTGAAGAGGATAGATTTTGCAATCATAATCTTAAAGAAAACTCTGTTTCCATGAAGTTATATCTAAAAAGATGAGTATAGGAAATGATATAATAAATATCTAGCTGGCAATTTAGTTAAATTAATATTTTCACATGTTGGCCAGGTGTTAGATGCATAAGTCACCTGGCAGGCATTTATACCCATAATTCTAGAATAATAGATTGATATCTGGATGGTACCTGGAACCAGCTTCTGTTGCCCAGTTAGGAGAGTCTGTGTCTGTGCCACTTAGGTGGGAGAAGATTTTTGGAGGCTGGAGCCAAAAGAATTGAACACACTAATCTCCTTAGTACCTGCATCAATTGCTCATCTAGTTCTGTCACAGAACTTACTAGACACGCTTTACTGCCTTTCTGCCAAGAGAGTAGTATGGAGTCAAGGACAGTGGACTAGTTAGTATACATAACTATAACAGTGTTTGAAGTCACCATAGAAAGCCTATTTTCTCAGGTGTTTATAGCATTTTGTATTCAACTGTTGAAGAAATTTTTGTTGAGCACTTGCCAATGCACTGTTCTGGCAAGTTATTATTCTCTGCCCTTAGGGAATATACACCTAGTGCATCCAAAGTGAAAAGAGCAGTGGATTGGTAGGTGAGAATAGGAACTAAGTGCATATAGCAAATCTAACCCACTTTAGGTATTCAGTTTTAGTATCTCTGGGGTTTTGACATAAAGTTTTTCAGATAATATGTATGGGTGTACCTGGGAGTAGAGGCTCAAACAGTACTTTGGAAATCTTAGTGCTGGTCTATGTGGTGTGGGGCCCACACAGATAACCTGGCCAGGCCTTCCCCTGCCCACCATGGTTCTGGCTCATTGTAAGAGCCCCTTTTATTAAGCTTTATGATGATCACCATGCTGTGAGTGGCTCATTCTCAGGAAATGGGTTTGAAATTCAGGTTACCCAACAAGAAGGATGCTAATCCCTTGGGGCTTGGCAAAGCTATCTCCAGATTTCAATGTCCTTATTTTAAATTCTGAAAGAACAAATGTGTCCTCTAGCGTAACACCAAAATAACTATTTCACAGTTCATAGCAGCTCTACTTTCCTTTAGGTTTATCAGCTTGAACTAGGTTTTAAACGTAATGAAATCCAGCATATGATCACCAGAATCCCAAAGATGTTAACTGCAAATAAAAGGAAGCTTACTGAGACTTTTGATTACGTGCACAATGTGATGAGCATTCCCCACCACATCATTGTCCGGTTCCCTCAGGTAACGAGCTCTCAACCCTCTTTGTAAGTGCTGTTGCTGCTCTTCATTCGGAGATGCTCCCTCAGCCCACAATGCTGTTCCCTTGTGAAAATCCCTGGCTCTTCCTGAAGGAATTGGACCAACAGCAGTATAGTCTGAAAATGGGTTAAGATCGTCTTTATTTTGCCCATCTTTATAGCAGAGATACATCTAGCAAGTGGAGTAGGTAGATCACTGTGAAAAGCTTACACCTTTCCGAGCATACATGTACATCTGAGGAGAAATAAATGATTAATCTATTTCCTTGTAGTTTTTGCCTTTTCCTGGTTTTGCCTTTTGGAAACTAATTTAAATGTGAAATAGATCACTTCCCTTAAAGCTCGTTTATATGCTGTAGGCAGTGTATTCACAGTCTAAGTCCACTGACTGATAAGCCGTATTGTAGTGATCTCCCAAAGGATAGGAGTTCCAGTTTGTCATTATGCCAAAGCCATAGTTATATTTTCTTAGCTAATCAGACTTTCCTATTCTTTACCTTGTGACACTATTGTTTGCTCACAAGAATGTTGAAGTGAGGTTCTGGCCATGACCAGTGTTCCCAATATATTGGCGATAAAGCCCAGAGAAGCTGAGACAAAACACTGAATGTGCTTCCTATGGGCCTTGTCGGGACCCGCACAGACATCTCTTCAGCTTCAGGGCTCTTATTTCTAGTCTGACCAGATCCCCCAGTTCTCCCTTCTTGCAGCTGGCTGTAGGGATTTAGCCTGCTTCTGAGTCCTTTTTCAAAGTTGCTGCCACTCACTCTACCTCTTGGGAGTTTCAACCCCAAGATTGGTAAGACATCCTTTTCCTAATCACTCTCCTAAGAATTCAGGTTCATTTTCATTTTGATACTAACCAGAGAGGTAGCAGCATAAATTTAAAAATAGGGAAATTATAAAGTCTTGTTTATTATTTTAATCAGAATTTCCTAGCACAAGCTATAGGATTTAAACTCTGGCATTTACCATAGTTACTGGGCATTTGGTCATTAATTTATATTTGTTAGCCTAGTAGTAGTATTTTTAACCAAATATACAGTTTATATCGTTCAGTTTATAATTTTTTTGACTTTTTTCTCTTCTAGATATTTAATACAAGATTGTTTAAAGTCAAAGAAAGACATTTGTTTCTTAATTATTTAGGAAGAGCACAGTATAATCCAGCAAAACCTAACTTCATCTCTTTGGACAAATTAGTATCCGTGCCTGATGAAACATTCTGTGAAGAAATTGCCAAAGCCTCAGTAAAGGACTTTGAAAAATTTTTAAAAACTCTTTAGATTTTTATGTTAAAATGTAATAATGTAAAGTGAATGTATATATGAAGAAATGAATATTTTTAAAATAAATGACTCAGGCCTTACTTGTTATTAGAAATAATTGGTTATTATAAATTTGGGCATACTTTTAATAGCTCCTTCTTACATGTTCCCAGTGATTGACTCAACCATTTCCTTCCTTCTCAGAAAAGAACTAACAGCATGGCAAGCTTAGGGGAAGAATCAGTTTACTGTAGGCTAGTGCACTGTCATTCTGGTAGATTTTCTGGCCCATATTCACAGGCTTTTTAAAATGGTTTCATTTCTCCTGGAGCATACTGGATTTAATGTCTGCTGCTTACTTGGGTAACACTATGAAACACATTCTATTTAGGATGCTGTTGTCCAGAGCAGATATGCAACTGCTGTCCATAGCTGGCTACTGAGAATCAGGAAGGAAAAAAGTAGTTTGTAAGTAGAAGTCAATGAGACATAGTAAAAGCTTCTAACCTGTGACTTAACTGCCAGTATGCAAAGATTTATAGCATGAATTGATTATTTTTTTTTTCCATTTACCATTTAGGTTATCCTGGGTAAATAATCCCTGAGTTTGTTTCTTTTAAAAAAAAAAAAAATATTTATGCACAAAAGAACTGGGTTGTAGGCCAGAGATGGGTGGTGAGAGGATTCACCAGAGACAGAGTGGGCAGAGCAGTCGGATCAACTGAAGTATACTGCTTATGGGAGCAGCGGGCGAAACAGGAGAGGTCTGCTACGCCATGGGGGAATCTCCCTGGCCGGGGATCGAACTCATGCTACATCAGCTGCAGACAGCTTCAGAGGCTGAGACTCAACCCGCTGCACCACCAGGGAGGCCCCAACTGAGTTTGATTCTTACTCATCAAATGAGGCGTCCTGTCTTGTTCTCTGCCTTAGAATCACAAGATTGATAGATTGTTAACACTCATGGAACCAAACCTGGTATTTACTCCCTCACCCCACCACATTAAGTATGTGCCAATGGGATTTGATCCGTGGGATATTATCAAACAAGCTTGATAAGTATTAGCACATTGGGGCTTGTCTTCCTGGAACATTTGCTCTTGGGATCCTGAGCCACTAGGTAAATATGTCCAGTGATATTACTGAAGAAATGAGATGGAAAGAAGAGATGCCTAGCCAAACCTCAGCTATGCCCCCTGAGTACCAGACATGTGAGTGAAGAAGCTATCTTGGATATTCCAGCCTCAGCAGATAACACATAAAGCAGAATTACTCAGATGGATTCAGAATTGAGAGAAACAGAGTTTTAAACTACTGACTTTGGGGGGGGTCATTTGTTGTGTACCAGGATTTTGTGATGTATCAGATGTCCTAAAGCCTGATGAGATGCTACATTCTGGTTGTGCAGAGCCAAGTATAGTGGCTTTTCTCTTGGGTTTTTTATTCATTTATTTGCTCAACAGATATTTGAGTTTATAGGATATAGTGATGAGTATGGAATAGATATGTGCCTTCATGGAATTCTCTAATGGATGACCTCAATAAATAGGAAGCAACAAGGAAGATACAGCCAGGAGACAAAGTATGAACAATCCTACCTGATCTATGTTCAGAACCTCATTTTGCCTTTATTTACAATCCATTCAGACCAATGATAATAGACTAGCTGTTGCTGAGAGGAACAGTACTAAATGACATGATTTAAAACCAAAATCTCTATCATACCTGTCTAACTTAGTGTCCAAAACGGTCTGCATCTTTAGCGACAGAGGTTGGTGGAAATTCCATCAAGTCGTGTATAGGCCAGTCTATGGAAGGGAAAAGAAATGCAGAGAATCATTCTTAACACATTTTTTCTTGGCTAAAATGTCACATGGGCACACCCAGCTTTAAGGTGACAGAGACATAAAATCTTACTATTGATATTTAATGTGTTAGGAGGGAAAACTAACGTTACCAGCAAACATTCAGGTTCCCTAGACTTAATGCCTGAAGGAGTTGGTTTTGTGACACTTACCACCTTCTTCACTTTTGACCAGCAATTTGAAGCTTAAAGAGTAAGAAGGAAAGAAGAGTTTATTGAATGTCTTGTAAAGCAATGTGCTAGTGTACAAATGTACTACTTTTCTTTGTATCGTCCAGGTTAGTATAGTCTGGGTGCAGTGCTATATCCAGTACTGAGTAATAAGAGAAATTGTGGCAGAGAAGAAAAATGTAGAAGCAATAGTCCTTTAGAACTGGAATGTGACTAAGACCACTAACCTTTTGAATTCACAATGAAATAGAATTCTGTGATGTCTCAGGTCTCAGCTTAAAATTAGAAAACAAAGTTAGATATTGGTGGTTAGTTACTGTGGACTGAAGTGTGTGTCCCACTCCCCACCCCCAAATTCATAGAAACAGTAACCCTCAGTGTGATGGCATTTGGAGATGGGTATCTTTGGGAGATAGGTATCTTTGGGTTTAGATGAGTTCATGTGGGTGGGGTCCTCATGATGGGATTAGTAAATGATAAGAGACAAAAGAGCTTGCGCTCTCTCTGCCATGAGGACACAGTTGAAGAGCTAGCTTTCCATAATCCAGAGAGCTCTTAGCTAAAACTGTTCATGCCAGCACTTGATCTTGGGCTTCTGGCTTCCAGACTGTAAGAAAATAAGTTTCTGTTTAAGCCATTAGAGTATGGTATTTTGCTAAGGTAGCCTGAGTTGACCAAGACAGCAACTGTAGAAGCTGACCAGTAACTGAATCATTCATCCTAACTTTCCCAGTTGTTTTCTGTCCCTCTATTTTTAAGGCCTAGACATGGTATGCTGGGGCTGGACCTTAAAAGTATACTTTCACCTTAAAGTTGCAAGCAAATACTGCCATACATATTAGATTTAGCATTAGAAACATTTTTTTTTCCTACCTACCCTACAATCATGTGGCCAGAGAGGTTTAATAGTGTGTTACACTGCTCTATAATTAAGGAGCCCAAAAGTTTTATCTGAATTCTCAGCTTCTGGAGGATGAAATCTCTATTTTTCCTAGCTGTGTAGCTTTGGATGATTTATCCGAATCGTATTTATCCTTTTCTGAGTCTTAATTTCCTCCTGTCCACAAAAGAGATAGAGTGCTTATCTTACAGATTTATAATTAAAGGAAAATATGCCTGTAAAAAAAAATCACTTGGCACAAAGGCACAATTAATTAATACTTCCCAGACTCAGCTCAGCAGCAGCAGCAGCAGAACCCACCTCAAAGGCCCGGAGCCTGATTCCAAGCCCAGCGTTCTCCCTATTGGTTAGACCCAAATGGGGAGGAGCGAACGGCAGGTGTCCTAAGCAGAACACCAGAACTGCGCTTGCGCGGGCGGCCCTCCACGCCTCGCGACGCGACGTAATGCGCCTGCGCGACGGGCTCTGCGCGTCCTCCAGGACTTACCCAGTAGGCAACGGGTCGGTCTCGGGTCAAAATGGCGAGCAGGCCAGCTGGTAAGTGAGTGATTTTCTGTCTGACGGGCATTGCGGGTCTCAACCTTTTGTTTTCTCAGCAATTTGCTCCTCTTTTTCTGCCTTGTAAGTGGCCCGGTTTGCGGCCTACGGAAGGTGGTAACTCTAGTCCAGCCTGAAAGACGACCTTTCCCTCCCACCCTCCTGCTGCCCCCTGACCGGGCTTGCCTAGTAGGTTGTGATGTGGACCTGCTGTTGGTGGAGGTGCCCGTTTGGTTCCGACATCCCAGGCGTTCCAGGTGCCCGTGCTCGGAAGTTCTTTTATTCGGCCTCAGAGAGCTCAAGGGCACAAGGAGATAGCTAGTCAATGACGTTCAACCCAAAAGAACCAAGTGCTTATTATGAGCCAAGTTTTGACACGGTCATTAGCTCTGATTCCGCCAGTGCGACGAGGGGGCTGTTAATTTCCCTTTTACACTAGTATAACAGGCAAAGTGGCCGGAGGAAATAGAATCGGAAACCTCATTTAACCCTCTCGCTTCTCAAACTGGAAAACAGCACTAAGCAAGGGTTACAGAGAAGTTTCGGTTTAATCTTGGCTTATCCAGAACGTCAGCTTTATCTGTAGATTTGGAGAAATTTCTATTTAAATTTTAGGCACTGTGACAAATACATTATGGGACAATGGAAAAATTAACAGTATGTTAAACAACGTGAACGTCTTTTATTTTTTGCCAATATCTGCCCTCTAGCGGTTTAAATTGGAACAGCTTTTAAAAGATAATTGATCCCCCTTCTCCCCACCCCTCAGCAATGGTAACATCAGATTACTGGAAAACCTGATGACCCGAGACTGAAGCTTTAAGTGACTTCGAGCCTTTGGAGGGTTGGAAAGACATTTAAGAATTTATTAGTTTGTTAATTTGACAAATATCGAAAGCATTCTGCTTCTGTACTGTGTCGGGAAACCGACCAGGTCTCAACCCTTTCAGTAGCAGGCTCTCACCTTGAATACTTGGATTATTTCTGAAGGTTTATTCTCCTTCTGCAACGACAGGAGTGTTGGGGGGCTACGGGGGGGATGAACTAATGTAGGTAATGCAAATAAGATGGAGGGTTTGGCACGCCGTGAGTAGTCAGTGAAGAATAATCTTGATCACATCACTGATAAATATGTCTTCAACAAGTATGTGTGTTGATTCTTTGATACTTGTTTTTCTAAAAACAGTTTTATACTTGGTGTTTAATTCCCAAGGAGATTTACCAAAGCCATTTAATCTGTGATGAACTAAGAAGTAGGGGGTCATGTGGGGTGGCAAAAGGGGAGTTTGGTTTCCTTCCTTGCTAAGGGGCTTACCTAAGACAGAATTTTTTTTTTTTTTTATTTATACATACAAGCTGGGGTACAGGCCAGAGGTGTGGGGCGGCGAGAGGGTTCACCAGAGACAGAGTGGGGAGCAGAACAGGCAGATCAGAAATACACTGCTGAGGGGAGCAGCGGGCGAGGCAGGAGAGGTCTGCCGCACCATGTGGGATTCTCCCCGGCCGGGCGTCGAACTCGCGTCGCTGCTGCCGA